>CM036544.1:30059603-30419603 GCA_020745685.1 Tautogolabrus adspersus
ATTACGACCCCTGACACTACCGGGACTTTAAAAGGACTCTTATTGCTGCAGTCAAATGTTTAATCTCTGCCCGATCACTCCCACCTGAACGTGATCATTTATTGTGTGTGTGTGTGTGTGGGTGTGGGCGTGTTTGGGCGTGTTCATGTGTGTGTATATAACCTAAAGAAGCTGAGTAAACTTTTGATCGACTCTCCTTCCTGATCAGAATCAAAGTGAGCGGTAAGTTACTCTTCACATGAATAAATCAAACAGAACTTCATGTTTCTGTCTGTTTTTATAATATCATTAATATCACAGTTCTTGTAAATATGATCATTTATAAGAACTCTGTTTTTGAAGTCTCTCTCTGAAAAGTTTTTAACGCTCAGAGTTGTCGTAATGTCGTAACTTGTAATATTTCTTGAAAGTAGAAATTCAATATTATCAGAGGAATGGTTTTTCAGTGCTGCACGGTGGTGCAGTGGTTAGCTCTGTCCCCTCACAGTGAGGAGGTTCCTGGTTTGAATCCCCGTCTGACAGGAGCCTCTCTGTGTGGAGTTTGCATGTTCTCCTCGTGCATGCGTGGGTTCTCTCCGGGTACTCCGGCTTCCTCCCACAGTCCAAAGAAATGCTGGTTAGGTTAACTGGTGACTCTAAATTGTCCGTAGGTGTGAATGTGAGTGTGGCTGCTTGTCTGTCTCTGTATGTCAGCTCTGTGATTGGCTGTCAAAACAATAGATGGACATTTTTTAATTTGTTTCAGGGTTTTTTTGGGGTAATTTTGACGGTGCTTTCACGGACTGTGGAAATTGTGTTTCTGCACCATCAGCAGCTCGACTGTGCAGCAGACAAAGATAAGGAGTGTTTGGATAACAGCTGGGAGCTGTCAGCTGTGTGTCATTTATTGAGCTGGGCTGTGGCTCAGTTGGTAGAGCCGGTTTCTCAATTGGAAGGTCGGGGGTTCGATCCCCAGCTCCTGCAGCTACATGTCCGATGTGTCCTTGGGCAAGACACTTAACCCCGAGCTGCTCCTGCTGCTTAGTCTGCGGCGTGTGAATGTGTATGAATGGATTAGTTAATATACTGATGGACTCTCAGCAGCCTCTACCATCAGGGTGTGAATGTGGAGGTGTGACCTGCGGAGCTTTGAGTAGTCAGAAGACTAGAAAAGAAAGATGCAAGCTCAGATAAATTTAGCATTTCAAGGCTCCACACTGTCAGGATCTAAAGGCCAAAATGATTTCTCACAAGGAAAGAGAAATAGTGATTTGTAGAAGAGAGTTCTCTCCTCTTCCTCGGGTGATGTCACTGTCTTTATAAAGTAGAAAATGTTTGTCATGCTCTGTTTTTTAGACTGAACATCAGCTGATCACTAAAAGTCATCACTGTTTAAATGCCATTAAAGTCAGACTTTGGACCCTTCATCGCTCGCTGATCTGTTCGTCCTCATTATCAGGTGACATTAAATCATAAACGATAACGTCAGCCGTAAATGAGCCCTTTAAAACACAATTACAGAGCCATAAACATGCCAGTGTGTTTTTTTAAAGGACTTTGTTCTCTTTTTTTATTTCAGGACATTCAATTCTCTGCAGCATTTTCTAACTGGAACACCTCTGGGATCCTGATCCAGACGACTAACAGGTTTGAGAGTTTTTTGCACTTCCACAACTGCTGTTCCTCTTGTGTCCACTGGAGGCAGACTGCAGAAGCTTAGAAACCCTGTTATGTCCCACGTTGAAATAAACATGTTTACAGACACAAATGGTCTGTAGCTCATTCCTCTATTTGAAATAACAGTGCAGGGTAACGACCAAATAAACACTGTGGATAAGACTCACAAGCACGGCAACACACTCGAGGTGTAACTGCTAAATAGATGAGCAGGATCAGCTGACCAAATCCAAAAAAACAGGAAAGAAACATGTTTTTTAATTCTGCAGAGTGAGTCCACGATATAGGGTACTTCTCACTTCTCTTATTTGCTATCTCCTCGGTCCTCGCTCCTCGGCCGAACCGGAAGTAGTTTTAGACCCGCCATGTTAAGGATCGTCCCAAAGCTCTTACAGTGAAAGGAGGAGAGAGGATCGAGGAGAGAGGAGGGAGATCCGAGGAGCGATGGCCGAGGAGACACGAGAGCTGGCTTTACGGAAGTCTTTCTACTGACAGACACGCCCCCTTATCGAATATCATTCATTGATTGGACGCTGCAGCGGATCAGACTTCAATGAAACTTATCAACATGAGCGGAGGAGAACAGGACATTTAAACAGATCATGTGTCAGTTTGTAAAGAGTCTGTGATGAGCTGGGATTAAAAAACTCTGACATGAAGATTAACAACCAAATATGAAGCATCAGTTCTATAAAATCAATATAAGAGTGTAGGCCCATCACTCCCCACACTCAAACAAACAGTGTGTTCATATGAAGTGTTCAGAAATGATTCCTTCATGTTCATGATCCCTCAGACTGTTTGAATGTGTGATGATGATGAGAATGACAGTCTGATGCAGAGGGAGTCTGTCACTCACAAACACCTTTTACATTCACACTTATTTACCTTCACAAAGTTTCTATCATTTACAACCTCATCAATCATTCTCACATCAATATCTGTGTTTATAAAATACACACTTCATCGTCCAATCATAAGTCCAAACTAATACAAAGAATAAATTCATCAGTTCAGTATGAAATCTTTTTGTCAGTAGAAATTGTCCTTTTGGTTATGAGCAGACTGCAGGTTGTTCTTCATGTGGTAAAGTACACAGACTGAACACTGTTACTGTGTGTATTTCATTAGAAATAATACAGTGTGTGTTTGTGCGGACATAAACAGCTGTTAAAGCTGACTGACAGCTGAACGTGATCAGCTGATGACATCATCACAAACAGACGTGGCTTCACGTGACGCTGTAGAGGAAAGGACGTCTCATGTCTCTTCAAACAGATCTCCTCGTTCCTCTCTCCTCTGCTTCGTTTCCTCCATGCATCTCTGGTGGGAGGGACTAAGACGCAAGTGGAGGAGACAACTCGGAGGACACTCGATGCAAATAAGAGAAGTGAGAAGCACCCATAGTCCACTATATACATCTCACTATAAAGTGAGGAGGGAGTGATTTCAGACAAATACTAAAGAGATTGGGAGACAACGAGACACAGCTGGAGACAATCAGGGCGGGGCAGACAATCACGCAGGCGGGAAACACATGAGGGCAGGAAGTGAAATGAGAGGAGGGGTAAAAAACACAAAAATAAAACTAACCCTATAACCCCTAACTCAAGGAAAAGTATGAACACAAGTTAAGATGCAGAGCTGGACATGACGAGCAGGGGACGATGTTTTTCGTACACATCCATTTTGATTATATAAGGGCCAAGAGTTGTACTTACATTTCCATGAATGGGGGTGTGGCTGAGTTAATGTTTTGGTTTGCCAGAAAGATTAAGGCCCGCCTCTTTTTCTGTTTCTGGATTGATTGTGTGTCGTGTGTCATACTCATGTTTGATGTTTTAATTTACAGGCAAAGTTGGGCCAGAGAACAACAGAAGCTACGCTCTGCAACAAGACGGATCAACTGTGAGCACGAGGAGTCCGTGAGCTAACTCTCCGAAGGCCCGGGTACCCACGGACCATTTCCTCAACACTTCAGACATTAACACAGATCATCACCGTAATGCAGGCCAGGCTTAGACGCAGATTAAAGCCGGTTAAACCCGTCGAGTTTGGATCTAAATCCACTGTGGCTAAAAAAGTAACGCTAAGTAAGAGTTCTCTTGATTCACACCCAGATAACTGTACGCTTAGCGATGCTGTCAAAGAACAGTGCAGAGAGTTGCTCGGGGGAGGGCTGGTTCCTGTGTATAAAATACCCCTGACCAAGAGCAGGTGGTACAGTTTTGGGGAAGAGTCCAACAAACAAAACCGAACCATTATTCTACTTGGACCAACTGGGGCTGGCAAGTCAACTCTCATCGACAGGATGATCAATTACATTCTGGGTGTAGAGTGGGAGTGTCCTTACAGGTTTAAGTTGGTTCATGAGGATTCATCAAAGTCTCAAGCTGAAAGCCAGACTTCTGAAGTCACTGTGTACAAAATCAACCACCAGGAAGGCTTTAAAATAGATTACTCAGTGACCATCATTGACACTCCAGGCTTTGGAGATACAAGAGGCATAAAGAGAGACAGAGAGATCACAGAACAGCTGAGGAATCTCTTCACCTCTCAGTGTGGTGTTAGTGAAATTCATGCTGTGTGTTTTGTTGCTCAGGCCTCTTTAGCTCGACCCACAGCGACACAGAAATATGTGTTTGATTCTGTGCTCTCAATCTTTGGCAAAGACATCGCAGAAAACATCAGGGTTCTGGTGACGTTTGCTGATGGTCAGCGTCCACCAGTTCTGGAGGCGATCAAGTCTGCAGGTGTCCCATGTCCGAAAACAAAAACTGGGCTGCCCATTCACTTCAAGTTCAATAACTCAGCTGCAGACAGCATGAGTGGAAGCTCTGATGAGATGTTCTGGGACATGGGGACAGACAGCATGGAGAGATTCTTCGATGATTTGAGTGAGATCGAAACCAAAAGCTTAACGATGACAAAGGAAGTCCTCAGAGAGAGAAAGCAGCTTGACTCTTTGGTGGAGAAGTTGCAAGAGCAGGTCCAAGTGAGAGCAGCCAAATGTGAGGAGATAGAAAAGCTGACAGATAGAGAATCATCGATTGACAGATTTGAGAACTTTGTGTTTAAATCAGTCCTAATAGGTATTCAAGAGGAAGTTTCTGGTTCTCGAAGTCACCTCAGTGTCTGCCAGCAGTGTCATTACACCTGTCATTCTCCTTGTCGCATACCCAATGATGTAGAAAAAAAACAATGTTGGGCGATAAGATTAAACGGGTACTGTGATCAGTGTCCAGGCAGATGTCACTGGACAAAACATTCTAACCAGACGTACAAATGGAAGAGTGAGGAAGTTCAGACACATCACAAAAAACAGAGAGGACAAAACCGAAATGCTTTCATGGCTGAGACATCACTTGAGCAAATGATTCAAAAACTGAGGGCTGAATACGACGTTGTGCAGGCTGAGATTGACAACGCTGCGGAGAGATCTGCTGAGTGTCTGAACAGACTCAGCAGGATCGAACTGAGGCCAGATCCTCTCCGCTCCTGAGTACATCGACACGCTCGTGGAAGCAGAGAAATCTGAGGCCAAACCAGCAGAGATCATGGCTGAACTAGTCAGAGAGACCTCTACCCGTTACAGCAACTAAAAGAGACTTCACTGATTTCTCCAGGACCAGAACCAGGGAGAACAAACCGACTACCAAATCCAAATCTTGATCAACACTAGCTTAGTTTGCATGTTTAATATTTCCACAACCTGATTCAAATCATTCTGTGTAGGGATTCCAATTCATCGACATGGATGCTAAATAAAGAGGTTTGATGAGCAGGTGTGTATACCTTCATCAGGCAGTTACGGTTCTACATTTCATCTATCAGATAGTAAAGACCACCACTGATCGGCTTTCCACGTCGTTACTGAGATTAGAAGGAAAACGCCTCTTTCTAAAAGAACTAATAACTTCAATTCAGTTGTAGTTTGATTTTTATCCCCCGGTTACGGCCGTGAACTGCCCGGTGTAAGTGAGTGACACGCCCCCTGCACACAGGGTGATGACGTTTGAGTGATATTTATTGTTTCGGTCTCGGTTTACCTTGGTCTTGATCTTGACTCAATCTCGATCCCTAAATGTCGAATGGAGCACTCTGGTCTGTCTCGGGTATGCCTTGGTCTCGGGTCTTGGTCTTGACTCGGTCTCTGTCTCTGAGTACTCTGGTCTCGGGTATGCCTTGGTCTCGGGTCTTGGTCTTGACTCGGTCTCTGTCTCTGAGTACTCTGGTCTCGGGTATGCCTTGGTCTCGGGTCTTGACTCGGTCTCTGTCTCTGAGTACTCTGGTCTCGGGTATGCCTTGGTCTCGGGTCTCGGGTCTTGACTCGGTCTCTGTCTCTGAGTACTCTGGTCTCGGGTATGCCTTGGTCTCGGGTCTTGACTCGGTCTCTGTCTCTGAGTACTCTGGTCTCGGGTATGCCTTGGTCTCGGGTCTTGACTCGGTCTCTGTCTCTGAGTACTCTGGTCTCGGGTATGCCTTGGTCTCGGGTCTTGGTCTTGACTCGGTCTCTGTCTCTGAGTACTCTGGTCTCGGGTATCTCTAAACATTATAAACGTTTAAACTGATCAATATGACGATCTCCTGAAACATTAAGCTTGCCTGTTTCTCTCTGGTTGGGGATTAATTAAATCAAAGTGCATCGACAGAACTCAGAGGCGTGGTCTTTGTTACTGAAACACGTTTTAAAAACTATATTTGGCTGTGAGGGTACAAAGTAAGTCCTCGCAGTCTTATGGATGACTTTGCATTAATGTGTCCTGCATTTTTCTGTTTTTAACAAATCACAACAACGTTTCGTATAATGCTGTGAAAGTTCATCTTTAAAACGATATTTAAATGCTCTTTTCTGTTTCTTTTTTTTGCAATTTCCTCAAACTTGTTTTTCACACAGATCTTTCAGAGCCGTCTTTTTAAGCTCCTGACTTTTATTTTATTTAATGACTGTGGATGTAAAGCGACTGATGTAACTTAATTGTGCTGTCTTTAATGTCTTTGACTTATGAAGGAGAAATGATTAAACTGAATTTGGATTTATTTACTTGTTTTTGGTGCACACCTTACCACTCTTTAGTTCATCCAAACCACAGAATCACAGTCTTGTTGGGCAAAAATAAATATATAAATAAAATAAATTCCAAGCACAAGTTTTACGCCATCTTTTTTTACTGTGAATTTACAGTTTCCTGTTAGGGCGACAGAGGCAGACGTATTTGTTAATACAGTACAACAACATACAATCACAAACAGGGCTGCACTGGTAATCTGGCATACCGGGCATTTTTACGGCAGCTGATGCACTTTGGGTCCTCTATGAATTGTTTATCGTTGTCGTGGAAACACCGGATGTTACGTCAAAGGCCGCTGCATAAGTTAGCGTGAGCTGCTCCTGAAAGCTGTCGTTCTGTTGCTGTATGTGCTGCTGTGATAAAAACGTCATGTAAATGATACTCGGATACATTAGCTCGTCTGTAAACATATTCTCTTCCTCAGGTCGGTTTCACCCGGTCGTTTTGACTACGGTCAACATCGAGGTTGTTTTCATGGGTGGCGGTGAGGAGTAGCAGAGAGAATCACTCCCATGATTCCCCGCCAGCCTCGACGTCCTCGTTTGTTATTGTTTTGATTGAGAGCCCCCTGGTGGAGGATTTAACATTCTGTGCGTTTAACTGAAATAAAACACAAACTGCTGAATTCTTTGTTGGCGAACTAGCTACAATTTCGGGGTGCTATTTTAGCACTTTAGCACATCAAGAGGAGTTGGAGGCATGTCCTCCAGCTTTTAGAGTCTAGCACTGTCAGAATTGTCCCAAAATGTCTTTTGAATATTCCCTCTAAAAAAACACATCAGTTTGAACCATTTGAGTTTCTATTTTTACGCCTTATGAACCCAAGTGGGTAAACCCACACAACCACACAGGTACTTATAGGTATTGTAGTGACTTGATCTTTGAGAAAACGTTTGAGCCACTGAGGGGCTGATAGCATCGTACTTTAATTGACGCGTCGTCTTCCGTGTTGCGTGAAAATAACTCAGTCCACTAATCCGTGCTGTCGCACTCAAACGGGTTTAATCTGAATCGTCCATTAACAATACATCTTCTGGTCGTCTACATACACTTGCTAAAAGTTTAATCCACGTTACACTTCAAACTGTGTGCCTCTCACAGGAGGCTGCTCACCTGTCAGTGATTACCTCTTCCTCTTCTTGTACCTTCCCCAACACCAAAGTGAGTATGCCCCCTACTGTGACTACAAGGAATTACCACAGAGAGCACACAGAACACACAAATGGCTCTAACAGGTTTAGGTATTTCTATTTCTAAAATATTGTACTTACACATAACAAAATAAACGAATGAAATACTGACTCAAATCATAAAACCTTAAATAAATACCACGATCTCTCCCTCCCTCCTCTGTCTCTGCTGAAGTCTTGGAGATGTTGTGCTTTGTGTAACTCCGATATATTTCCCCCCCGAATATTAATTTCCACATCTGAATGTTCTATTTCCTGATTTGTCAGTTTTCTCCTATAGTTAGTTTGTTGTTGTTTTTTTGCACCCAGTGATCCACATTCTCATTTGAGTTTAACCAAATCGTTAAACTGTCTTCTAGATTTGGAAAATCAATGTATTCTATGACAGGACTTTCTGAGGCAGAGTCTTTGTTTCTACATATAGTCCTGTTTGTCAGACAGTTCAGAACATAGTGAATAAACATTGGCACATACTGGCTCGTGATCCTCACATAGCAGACGCTTTTAAAACTTCTCCGAGGTACTTTAAGAAGAGGTCTTCTAATTAAAGTCAGACCTGCTGAAGAAACCTAAACATTTTCTTTCTCACATTCTCCTTGTCATAATTGCATACACAGTTATTTTGTGATTAAGGGGAATAATTTCACACGTCCAGATCTAAGGTTAGACATTAAAGTTAGAGGTCAGATCATGAGTCATTAATGTGTGTTTGGTTTACTTACTGAGTTTAAAACTTTAGCTTAGTGAAACTGAAACTCTCGATTCATCAATGCATTGCAATTATTATTTTCCCAATTCAATATCGATTCAGGGAAATCCTGAGATCGATTTTATCCGTTGTAATAACGCCCCTCTCCACTGGGGGCGCTGTTGGTGCTGTGACTTCAGGTCAGGCACAAATGTGCACTTTAGATCATACTGTACTTTAGTGTTTTATTCTTTGTTTATTAAAGAATAATGAAACGATAAAATAAATTTTTGAGTCAGTTTGTCTAAACTGGGGGGGGGGCAACTGGGGGCCCGGGGGCCACATGCGCCCCCCATCTACCCTCAACGTGGCCCTCAGGTTAATCTTTACAAATCACTTAACTGGAAACATGAAGAAAAACATCTGCCATGAAATCATGAAAACCAGAAATATGTCCATAATAATATTTGATCACTGGTATATGTCGAGTTCAATTTGAGACATAACTGTAATCGTTTTTGTATCCTGTGATCTGGCCCTCTGGCAGTGAGAAGTAAATGAACGTGGCCCTTGCTGTGACCAAATTGCCCATCCCTGTTCTAAACAGATACAAACACTGCACACATACTTATTGAACAAATATCAGAAGGTACTGTGATGAGTTCTCTGAGTATTCCTGTCATCTGTATGTATTATTAAATCAATATCGAATCAAATCGTGACCCAAGAATTGAATTGAAATCTGAGGTTGTGGACAATACCCATCTCTGCTAAACTCATCCAACCTGGAACTAAACCGGAGTATTGTGTTCACTCTGTAGAATAAAGTGTTATTAAAGGCAGAGAGGAGACAAAAAACAAATCTGATGAGACCATAAAGCCAATTAAATCAATTTATTACAGCATCTTTATCATAACAGTCGGAAAATAAAGCACTGTTTCCAGTACAACATGCTTAGAACCATTCCTGCAATTAACTTCTTAGTAACCGAATTATGAGATTATTCTTTTTTTTTGTATTTTAAGTAAAGAGCAACACGGCAATATAACAACACACAACACCCACAATGCACTGAGTTAAAACTTGAACGCTAAAATCTGACATATTTTCAATCACTAGTTCAGGTAGCTCGGCTTCACTTCAGTGGCAGATGTTTTTTTTTCTGAAGTGATCCATGTTGTAAGAGCTCCCCTGATCAATGTTACACAACTTACCATTAAGAAAAGCTTCAACAACACAACTTCATAAAGTAAAAACAGACAAAACAATTTAATCAACATGAAGACATTCAATGATTTGAATAAGAAGCTATATTCATCTTAACATATATAAGCCTTAACATGCACATCAATGAGTGTGTTTACAAGGACTTCAGTATCCGGTTTTTGTGTTTGTGCAGGTAAACTTCATATCCTGATATCAGAAATCAGGATAAGCCCTTATCCTGATTTAAGAAACCTGATTTTGTTACCTGGAGAACTCAGACAGAAAACTGGATACTGTGGCATGTCTTACCCGCAGGCGCCGCCTCAGCCAAGGGACAAATCAGTAAAACAAACATGGTGGTGGCAATGAGAGCGTCTTATTCTGGAGCGACGAAGAAACTAACGTTTGTCTTTCGGTATTAAAAAAATTAAATATAATTTGACATTTAGATGAAAGAAAGCGTCAAAATGCTGACCTGTTCAAGTCTGTGGTGGACGGGCTACAGGACGTCAGATTCCCAACACGTACGGTGGAGTAAGTCAGGACATGTTGGGCAGTACTGAAGAAACATTACTACGACCCTGTCACACCAGT
Organism: Tautogolabrus adspersus; assembly: GCA_020745685.1. Lineage (NCBI taxonomy): Eukaryota > Metazoa > Chordata > Actinopteri > Labriformes > Labridae > Tautogolabrus > Tautogolabrus adspersus. The sequence continues at coordinate 30,070,011 of CM036544.1, forward strand.
CACTACTGGGTATCTTCACCAATTACTCCCTTGTCCCAGGGGGTAGCAGTGACAGGCTAACACCAATCAGAGGGGAGGACATGTTTGGACACGTCATGTCTGCAGCACGATGTTGGCGTCAAATAGTGCTTAGCCCGTATTAAGCCACGGTGGTCTCAATTTCCTCAGATTTCTGAATTGATGCGGATCAGACGCCTGCACACATAATATGAAGTAATCAGAAACTATCGGATACTATCATTAATCATGTATACAGGGATGTGAAGAACCAGGTTTCTCTGCGTGCATGTAAACACCAGATCCCGAATACAATTCAAACAGGGATAAGGATCATAACCGGGTACTCAAGTCCATGTAGATGCACTTAATGTGATACAGAGGGAAAACAGTTTTTATAAAGGTTTTCATTAACTTGAATCATTTGTGATCCTCAAATATGAACACATGAATAAGATTGTTTTGAAAGACCATACCAATGCTCTGATTTACTTTGAGGTTGTTTTTAAAAGTTTAAACCAGAGTTAAACTTTTAGATTGACGGGAATACGTCCGCAGTTCTGAAAGTACCGCAGATCTCATTCTTTCCCTAAAATCCCCCAAAATTGAAAAAATCTCTGGAAAGCGTTTTTCTTCTTCTTTTGTTTTTCCTCTGTCAATTCTCCCTCTTCTTTTTCAGGTGTTTCTCGCTTGGAAACTTTATAGATGATTTTTGCCTTTTCTCTCATTTCCTCCAAAGCCCTAATTCGAGCCTTATAACCCGCTTTGGCCTCTGACCTTTCTCCTTCAATCATCATGTCGATGTACTGTGGAGTGGTCAGAGGGTTGGGCCTCAGGGCGATGTCTTGCAGACGTGTGATAGAGTTAGCGGACTGATCCATGAGGGACACTATCATGTCCTGAAGGCGAGAGATTTCTTCTTCCTGCTGCTCAATCAACTCCTGAACAGACATCTTCTCTTTGTTAGCTGTTTCATACTTGTCCTTCAGCTCTTGCAGGGTCGTCTTCTCTTTCACTTTAACATACTCCCAGCGGTATGTTTGGTTGAAATGCACACTCCAAATGCATTTACCAGGGCAGACGTTGCACATCCCATTGCTATCCATTGATGAACAGCCTCGTTTTCCATCATCATTTGCAATTCCACAAGGGTAGTGGCATGTCATTGAACATTTCTGGCAGTTGGTGATGTACTCTCCTTTATTAGTCAGGTGTTTTTGAACTGGCTTAATAACATCAACCTCAATGACATAGTTTGCATTCATAGTCATGGCTGTTTCTTGTTCTTTGACCTTTTCTGTGGTTTTCTTCATTTCTTCAAGTTTTGCTAATCCAATTTTTACTTGTGGTTGCAGACCTTCAACAGCGATTTCAAGACGTTTTCTTTCTTTCAGAACCTCTTGGGTCATCAGCAGACTTTTAGTTGACATTTTAACCAATGCATTGAAGAACCTCTCCATACTTTTGGTACCCATCTTCCAAAACATTTCATCAAAGTTGCCATCATCATCAGAATCCTCATCACAGGCCCTGTCACTGATGGATCTGTTGTCTGCAAATAATGCTGAGTTGTTGAACTTGAAGTGAACTGGAAGCCCTATGTCATTTTTTGGACATGGGACCCCTGAGACAGTTATAGCCTCAAGAACGGGGGGCTGCTTGCCATCTGCAAAAGTCACCAGCATCTCAATATTCTCTGCCACATCTTTTCCAAAAATGGAGAGAACTGAGTCAAACACATATCGTTGTGTTGCTGTAAGTCGTGCGAGAGAGGCCTGAGTAACAAAACACACTGCATCAATCTCACTAACTCCATTGTCAGAGGTGAAAAGTCTCTGAATCTGCTCTGTGATCTCCCTGTCTCGCCCAACTCCTCTTGTATCCCCAAACCCTGGAGTGTCAACTACAGTCAAAGAGAAAGGAACTTTGAACCCTTCCTGGTGGTTTATTTTGTACACAGTGACTTCGGAAGTCTGGCTTTCAGCTTGTGATCTGGACTCATCCTCTTTAATTAATTGAAATCTGAAATCATCATTCCAGTTCACTCCAACAATGTAGTTGATCATTCCATTGATCAGAGTGGACTTTCCTGATCCAGTTGCTCCCACAAGCATTATTGTGCGATTCTGTCTCATGCTTTCTTTGCCCAAGTTAAACCTCCGACATCCATCTATGTCAATATCTTCTTTTTCTAGAGGCAGCTTGTAAACTGAGGGTGATGCAGAGAGTTTCCTTTCGCTAATGTGTTTGAGGTATTCTGCAAGACTCGCAAATTCACGTCTAGTTGTGCAGACTTTCAAAGTGATGCTCTCCTTGCTTCTGCCAGCTGCACCACAATCACATCTGACCCTGACAACATATTCTGTCTCTGACTGAAGCCCTGAAATGATTCCCTTCTCAGCTCCTCTCATCATTTGTTTCCACTGCAGATCCTCCTCTTTGTCTGTTTCAGCGTACTCCACGATGTAGCTTAAAATGTGGACACCTTGTCCAAGCTCAGCAGGTTTCTTCCAGCTCAATGTTATCTCACTTGAGTTTAATTCAATTTGAAGTTCTCCAGGAGGGCTGCAGGGTAAGGTTTTAATAGAACCACTGACATGATTGGCTGGTCCAACACCTACAGAGGTCACTGCTCTGCACCTGAACATATACTCTGTGTTTAGACTTAGATCACCCACTGTGACCTCTTCAGGTTTTGATGCCGTCTGTTGTTTCCATCCTTCCTCTCCACTGACACAGTACTCAACAGAGTAGGAGGTGATGCTCTCTGATCCAAACTTTGGTGGATCAATCTTCAGTGTCACACTGTTGTGGTTTACGTCTCTTACTGTGACTGTTTCAGGCTTTGAAGGCGGCTCAAAGTTCTCAGTGTCAAGAAAGCCTTCTTTATAAACGTAGATGCTCGAACCTTTCTGTGTCTCATTTGTTATTCCGACTGTTAAGAACTTAACGTCCTTGTTCTCCTGGTTGGCCTCTGCAAAGTCACTGAAGAGCTTTGCTTTTTTCCTCATTGAATCTGTCACTTCATGGGAAAGATACCATTGTTCCTTCTCTACATCCTGAGTCTGTGGATCTTGAGGGTTTTCTGGTTCTGGTCTTAAGTAGTCTGACAAAGCTGAGAGGTACGGTTCATCGATTCCCAGTGAGGTGAAAACAAAACACACAGCATGTTCTGAATTGAAAATTTCCTGATCAATATTTTGGGATGGAACAGTCTTGATGTTCTTCATCATGTTGATGAAAGACTGTAAAAGCCAGATCTCTCTCTCTTTACAATCCATCCACTCATTCAGGTTTTCGCTGTTGAATGGAGAAGAATGTCTCTTTTTCAAGATCTCTGCGAGCACAGCCTCCTCTTCTCCTCCTCCTCGGATCGATGGAAGTTTCTTTGCCAGTGTTTGTTGGAATTCCAGTTTGAACTCAGAGCACCTACTTTTAAAAGTTTTCATCTTTTTGCCGATCTGTGGGAACTGCTGTGCTGTGGTGGTTCTCAGTGCATCGTTACACCTCATTTCCAGTTCACTGAGGTCCTCCAGGACACTCTGTGATTCTTGAACTAGGCTTATACTTATCTGACGTACAAGTTTAGCAGCAGAAGAATCTAAAGTTGTCAGAGGCAGCAGCCAGACCTTCATTGGTACTGCGTTTTCTCCATTGGCTCCCAGCAGTTTAGGCAGACTTTGGTAGACTTGCACTGCTTCCTGAAAGGATGTTGGAGATTCCTGAATGGAAAAGTCTCCGATGAAACTGCAGGAGAACTTCTCAACATTAGCTTTTTCCTTTTCATCCATTTCCAGTGAAGCTTCACCCTCTATAGAAATTGAAGGTATTTTCTTAATAATCACCTTCAAGTTTCCCTCAATGTCTTGTTGATCTTCTTTTTGAGAAACTTCACGGTCGAAGACGAAGAAGGCTTGTGCCCCATAAAGAATCGCTGTGACTACATGTGTTGCTATTCCTTTCTCAAAAACATTCTGGTGCTTCATATTTCCTGTTCCAAGATGATCCATCGACAGTTCCCGGACCTTTGTAGTTGCTTTGTACTTCAGTGTTACTCTGGCTTGGTTTTTGGAGGTCTTACTGTTGTTCAGGTATTTGGCTGATCCATCTACCTGTACAAGTCCACTCAAGAAACTTGCCTTCAGTGACGCTTTAACATCGAGTGCAGAAGATTTATCCTCAATAGATTCAGAGGCAACTATCTCAAATTCATTATAGTTCTGTGGTCGTACTCCAACATGCTTCTCCAGGTCATCACGGTCCCACAGGGTCATTCCTGCAAAAGAAAAGAAGTTAAACTGTCTTATGTTATATGATAAAAAGGATTTTGAATACAAAATAAGAAAATCTTATTGCTAAATAATATATAACACATTCATATGTTAGTTTTATTGGTAGTAAAGATATATTTGAACTCAAAAAGTGTCAGGTACAGTATCAGTACTGTTAGAGCAGAGCAGTAAATAACAACATCATCCATATAGGAGTTGAACTTTGGGAACATTACGAACAATTATTTAAAATATAAATATTCATATTTCAAGTCCAACACATTTTACACTTTGAAACTCAACACTACTAAACATATTTTAAGCACGCAGATTTAAGACGCTGCTCGCCGTAATAAGAGCCCCAGAGATTACAACATGCCGAAACATTTTAAGGATTTGATCTGAGGCAAAAAGGAAGAAAAACAGAACTGTTTGAGTAATTACAATAAAATATAAATTAAAAAGTTTTGCTTAGATTTATAAAGAGAAATAAGGAAAAGGAATATTTTGCAATATAATTGAGAACATTTCAATAACAATCACATTTATCCATTCACTGACGTAAATCTCACGTCTTATAAAGAATGGAAAATTGTATAAAAAGGTATTGTGTGATACATGTCATAACTTGAGTTTAGAATATATATATTTTTTAAGTTTAGGGTCTCGTCCTTTAAACAGAGGGAGAAACATTGCAGATTGCATTGTGAGATACATTTGATTGGCAAAAGAGACCAAAGGAGAATTAAAAAGAAAATTAGGGCAATAAAATCAGTGACTAGGCCTGGGCGATATGACTAAAAATGTTATCACGATAAACATTTTCATATAAGTCGATATCGATAATTATCACGATAAATGTTAAATCATTACTTCTTTCACATTTAAAAGCTCCTGAGTGAAAGTTGAAGAAACCAGATGGTTAATTATGGTTTAATTATTCTTTATAATCAGAACATGACAAACTATAATTAAACAGGAACATGTCACCATCATAAGCTCAGAGCTGGAAACGCTGATATGACAGTTAGCTGCTGGGCAGTAACACTTAGCCTACTGGCCCGTTGCTTACTGAGGGTCCACACCATACACTGTTTATATTATTTACAATACGGTCCACACTAACACTGGTTGGGGACGTTTGGTCATTTCTTTCCTTCAGCGTGTTTTTAACGGCTCATATTGTGTCAAACAGTGAAGGACACGTTTTAGCTTCACTCGTCTTCGGCACAGTAAAGTTGGGCGTCCTTTCTTGTCGTCTTGTCGACGATGTTTTCTCCGTACTTTGAGCTGGCAGGCTCAGCGCTTTCTTCAGCGTCACTAGCGCTAATTTCAGCTGTGTTTTCATTCTGCTCCGAACTTCTGTAACCCCGCCTACCCATATCCCTGCGACATGATTGGTTGTTCGTCGTCTTTTTCTTTTTCTCTTTAATGTCGGGTGGCAATTAGCGTTCAATGCGCATTAACGCCCCACCGTTTCCCAGTGGTTGGGCGGTGTAATTACAGGTTAAATTCTATCGAACTTTTATCGAACATTTTTTATATTTATTGTAAGAAAAATTACATTGCGATAATTATCGTTATCGTTTTATCGCCCAGGCCTATCAGTGACTGAGTTGAAAAACTGTTGGCCCTGTTATCCAACCTCTCTCACCACATGATTGTCATTCATAGCTCTGTGATTAGAGAAGATGTAACCTGTAGAAAACTGCAATGCATTCTCTGTAGAACCCAAAAGTTATCAAATTGTGTTTTGTTCTTACGTTTCTTCAAATCTTGCTCCACACCCCCTACCTTCTTTATAGTGCAATGACAGATGTTTATTTTTGGCTGTATTGGTTTTCTGTTACTGTTCAGAACTTTACCATTCATGGTCCCTACCGTCTCTAAAAATAGTATGGGAGGTCGAGCCTCCAGTTATCATGCCTATCCTTTAGAATCAGCCACCAGAGAGGCAGGCAACCTCTGTACTTGAAGGAGTAGGCTTAAAACTTTCCTTTTTGATAAAGCTTAAAGTTAGGGCTGGCTCGGGCTTGGACCAACCTCTAGTTATACTATACATATGAACGGACTGAAAGTACTACAATAACATCTGATATGTGTAACATTGACTTTTTTAGTGTAAACGTTGCATTTCTTTGGGATGTCTGGAAATTGAAAAAATAACAAAGGCTTAAAGCTTTCCTTTTTAATGAAGCTTATAGAGGTCAACAGTAACCGCCCTCCTTTTTGGGTGGCTCTGGTTCCCGAAGTAAATTTCCCCATTCAAATCCTCCGTTGATTTTTCACAAAATTCATATATCAAGAGTCAAGGGACTTCTCATTCCACAACCCATTGTGACACTTCTTCTTAAAAGTAACTTCAGTCGTTGTTAAAATGTTGATTCTGTTAATAAGAGTGTTGTACTATCTTGTAGTTTGTGTTGGGTGAATATATAAACTGCATTAACTGTAGCATGTCAAGGTTATTAGTACATTTCATGTTAGCTAACTAACCAACTAGCCTGCTAGCGAAACAATGGCGTCCCGTACGGCACCGAGGGGCAGGAAACATTGCCATGGTAACAGCAAGCTCAACCAATCATAGCCGGCGCTGTGACACTATGATCGTTAGTAGTGTAGTTCTTTGGCCCGATATTGCGAACAATTCTTTTTTTTCTTAAAACGAGATTGATACTTTACAAACTTGTGTCTCCTACAGGAGCATATACCATCGATTTACGCTCGGCTAGCTTGTAGTAAGTCTACTTTCAATGGTTATGACATAATGGCTAATAATAGAATCTGCTATGGAGAAAATTAATGGGATTTTTACTTCCGGAATCACACTATAGAGCCCTAAAGTATGGGCTAGCTCAGGCCCAGACCAGATTATGCTGCTATAGGCTTAGACTTCCAGGGTACCTGGCACCTTGAGCTTTTCTCTCTCTGAGCATTCACATCATATTACTGCATGTCACTATCTCTGTAAATCTTTTTAGTCACAAACCATATATCTTCTTGTAAACTCCTGGGCTCCTTTTTCACTGCTACAACTATCAATATGAGCCTTACTTCAATTATTATTATTATTATAAATGTAAGCAAATCTTGCAGCTGCTAAACATGGACTTCTGTAATTAACAGACTCAGTGGACTCATGGATTGTATGTCTGGAGTACTGGGACATTTCCATGTGGCGTGAGGGTCTATTTGGTGTGAGCACTCAATGCTAACGGCAAGAATGAGTGAATAGACCTTTCTGAATATACACGTCATCTGCAGGTACGAGTCTTGCGGTTGGTTTATTGTGCACAGAAAGTTGCGGTATTGTCCTGGTCATGGTCAGCAAAACATTACATCATAGTGTCCATCATTCTCAACGGACATGGAAAACATTAGTGGCAGGTGAAACGGACTGTCTCAAGAAAGGAAGGGTGGAGCAGAGAGAGAGAATAAGAAAGAGAAAGGCCCCTCTACACGGATGCAGTGACATGCTTCAAATATGTGACATGTTCACCAGTAAGGGACAATGTTGGTTTAAACATTCCCAGCAAGGCTATCTCAGCATCGTGGCTAACAGTGAGACTAAACAGCTCTACATTGAACTCAACTCTTTGTAGACAAATACAATTCTAGCAATAATGAATGTGACAGAGCGATCATATAACAGTGAAGATTGTGTGTTTCAACCAGTCAAAATAGCAATTAAGCTAATGAAAGTGCAGTCATTAATGTACTAGTTAATAAATCACAGTATCTGTATCTGAAAGTTACTGGGATCTAGAGCCATCTGCTGGTACATTACAAACTGGTGTGCCAATTATAATACTGTACCGGTAATTCCTTCCTGGTTACTCTGAAACAACTCTAGACTAGCTTGAGTAACAGAACATGTGCTCTTAATTAAAACTGTTGTCCAGTAGCATGTTTTTTGTATGTTTTTTGGGTGTTGACCAGCCATATGTTGGCCAAAGGACTCAGGTCTGTGTCCCAATACAGAAGCCTGATTTTAGTTATTTTGGTGCACATGTGCTGGCGTCTCCGTGTGGTGAAAACGTCCCGTCCCTAACCTACCTTTCTTATCACTTTAAACTTCTCTCAAAAAGCAATCAAACTGAAAATTCCTTGATATACTCTTATCTTGACTCTCATGCAAACTCATCCATGCTTTTATTACGTCCCGCCTGGACTACTGCAACTCCCTCTATGTGGGAGTCAGCCAGTCCTCCCTCTCTCGACTGTCCCTCTCTCGGCTGCAGTATGTTCAGAACGCTGCTGCAAGATTTTTAACAGGTACACGCAAACAAGAACACATCACCCCTGTTCTCGCCTCCCTGCACTGGCTACCTGTAGATTTTAGAATCCATTTTAAAATTCTATTACTTGTTTTTAAGTCACTGCATGGTCTAGCCCCCCCTTATCTAACAGATCTTTTAACCCCCTACACCCCATCACGTCCACTTAGGTCCTCTGAACAGTCCCTTCTTGTAGTCCCTCAAGCTCAGAGAAAACTCAGAGGTGACCGTGCCTTCTCAGTGGCTGGCCCTGTCTGTGGAATCAGCTGCCCCCCCCATCAGAGAAATTAACTCATTAAATTCATTCAAATCAAAACTCAAAACCCATCTTTTTTTCCCTGGCCTTTGAAACAAGTTAAAACAGCCCCCATATATTTAGTCTAGGTATGTATCTGTATGTATGTGCATGTACGTATGAGTGTGTGTATGTGTATGTATGTTTGTACCTATATGTAGATATACTGTATATACGAGTTTTCTACTATTGCTTTCCTCTTGTTATCTAAATGTCTTTCTCTATTTTATTTTATTTTTTCTTTGGTGTTTTGTTTTTGTTTTGTTTTATGCATTGCCTGTAAAGCACTTTGGTCAGCTGAAGCGGTTTTTAAATGTGCTATACAAATAAATCTGAATGACTTGACTAAATGAGGTCAAAGAAGCCTAAAAGAAACCAAGTCCCAGCATGCAGGTGTGAAGTGTAGAGGGAAACTGGAATCAGTTCCCTGATTGGAGCAGATTTGGGGATTAACAGCAAGGAGTCTCAGGCTATAAGAGCTCGAGTCTCCCATTGATGCTCCTCTCCACGTGTGGTCTTCCTACATCAGTGGATACCTCTCTTCATGCTGCCTCCAAGCATTTAGGAGGCCCCTCTCTCTGTTCAAAGTTTCGGCGCGAGGATAACCCTCGGTCTCGAGTACGGACAGTGTTCGGAATCCCGAGCTTGGTTCGTCCCGTGAACGCATCCCAACGAAGCTTTGGAGAGCATTTTATCCAGAGACTGTAAAGATTACAGTCTTGTTCCGTATTACAAGGAACAGGACATCAACGGACATATTCCAGCTCGAAGGAGAACACACCAACGCCAGCGCAGACTAGGCACTGCTCTTCCAGGCATCTTTCTCTCTAACGTGAGCTCAACAAACTGGACAAACTTCAACTACTGATGGGGAGAAACAGAGACTTTTATACATCCTATGTTTTGTGTTTCACGGAGACCTGGCTGTGTGGACTGATACCGGACTCTGCGCTGCAGCTGGCAGCTGCTCTAACTCTTCAAAGTGGATCGGGACACACAACTTTCCGGGGAAAAAAAGGGTGGAGAAATCTGTTTCTATGTCAACAGTGGCTGGTGTTCGGATGTCACAGTGATCCAAAAGCACTGTTCTCCCGAGCTAGAATCTCTTTTCATTCAATGTAAACCTTTTTATTCCCCCCCGCGAGTTCGCTTCAATCTTCCTGGTCGGTGTTTACATTCCTCCGCAGGCTAACGTGCAGGAAGCCCAGCGCGCTCTTGCCGACCAGATACTGTGTGTGGAGCGGACAAACCCGGACTCCTTAGTTATTGTCCTCGGTGATTTTAACAAGTTAAATTCCTCGTGTGTTAAACATACCTGGCCAATAAAGCTGATTCTTATTCTGATTATTTAAGTTCTTCCTATTTGCATCAATACACCAAGACAAATTCCTTGTATGTGTAAATGCACTTGGCAATAAAACCCGATTCTGAATTAAAACCTTCATGATCAGAAAGACCAGTATACATAACTTCTAACTTGAATTTAGGAATTTAATTATTTTTTAACTGACATGTTTTACTGATGAATGAATGTATTTTGATATGTTGCTACTGAATCAGAGCACTGTGAAGTCCAAGGCAAATTTCCCATTGGGACAATGAAGTTCATCTTAATCTTAATTCAGCCATTGGCTTTTGGTAGTGAAGTGAATTTCACCCCAACTGTGGCGCAGAGTTTGAACTGTGTGATTCGGCCTTGTCAGTCACCCTCTTTTTCTCTCTCTCTAACTATCATACACGGACACACACACACACACATGCCTTCCCGCATAGACGCACATCTGGAGACCAACTCCACGACAGCATCAGCGCACACGATCTGTACACTCGTAGTTGTTGAAACTCCTCAGAGACACAAGTCGTGCAGTGACCAAGCTTAACTCGGTCTCGCCTGTGTAAACAATAGACCAGGCCAGAAGGCGTCTCTTTTAAGTGTCTAACCAGGTTCTAGTCATCGTTTCCCCCTGCAAATGACCCATGTATGTTCTGCAGAGAGGAAATGGGGTGAAACAAGACTGTTACAGAGGTTTCCTACCACAGATTCAAAACCATACAATCCAAGAGCCCAGCAAGCCCCACCCTAAATGTAAAGTTAAAAAAACAAAAACAGACAACATAGAATAGTAGTTCAACTGCCTGCAGAGTGGGCATTTATTTCTAAATAATATTGTTCACTGCTCATAGTCTTTGCCTTATTTTTAATCATTATGGTTATTTCAACAGAATTTAAGTTTACAACAATTGTATTAATAATTGCTAGAACAAGTAGTTAGACCTACCGATTAAGTGTTGCTTCCTTTCACATTCCAGTTTCATCTTAGTTTCTTAGAAAAATTTAAAGTACTTCAATGTAATACACTGACATACACGGTAGGTTTTATTTATCCTAGGAGGACAGAGTTACACTAAAGCCATGAGAAGCACTTGGTTATTATATATTTCAACATGGTTAATCACAGAAAATACCAAACTTAAAGAGGGGGTGTTTCTATAAAAGTGCTGCCTAATTCCCTGGACATTATGCATTCAAAATCAGGCTGTTACCATCGTGAACCTGCCACAACTACAATTAAGTTACTTAAATGAATGGGTAACACCAGAGATGTTTCCAAGTAATTCAGCTGTAGTTTGAAGTAACTACCTTCTTGTTTGTAACTGCAATTATCCATTAAGTTACCGTTCTCACCCTATATTTACCTGGTATTTACCCAGTACTTAAGGGACTGTAAAAGCAAGGGTTACCTTATTTTGTTTTGTTTAAGCACTTGTAAGAGTGGGTTCTGGGTCCCTGTTTTTATCTTGTTTTACGAGGGGTCGGGACAGATTACAGACACACTCGTCTTACACTTGCTTGCACGCCCAATGAACACGCGCATGAGAGAGAGAGAGCGAGAGAGGGAGAAAGAGCTGATATTCTGCGCTGCATGGAAATAATTGACAGACTTCCCTCATGAGTCCATGGATTTTGCGCACTATTAATGAAACCGTGCCATCAGTTTGCTAATCAACAACGAACATGTGAAGCGTGGCAATATGGAATTGCAAATGGCTTTTTATTTTCTTAACCTAGCCTGCAGGGGCTCTGTGCAACACAACTCCCGTTTGGAAAAGTTTCTCTTGTGTCTCTGTTATTACAACAGGTGAGCCTGATGTGGAGGCGTGTTATTAAGATGCAACAAAACCAAGAGAGAGCACAATCACATCGGCAGCAGCACCTCAGGTGCATTAACGGGAGGGATGTAGGACAACAGCTCTCTCTCGCTCACTCGCCCACTCTCTCTTTTTCTCTCGTGTGGCCGGCAATTTTATGAATAAATAAAACATACATTTGAATAAAAGTTCAAATATAGCCACCAGGGCGGCTAATAATGTACCTGGACAGCCTGAGTACGGTCTATTTGTGGGAAACACTGACATGAGTGCAGCGTGAGTGCAGCTTGTGAGGGAAATAGGAACAAGAGAATTGTCATCACGCAGAAAGGAGATCGCATGTAGCCTATGTGAGAATCAAGATCATGATTTTTTTCACGATTAATCATGCAGCCCTAGTGTGAAAGCCCCCCGGGCTCTGTATTGTCTCAGAAGGATGATAAAAACTGCCAATGACTATATCTTGTTTCAAATCAACATGTCTTATTTCCTACATTGAAGAAATGTTCATGTGATTTCTGGGTTATATTCAATAAATTGTGACCTTAAATGTGAATGAATCATCTGATTCCGGTTTATTATGATGCTTAATGGCGGAGACAGAAGAAAGAGCTCTGGCCCAGATGAACAGATCTTTCACTGTGGAACACTTCTGCCCTCTAGTGGTTAGGACTTTCTTTCAGTCCCATGAGGTATTTAAACAAAATGACTTTTAGACCACTGTTATTGACTATAGATGAGAATGTGTTACTTAAGGATACTATTTGAATATTGCATAGATCTATGATGGTTATCAATTTGTTGACTGTTTAACACATTGGTTTGATCCAAATACAGATTGGAGAAAACTAATTCACTTCTCTAAGGTACAATGTTATTTAAATGTGAATCTGACAGAATGCACATTTAAATGAGGTACGGTGAAGTTAAATGTATTTCAGGTTTCTTTTGTTTGATTCTATTAAAAGTAAACTCAGTTTAATCTGAATAATGTCAACCCATACGAAGACAAGTGGGAGGAACCTAGGTTTCTAGTGGTTGTTTTGGTTTGAATAGTTTTTGTACTGTTCCCTGCTAATAGAAAGCAGACACTGCTTTCTCATTACATATAGATTAAAAGTAAAACTTTAACTTAAAACTTAAAAGATAACTTACTGATTAAATTGACCAATCTTCTTCCCTGAGTAGGATTGATTTATTTTATCTTGCTTGATCTCTAATTGACACTAAACCTTAATGGCCTCTTTCAACCCTTCATTGAACATAAATGATTTTAGGTCTCAATTTCTATTTCGAATTACATCAAACACTTTAATATTGACTTTCAATTTTAATTAATTCATGTTACAGTTTTTATAGCTCCTGCTGGTATTACCTAGTACTTTCTGGAAACTGATGAACAACATGCGCGTAGCCTCCAGACAAGGCTGGACAACGTCTTAGATCAGGTAAGCCATACACAGCAACAGAAAAAGATGAAAGAGGAAGAACTAGCGGACGTCCAAAGAGAATTACAATTCACTCTTGAAATAGATCGCCGCTGACAGAGACAATGGGATGAGTCTCTCTCAGACCAGGCCCCTCATATTGAGACCTGGACAAAATAGTTTGTGACATATTGATTGAATTGATTCATTCTATTCAGCTTATTCTAGTATCCGTAGATCTGTGCTCTTTCTACAAAAAGAGTCCTTTGAATTTAATAACAACTTTTTACACACTCCCTGACCTTCCTGAGGGTCATGTCTCAAGGTCAACTAGTGCCATTTAGCCCCCTGGGTCACCACAGAGTCACATTCTTTACAGTAATAGCAAAACTAACGTTTAAGACAAAAGTCATCGCTTTTCTCAAATAAATGTTTTGGATCTGTGATATCTTCATTGATTATTTCACTTTCCCTACTTTTTTCTTTTGTATTTGTTTTGTAATGACTTTTTAGGACTTCGTCTGACATATATTGGGGGTATTTATTCTGATTCCCCAGGATGTCCTGGATAAATAGATGTATATTACATGGTTGTGCCTGATGCCTTTTCACAGAAGGAGACCAGGAGTTAATAAAAAAGGGAAAATGCCTCAGACCTCAGAGGGTTAATGTTTAATGAGTTGTGTAATAAGTGAATCCTTACCAGGGACGAGTAAATCTCGGCGACAGTCATACAGCATCCCCAGGCTGAACGGCCGGCCAAGTGCTGCCACCTGCATCGTCCCGCAGGATTCAGGGTCCATCTCTAAATATAAACAGGAAACAGTAACTATGTTGGTCTACGCCCAGGACTCTCCTGCTATCAACTGAGCACATTGTACAGTTTCTGTAGGAAGGAATCTTAGCTTTAATGGAAGCAGTATGGCTGTCTTATCTGTGTATTCTTTGACCATAACAAACTTTACAGTGTTGACAGTTTTACTTAAGGTTTGAACGAGCACAGGCTTTCTTTAAAGAAGATTAATTAGATCATGGTTAACAGTCAGCGTACACATTTCACACATTTAGATCATGAGAATTTGGAGACAATAATATAACTCAGAAGAACAAGCTGCAGACAAACAATGACGATTTTAAACTGATTTCTGAATCAAAAATGCTGATGAGAAGTGTGTTAAAAAAAATCTAATTTTAACCAAATGAAACACTAAGTACAGCTGAGGCTGATGGGGATGTTGTAAGTGCAGGTATGTTGTCTTAAACCAACAGTATTTGACACATTCAAGCGTTTACCTGAGGATGGCACTAGATAGGAAAAACTCAGTGGAGCATCAGTGTTATTAAGGGGAACATTAAAGGTCACATCTCCTCCTCCTCTTCAGTGTAAATAAGTCTCAGAGCTCCTCAAAACATGTGTGTGAAGTGTCTTGTTCTAAATCCACTCTGATCCTGTATTTGATCATGCCTATAAACCCCTCTATTTCAGCCCTGCTCAGAACAGGCTGTTTCTGTGTCTGTAGCTTTAAATGTAAATGAGCTGTGTCTGACCACGCCCCTCTCTGGAAGGGCTTGGGTGTCTCGGGCTTTCTCGCTCCATGCCCTATTGTTTACGGTGAGAAGGCAGACTCAGAGGGCAGAACAAACACCTAGCTGTGGGAGTGTCACCCACCTGGGGGAGGGGTTACTGCCCTTTGTGATGTCATGAAGGGAAAATCTCCAAACAGCCTGTTTGAGCACACATTTTCTGAAAAGTGGAGCAGGCAGAAGATGGAGAGGATGGACTTTTCTCATCAATGGGGGGTTTGTAGACGGACTAGGGACACATATTAGAGTTAGAGAAACATGGTGAAGAGGATTTTAAATATGTGACCTTTAATGTTTGTAACATGCATGGCAAAATTAGGTACAATTTTATTTTTTTATTTTATTTTCGTGCACAAGCTATCACGTAGTGTGTTGTTATCGTCTGGTATTAGCTAACAAAACAAAGGTACTCCTGGTGGTAATCAATATTGCTTTTCCGACTTGCAACTGGAACACGGTCTACTCGGGTGTGACGTCATTACCAGCTCCGAGATCCCAGTTCCGAGGTAACTGGAACGCAGCATATGACTCTGACTACCGTAACACAAGCATGTTTTGTTTTACTGCTAAACTAAACTTTTTCTTTACCCTCTGGTGAGTTTACCTCTTACCTTTGTTCAATTTCAGCTCATTATATCAGCTCAAAAATATTTTGCCGGCTCCAAAATGTAATAACTGACCCGAAACGTATCAACTTGTTATTTTGGGCAGACGGTTGTTACGTTTAGGGCTCAGCACCCCACCCACCCTCAGCGCGGACTGTTCACACTCCTACCCTCAGGCCGGAGGTACAGAAGTGTGAAATGCAGGACCTCAAGACTCCAGAACTCTTTCTTTCCCACTGCTGTCCGACTCCTAAACAACTGACAGTATGACAATCACAACCTACCTCATGCTCAGTTTGCACATATTACATCAATTTTTTTGCACAGTTTAAATTTTATTTTTTGCACTCTATACTGCCTTTACATTGCCTTATTTTTTGTATATTTGTATATATTATTGTTATTTTTATTATTATTATTTCTATTTTGCTTTTTTACATTTTTTATATTTTATTATTGGCATATATTGTGGACAGCAAAGTAAGAATTTCATTATACAGGGAAACATGTTTCCTACTGTGCACATGACAATAAACACTTTGAATCTTGAATCTTGTTCCCAAAATAATTATTACATTACTGTTTAAATCTTTTCATGATGCATCTAAAGAAAGTGGTCAAACAACAAGACAACAAAGTTACAGCAGAACTGGTGCAATAAATATAAAAGTGTACTTACAGTAGAAATTAGTGCAGTCCTCTGAGGCTCGACGGTAGTTTCACATATTATATTGTCTCAGAGAGAGGAACGCCCCTGAATGTTTATTCATTTACACGAGGCGGTACTAAAAGGGATCAGGCTGATTTCCAAGAAATGAGAAAACCTGCAGAGTGACTTTTAGACCAAAAGAAAAATAGACCTGCAGTGATCAAGAGAAAGTAAAAATGTTTATCTTACAGGGACCTTAAAGTTGATCTGATATTATCTTACAGGGAAATCTCTGTATAAGACGGCTTTTTACCCATATTGCACAACATCATCAAAAACACAGCATGAGAGACAAAAAAAAAGGTAATATAAAATGTAGTAACATATAGGAACACCATGACGCTATTGCACAACCCACACAGTTTAAAAGTGGTTCCGTTTTTATATTAATGATTAAATCAAGTTGCAGTTATCAATGCAAGAATTAATGTAAATCACCCTTTATCTAGAAAAAATAAAAGGATTCGCAGTTAACAAGCATTCATGAGGTGAAAGCCTGGGTAGACCCCCGCCTCCTTGCAGTGAATAAAGGGGCAATCTTGGGTATGTAGACATCTCTCAAGCCTACAATTCCCCTCTTGGCAACTTCTTAAAAAAAAAAAAAAAATTGAAGTAATATTATGGTTAAAGTCAAGTAAATTCACAAGTAAATGTGGTATTTTTAAAATGACCAGAAAGAAAAGACCTTTTAGTAAGGTACGCATGTGTTTGTGGGTGTGTGCGTGTGTGTGTGTGTTTGTGGGTGTTTGGTGGTATGGTGGACAGTCTCTAGCCTTGGGGCTCCAGGCCAGAGATCTGTTTTTTTTTTCTTAATTGTTTAGGTATTTCCAAAGGAAAACATTTTGTGTACAACTTCAGGACTGCTTTATTGATTTTTGGACTTTCCAGTGAAGGACATATTCACAGCAGCTGTGAAGGAAAAGAGAGCAGGACACGCAGTGCTACCAGCTTAATGTGAAGTTTGTGGATGTAGAACTTAAATCTGTGAGTGGAAATTCATTCTCCTCTCTGACTCCTCTCTGAATACCATCATGCCTCCTGCAGACCATTTCCTCTCCACTTAATGCTGCACTGAAGCATATCATCAACTCCTCTCTGTAAAGGGGTGTGTTCCCCACTGCATTCAAGCAAGTGTAGTGGGAGCAGTGTGTTTTTCATTGTTGGCCTTGAATGCAGCCTCTTCAATGTAGGTCAACTCCTCCCCTGGTCCAGCCCCTTAATTAGCTGAACCATATATAGACTGGCACAGGAATGAGTCCTAAAACCCGGAAGTGAGTTAGCATTTTAGCGCCATGGGTTCCTAACTCTAAAAGTCAATGGGGATTTTGAATGGGTTTGTGGTTAGACGCCTGAAATAAGGTCTGTGGTTAACACAAGCTGAAGAGATGTTGGCGTTTTGTTAGACGAGATAAACTACGTTAGATAAGACCCCAACTTGTGAATTTTAAAGTTTTTACGCGTACTAAAAACGGCGGTTGCTAACAAGTGGCTAAATGAGATTACAGTGGTTGTCGGGGACATTAAACGTCATCACTCCGGGAACTCTCTCACTAGTCCGCCTTACAGCCTCTAGTCTTGTTTTTCAGTGCTCTTGCTAATATTAGGTTGATAAACAACTTATTAAGCTACGGTTTCGCTAGCTTGTCAAAACCGCTGATTAGATCGGTGAAGTATAACGATAGTGACGTTAAAATCAACCGACCGTGGTGTAGTTCGCTTGTAGCATAACGTTAGCTTTTTACTTCTCTTGACTGGATTAACGCTTCAAACTTCACAAAAGTGGTGTTCATTTGTAAAGATTATCCTGCTGAACAAAACGCCTACCCATCAGAAACGTGTGTTAGCCACAGAGCTTATTTTCTGCAATCATCCAAAATCCAATGCAAAAATCCCATAGGCGAATTATCGTTGGAACCCATGGCGATGCTACTTCCGGGTTGGCCTACAAAAATACGTCATCACTCTTCCAGTCTATAAGGCACCTGTGGCAACATGGCTGCCCTTTTTGTCTGTCTGGTGGTGACACATGTTCCTTACTCTGAGCCCCTCTGTCTGCGTGTCTGCCTCGTGGGTACTGATGTCTGATTTGCTGAGTGTCTGTTTCCCTGTCGGTTGACTTACCTGAAGTCTGGGTAGCTGTCACCTTTTTAAGGGTAATGGTGAAGCCCATTAAGTGGCCTTTTATCGGCTACAGTTTTTCCTTTGTTTTTGTGCATTAAGGGCCTGATTTACTAAAGGTTTGCGTGTCTTAAAACGTGTGCAAACTTGATACCACCAGCAAAAAATGTGCTATCTGATCTACTAACGACACGCAGTGAGGATTGCGTCTTTCATATGAGCAAAACAACACGCATTGTCCATTTAGCACGTTTGCCTTAATGAATATGCAATATGGGGCGTTTCTGCCGTAGTGTGCAAAATAAGTGAAGTTAGTACACGCATTGCGATTTACCAAGCCAGGCAAAAATTGCGGCGATTGTGACGGTGTCTAAATTTAACACCTTTGAAAGGAAGGTGCTAATCCAGGAGCCCAGTGTTACACACAACAGGCTGCAGTGAGGAGGAGACATAGGCTCAATAAAAGAAGGCGTAAAGATCGCTTTCCCCCCACACGTGTTAACATGTTTTCGATTGACATAAAAAATAAATGACATGCATTATTTTTTTATTTCGATTCAATAATAGTGAACAAAGAGAAACACCATGATTAAACTAATATAACTGAACATTCACAGCCTCTGCACTCTAAACAATTTACACATTGACATTTATGTCTTCCTATTTCCCTCTTTTCTGCAACATTACATTTTAAACTGGGCATTTCCTTTTTCTCGGGTTGCGCGTCTCTCCAGCTCGTCTCCTCCGGTGCGCTCCTCTCCCTATCGCGCTCGTCTCCAACCTCTACAGCCCCCTGCTGCCAAGCTGTAGGCACTTGGATTGGGGGACCTCACCACTGCTTGTACCCCCGTCTTCGATACCTCTTGCCAGGGCAATTATGTCCGATCAGACACAGCGCTGGCCAGCAGTCTGGTGCGCAACAATAGCCCGAGTGGCGCGCCTGAGCGCCGGTGCCACAGAGGACACAGCTCGCACCTCCTGCGCAATGTATGACAATTCATTCAAAGAAAGGATCGAGGGAAGAAAAGAGAGGCCCTATTTAATGCCGAGGTTTTCTTATAAACCAAATGTTTGAAAACCAATTTTTGTTGTATTCAGATTTATCTGCTATAACTCGAAAATACTATACGTTCATTTGCCTCTCCCACTAATACCTATTTTGCGCTTGCAGTCATTCTGCTGTCCGTCCAAACTCTCCGTGACGTAACCCAGTAGAACACGCAAAAGCCTGACTTAAATACTACCGCCTCCTCAAGGTTTGCACCCGTTACCATTCACGCAAAGTTTCTTAGTAGATCACCCGCAAAACGCCCACAAGCCAAACGCGCAATGTTTTGGAGTGAACACGCAATTTTGTACTCTTTAATTGGATCTTAGTAAATCAGGCCCTTAGTGTTTTAGTGCTGTTAATTGGTTAAATTGTATTATTTTTTTTTAGATTGAAACAACTGGTTTATTTGTTTTCTTTGCTTAATCCTTTTTTTATTTCCCCCTTTAGTGAAGTTGGTTGCCGGCTGCTGGTGGAGGCTAGGCACTCTTTGTTGTCCCTGCACTGTTTGTAGTGGTAAGCGCACTGGGACACAATAGTTTGCACATGTTTGTCGTGAGTGCCGTTTGCTGAGTTCACGATTGTGAGTAAATTGCACTCCTGGAACACACCATTGATGTTAGGCTGCCTCCCCTCTGCTGGCACCACTCACTTCCCCCTCCCAGTTTGCTACTTTTAAATTATTTTTTATTGGAAGTGTTATTTTAGAATAAAAATGAACTAATTATATAGTAAACTTTTTGATACATTTTTTTTTACATGTAAGCTAATTTCCCTCATAACATCAATAACTAACACCCCTCTTTTCACAGATACTTCCAGTTTAATTAATAAATAAATTTACATTTTCTTTTGGAACCACGTCTCTGTCTTCAGTTGTTGAACCTGTGTTGCCTTTGTTTGTTTAAGGTGTCTGTATATTTCCTGGGGGGAAAATCTTCAGGTGGCATTGTCGGGTCAGTTAGATTATAGTTTCTTGGTTATGATACACCAACCCCTTAGTGCCCCTTGCTACACAAGCTTGTGTCACCCCTCTGCTCAAAAACCCACACTCAACCTAGCCCAGGTTATAAAAAACTACACACCGGTTTTACTTCTGCCCTTTCTGTCAAAAATACTTGAGCGCCAGTGTTGTCACTAACGCGCTACAAATTAACGCGTTATTTTAATCTGATTACTTTCTTTCAGTAACGAGCAATCTAACGCGTTCATTTTTCCAAACCAGTAATCTGATTAAAGTTAGTTTCCTTAAGTGGCTGTGCGTTACTATTTTGTTATTGCCTCATAATGTATGTAGAATGCAGAATTTTGTTGTCATTTTCGAAGAGAATGAGCTGATACGTTTCACTTTATTCAATGTGTGTGCTTCCACTGGGTCCGCTGCGCTGCGTCTCAGCTCCGTCTCAGCTCCGGCAGTCCGGAGCCCTCCGGAGCAGATACGCAAGGCTTCTATTTTTGCCGGATGCCGGAGCATGACGCATCAATTCAGCACAGAAAATAACAAGCGGGACGGGAAGTCAGACACCGATACAACATTAAAACATCCGGTTTATTTTCAGAATAAAAGACTCCTTTTTAACGGTTCAGAAAAACGACTGTATGTGTGTTTGTTTACGTGTTTATAAGGTTAATATAGAGTTTAATACCATGTACATCGTATTATCTCGTGCTGTCACGAGTTAATCTTTAAAATACCGCGGGAATTCCTTTGTCTCTGCACCCCAGCTGACCGGCTGTGCTCTGCGTGCTGCGGACGGAGCACGCAGCCGGTGGGTATTGAAGGACGGGGGGTGCACGGAGCAGTCACGCACCGGAGCGGACACGCAATGCACACGGATCTGGTGGAAATTCGGCGTTATGTTGAGGCAGCGAAGGGAGGAAATCGGTAAAAAGTAACTAATAAGTTACTTTTAAAGTAACTTAGTTACTTTGATGATAAAGTAATCAGTAAAGTAACTGGATTACTTTTTTGAGGAGTAATCAGTAATCAGTAATCGGATTACTTTTTCAAGTAATCTGTGACAACACTGTTGAGCGCAGTCTTTATCAAGTTTCTGAGTTCCTGTCCAGAAACAATCTGTCAGTCAGGCTTGAAGCGGGGCCACTACTGAAACTGCACTACTGTCAGTAACAGAATCGCTAAGAGATGCTAGAGTTGCGGGTCAGTCCTCAGTTCTATTACTACTAGACCTGTCTGCTGCCTTTGACACAGAACCATAAAATCCTCCTATCCACGCTCTCTGAACTTGGCATCTCAGGATCCGTCCCTTGCTGGTTCGTGTCCTACCTCTCCGGGCGATCTTTTAGAGTGTCTTGGAAGGGAGAAGAGTTTATCCACAGGGGTACCCCAGGGGTCAGTGCTTGGTCCCCTTCTCCTCTCCATATACACAAACTCACTTGGTTCAATAGTCTGTCTCATGGCTTCTCATACCACTGCTAAAGAGGCCAGAGGAGAATCGGATGAAAAGGTTTCTGGAGGAGAATCGGAGAGCTTGTCTTTTTTTGTGTGGTATCTATCTCTATCTATCCTCAACATGACTAAAATACATGTGTTTTGGAGGACCATGAACACATAGGACAATTCGGTATTTCCAAAGTAAGGGGAAGAGCTACACTGCAGGACCGGTGAGTGCCATTCCAGTGGATACTTTTTTTTCACCTTATGTGGATTTTTTTTTTTTGGCAATGCGTTGCTTATGTTTTTGTTTGCAGGGATTAACTTTTTTGAGCTTTTCTCCTGGGAACGATATGGATTAATGAATTCCTGGATTGGAATTTTGACATTAAAGCTGGACAATATTTTTCAATGACAGTTTAATTTGGTTGATTTTGATGTTTAAGATGGCGATAAAGTGTACATTTAATTTTCTCCTTTTTTCTTTTTGAATTATTTACAGCTAACAGGGTGACTGTTTACTTACCAAATCCTTTCTTGTTTAAGTTCCTAACCCGGTTGTAGCATTAATTGCAGTAGATTTTAATTAGGGCCCGAAGCACTGACAAGTGCGTAGGACCCTATTGTTCTTCTAAGGATTATTCTTTTTTCTTGTTAGGGCCCGAAGCACTGACAAGTGCGTAGGACCCTATTGCGTAGGACCCTATTGAAACCCTTAGGATTATTTTTTTTTTTTTTTCATTATTATTCTTCCTCCTCTTTGAAGCCACTTTTGAGGGCCTGAACGTGAACGAAAACTCACCAAAATGTGCAAGGTCATCAGGTCTGGCGAAAAATTTGATATTTTCGCTATTTCGTAAAAAAAGTTTGTGAAATGGCTCAAGGGCGCCCCCTTGAAATTTTCAAAAAGGCCTCCCCATAGAGGTTTTTTTGTCCTACATGCATGACAATTTTTATGCACATTAACCATGTCAGGACCTACATAAAATCCTCTGGCACCCATATTCAAAAACTGACAGGTAGCCCGCCATCATTTTTTTTGTGTGTAAAAAAATGCCTCAATTTTGCATTTCACAGGCTACCTATTTGAACGTATTTCCGCGAGCCACCATTTATCCGATCATTACGAAATTAGTGTCAGTGTGTTCTAGACATGTTAAAGATCCAAAGTTCAAAGTTGTGAAACCAAGATTCTACATAAAAGGGCGTGGCCATGGTGTACTGTCAAACTTTGATGTCTCGTGCATTCCCATGAAATTCTTTCAAAAGGCCCCCCCCCAGAGGTTTTTTCCCTGACATGCATGACATTTTTTCTGCATATTAACCATGTCAGGACTTACATAAAATGCCGCAGTGCCCATTGTCAAAACCCAAAAGGATGTCCACGCCCATTTTTTGAATGTATAAATAATGACCAAATTTTGCATTTTCAGTCTTCCTATTTTAACATACTTCCCTGAGACCCTGTTCATGCAATCATTGCGAACTCAGTGTCAGTGTGTTCTAGACATGTTTAAGATCTTTCGTTGTACTCTGCATGATTTTACATAAAAGGGCGTGGCCTCGGTGTACTGTCAAACTTTCACCTTTACACAAATCAAACTGTAAGGCCTGCTGCTTGGTCACGTCTCGCCGTTGCACTCCCGCGGTCGCAACACACCCCGACATGCACGAAGTGCTTCGGGCTCTTCATCACCGCTTGCGGTTTTAATTATTATTATTTTACCCGAATCTTTGCGCGCATTTTTGACGTCCCCAAAATTCAGCCTCGCGAGAAATTCACGTATGAAAGTGGTTCGGTGCACGTATGTCAAAAAAGGGCTCTACAGCGCCCCTATACGTCAGCCGGGGCACTACGCATATGTATCTTGGTGAGATTAACAAAAAGTTACATTATGACCATACTGTAAAATGTACAGGAAGTCCGCAAATTCCAGATGAATTTCAAAATAAGACGATTTTGCGATACCTATTTGAACGAACTTGCCCGAGGGCGTTCATCCGATCATCGCAATCTCAGTGTCAGTGTGTTCTACACATGCTGAAGATCTCAGCTTGTGCTCTGCACGTTATTTTGTCAAAGGGCGTGGCCGTGGCGTGCGGTAAAACTTCGATGTTTTTTTTGCGAATTTTTAAACAATAAAATGCTTATATGTCTGCCATGCACAGTTCAATTATCACACAATTTGTCATGCATGATACAGGGCCTGCTCTGAACACATCCATGCTTGAAATGATTGTATTACTAACAACGCCACCTGTTGACAACAGGAAGTTACTGCTTGTAAATTAGCACTAGCCATTGCTACACAGTTGATCATATCCCCTTCAAAAGGGTTGTGGACCGTCCTAAGACCTTGGCCATACTACCTTTTCAAGCTCAAATGTCTGCGTCAAAAGCTCTCACCATACAGACGCGTCGTTCGCCACAAACAGGAAGTAGTTAGTTGAGGGGCTTAATATAGTCGTAGAGTCACCAAACGTCATACACATGATCTCAGTAGGAAAGTAAAACTTGTCATATGGGTATAGTAAGTGGGCGTGGCTAAATGGCTCAGTGGCGCCCCCTTGACATTTTCAAAAAGGCCTCCTCATAGATGTTTTTTTGTCCTACATGCATGAAAATGTTTATGAATATTAAACATTTCAGGACCTACATAAAATCCTCTTACACCCATTTTTTTGGATGCACGAAAAATGGCTCAAATTCGCATTTCACAGGTCACCTATTTGAACTAACTCCTTCCAAAGCGTTCATCCGATTGACGCAAACTCAGTGTCAGTGTGTTCTACACATGTTGAAGATCTCCCGTTGTGCTCTGTACGTTATTTCGTCAAAGGGCGTGGCCGTGGCGTGCGGTCAAACTTTGATGTCTCGTTGCGCCACTTTTAACCATTCCAAAATTCCTCCCCATGGAGGTTTTTTTCTCCTACATGCCTAACAATTTCTATGCATGTTAACCATGTCAAGACCGACAAAAAATCCTCTTGCACCCATAGTCAGAACCCAAAAGGAAGTCGGCCATCAATGTTTGAATTTCCAAATAATTGCCTACTTTTGCATTTCACAGGCTACCTATTTCAATGTATTTCCCCGAGGCACCATTTATCCGATCATCATGAACTTAGTGTCAGTGTGTTCTAGACATGGTGAAGATCCAAACTTATGTGAAACCAAGACTCTACATATAAGGGCGTGGCCACGGCGTACTGCCAAACTTTGATGTCTTGGTGCACCCCCTTAAAATTCTTTCAAAATCCCCCCCCTGCAAGAGGTTTTTTCCCCGACACGCATGACATTTTTTCTCCATATTAACCATGTCAGGTCTTACATAAAATGCCAGGGTGCCCATTGTCAAAATCCAACAGGAAGTCCGCTATAATTTTTTAAATGTATAAATAATGACCCAATTTGTCATTTTCAGGCTTCCTTTTTGAACATACTTCCCCGAGACCCTGTTCATCCGATCATTGCAAACTCAGTGTCAGTGTGTTCTAGACATGTTGAAGATCTCCCGTTGTGCTCCGGACGATGCTACATAAAAGGGCGTGGCCTCATTGTACTGTCAAACTTTGACTTTTACACAAATCAAACTGTAAGGCCTGCTGCTTGGCCACATCTCGCCGTTGCACTCCCGCAGTCGCAACACACCCCAACATGTACAGAGGTGCTTCGGGCCCTTCATCACCGCTTGCGGTTTTAATTAAATATTATAACTTTTGCTTTAAAAAATTAAGCTGATTGTTACAGATTATCTGGAATGATGGTGTTGAACACCGAGCTGAAGTCCACAAACAGGATCCTAGCGTAGGTCCCCGGGGAGTCGAGGTGATGCAGGATGTAGTTCAGACCCATGTTGACTGCATCCTCCACCGACCTGTTTGCCCAATAGGCAAACTGCAGGGGGTCCAGCAGGGGGCCTGTGATGACCTTCAGGTGGCACAACACCAGTCTCTCAAAGGACTTCATGACCACAGACATGACGGCGACGGGCCTGTAGTCATTGAGTCCTGTGATGGTGGGTTTCTCCATGACCGGGATAATGGTTGAGCTTTCGAAGCACGAGAGCACTTCACACAGCTCCAGTGATGTGTTGAAGATCTGGTTGAAGATGGGGGCCAGCTGCTCAGCACAGACTCTCAGGCAGGAGGGGGACACTCTGTCTGGTCCTTCGAGCCTACCTGATCTTTTGTCTCTGAAATTGCAGGCTGGCACACATCCTCTTCACAGATCGTCAATGTAGGTGGGGGATCAAAGGGAAGGGGGTTGCGGGGGCAGCAGGTAGATCAAAGTCTGAGTGTCTGGGTAGTGTGGTTGGGACAGGTGATGGGTGTGAAAACCTGCAGTAGAAGCTGTTGAGGTCTTCAGCCAGTCTATTGTTACTTGCAGGGTGGGGCGTGGGTCTCCTGTAATTGGTTATATCCTGCAGGACTTTCCAGACTTAGGGTCGTTAGCTGAGAAGCTTTGTTTTAGCTTCTCAGTGTAGCTTTTCTTAACTACCCTGATCTCCTTCGTCAGCTTGTTTCTGGCCTGCTTGTACAGGTCCCTGTTGGCTTCCTCCTTGGCCTGACGCAGCTTCCTGAGATTAGGTTTAAACCAGGGTTTGTTGTTGTGGTTTGTGCAGAAGGTCCTGGGGCCTGAACTACGAAGCAGGATTTGGGGTTAGCGAGGTAACTTCAGGGTTAACCCTGGGTTTTCAGTCCTACGAGGGTCGTTCACTTCTTACCTGGGTATATCGCCACGGTAACTTACGCTGCACACCTAACCTGCTCCGGAGCAGGTTATGTTGGAGATAAGAGATCAACCTGTGAAAATCTCCGCCCACTGACCAATCAGATCTTTTGATCGTGGAGCTCCCTGAGCTGATCGAGAGGGGGGAGGACACTTCATGTGTCCCGTATGATTTTACATTATAGTCCGTTAAGTAAATGACTATTTTTCACTGATATATATCGTCCTTCATCCTTCAATAGAGACTGAAAAGGCACCTGAGCATTTGAGTTGTGTTTTTAAGATGCACAATTACGAATAACTTCTTATGGCTTTGAAGGATATCTTCATGTTTAGTGTCTCCGTGCCGTTCTGTTTGTGATCGTCAGAGCTGCAGCTGAAATAGAACTTCTCAAACTGTTCTACTCGCCACATGAAAGAGTCAGAGCAACACATTCAGTTCAGAGAAGAAACAGGAGTTATTATGGTCAGTTCTAAGGTGAACTGACGATGGGACAAATATAATAAGCCGCAATTTGGACGTTAATACTCGCTGTTTTTTCTTTTTTATGCCATTTGTTGCTGCAGCTTTGTAACTTAAGTCTTTGGGAGCCTGTTTGTCTTAAACGTATTCATATTGTTAATATAGTTTGATCAGAGTTTGTAGATATGATGATCTGCTGACGGCAGACGCAGTGATGCTTGTGATAGGTTAAATGAAGATAACTCCGCCCTTTTATGTGAGCACGCTCTCTGAAACTCTGGGTTTACCTATCAGGTTGATAACCAGCTTCGTAGGACTGTTAAGCACGATCTCTTATGTCAGGGTTAGTGAAGCCAGATAACCCAAAGATATCCTGGGTATATTAAACTATCTTCGTAGTACAGGCCCCTGGTCTGCATACACATGTCCTCACAGAAGCTGATCACTGTGTCAGTGGGTTCATCAAGGTTTGCTGATGCAACTTCAAAAACAGTCATCAGTGCAATCAAAGCAGACTTGTAACTCTGCTTTGACTCCTCTGTCCATTTCTTCACTGTCCTCACTACAGGCTTTGCAGATTTTAAGTTAAGTTGGCAATGTAAGCCGAGTTATATAGGAGCTGATAGAGAGGTTTCGAATTCTGCAGGAGGGACCTGTTTAACACTTTTCCCGTCAGATGATTTTTTTAAGTTGCCAGCCAGCGTCAGCATTTTTGATCATATTCACCAAACATTACAATTATATTTTTAAATAAATAAATAAAAATGAATACATAAAATGATACATTCTGTTTGAATAGTACTGTAACATTCTCCAAAATGAAAGGGGACACGAGAACATTTACAATCGTGAGACGTCTTACTAACTTTACATATTTACACAGTTTTTTAAAACTTTTTTACAAACACTTGTTTGTTGCTCTGAGTCAAGAGCAGCAGCATCATTGAGAGGTCCAGGATTCTCGGTGAAAGGTATGTTTTTTTGGCTGTCAGTTAATTCTCACCACACAGGATTACCTGAACCAGGAACTGCACCTGGCTGGTTTACAGGGGCCCTTGCTTGGTCACCAGGTGCTTGACGTCTACCACGCCCATGAGATCCGTGTGTCCAACCTCTACCTCTTTGCTGTGGTCAACCTGTTATAATTATATGAATAATTAGAATAACTATAAAAACGTGTACATTTTTTATTCAACAGTGTGACATGCGCAAAGAGAGAAACACTCTTTTTTCTGCCTCTTCAAATCATATCTTACATCTTGCACCTCTGGAAGGTGGGATTGGAGAACCTGTCCTGGACCTTGACACGAGACTCTCTCTCGTGTCTGAAATAATATTACAGTAAAATATCATATAAACATCAGTTTGGTAAATATTAAGTTCACAAAATGAGACATAAATCTATCTTCTTTCATCTCATGATTTAGATATTTAGCAGATGCTCTCATCTTGTAGCATCTAATAATCATACAATCTAAGTAACATACCATCTAACTAAATACAACACTAAATTATCTTATCTTACCTCTTGCACCTCAGGCAGGTCTGAATGAAGGAGACCTGGGCCTTAGAGACCTGGGCCTCCCTAGACTCTGTGTCTGGGAAATTACAGTAAAATGTCATATAAACATCCATTTTGTAAATATTTTGTTCACAAAATGAGAGATAAATTATTTCTATTTCATCTTCTTTCATGATTTAGATATTTAGTAGATGCTCTCATATTAGATGTAGCCAGAGCTTTAAATTAACACCCGCCAACCCGCCAATTGCGGGTAAAAATTTACTTTGGTGGGTAACATTGTAGCGTTACTAGCCATTTTGGCTGGTGATGAATGAAGCAAATATCATGGATGGGACGGTTCAAGACAAATATCCGTCCCCTTTGGTTCCACAGCCACGGTTCCGGGCATATCATGAGGCAGCGGGGGAATGGGAGGGGGGTTTTCATTCTATCATGCTGCCACACAGATGCATCTCGCCCTCCCCTTTTGCTCCTCCGCTGAAAATAAAAACGAAACTTAAGAGTGAGATCTTAAAAAGAACTCCATCCCGGTTATATGCAACTTTGTGTTAGATTTTTTCAAACCGACAGGGCTTGAGAAACAGTTATCTGCACAGTTACAGTTTGCACTTTGGATGACGGCACAACAAACTCTTTTAATGAGTGACGTTAACGTCAGAGAGTCAGACAGAGCGGAGCTCAGACAGTCAGTGATGGGAGAAATAATCCTGTTATTTAAACTGATGCTGCCAGTGTTATTCTGCTCTCTCTTATTTTTTACGAGTTAGCCTACTAACAAGCTTGGGACAATGGAGGGGACAATGGAGATGAAAGAGGGTGGGAACAGAAGAAGAAAATTAGGACTTTTAATTCTAAATGGCTGTGAGTGGCTCGAAATCGACAAAGAAACGAATACCATGTACTGTAAGGATTGCAGCGTCTACACAAAAGACATTATTAAAATCAACTTTTGGCTGGTGGAAAATCTGGTTGGCTGGTAACTTTAAAAATCTACTAGCCATGTTGGCTGGTGATCAAAAAAGTTAATTTAAAGCCCTGACTGTAGCATCTAAAAATCATACGAGCTAAGTAACATACTATCAAACTAAATAAAATTAACATCATCATATCTTACCTTTTGCACCTCGGGAAGGTCTGAATTAGGGGGGGCCCCTGGATCATGAATCCCTCCACTCCGTCTCTATTCTATGAAGAATCACAGTCTAAGGTGTTTACATTTTTTACAGGTTGACGACTGAGGGCCCTTCGTCTTTGCCCACGTCCACCGCTGGCACGTCTGTGACCCAAATTCGACTCACCAGAATCGCTTCCATATTTATCCAGTTCAGATTAATGTGCATCAAAGCATGAATAATCTGAATCTGTGTCCATCAGTAACTCCAAGGCTTCCGCAGCCGAATACCTCTTCGTGGGTGCCCTCATCTTTGTGCAGTTCAAGTGCTTGTATCATATATATATAGAGCTAATGTGTAGTTTTAGAGGTGAGTTAACTCCGGGTAAACTTGATCCTCTCTCTCTCTCTCCACTTTCCCGCGGGTCGTCTTCTTCAATTTTTTTGTCCTAACAGTCCTGTACTATTTCACAATATCTGTCAGAGCGACCCTATCGGAAAAAATCGTAATGGGCAGGGAAGCGCTCCATCATAAATGACAGAAAATCTTGTCAATTGCGGGGAAAGGGTTTATGTTAATGAAGAGCTGACACTGGACTTGCAGCGTGTGCTGGACCACAACGCAGCACTGTCACCAACGCCTGGATGGAAAAGTTTAAAATTACCTTTGGAAATAAATCTATTCCTCTTTCACCTTAAGCTTTGCAGGGCGTGTCTCTGAGAATGTGTCATGTTTGTTTTAAAGTTATTAAACAGATTTATTTCCTTGTTAGTCTCAACTGGTTGGTTATCATTCCAAAACTATTTTCTTTCAGGGACATTCAAGTCAAGTCAAGTTTATTTGTATAGCACATTTAAAAACAGCTTCAGCTGACCAAAGTGCTTTACAGGCAATGCATAAAACAAAACAAAAACAAAACACCAAAGAAAGAATAAAATAAAATAGAGAAAGACATTTAGATAACAAGAGGAAAGCAATAGTAGAAAACTTGTATATACAGTTTATCTACATATAGGTATAAATATGTACAAATGTATGCACATGTAGCCTACATACATATTACATACACATACACACACACACACACACTCATACGTACATGCACATACATACAGATACATACCTAGACTAAATATATGGGGGCTGTTTCAACTTGTTTCAAAGGCCAGGGAAAAAAAGATGGGTTTTGAGTTTTGATTTGAATGAATTAACGTAGGATTTAAACATATTTAGGGCTTGCCCCTGGATCCCAACCTAGTCCTTTAGCCTAGAGATGAGTAGGCTGTGGTCAACTGTGTCAAACGCGGCGCTAAGATCTAAGAGTATTAAAATTGCACTGTCCCCGTTGTCTACTGCTAAAAACAAATCATTAAGAACTTTTAAAAGGGCTGTTTCAGTACTGTGGTTTTCTCTAAAACCAGATTGGGATGCTTCTAGTACTTTGTTATTGATTAAAAATTGATTAATTTGCTGGTAGATTGCTCTTTCCAGGATTTTGGATAAAAATGGGAGTTTGGAGATTGGTCTGAAATTTGATAAAATGTTGGGATCTAGGTTGGGTTTTTTGAGAAGAGGCTGAACCACCGCATGTTTAAAAGAGATATTGGATCAAATTGATTAAAAATCTGAACAGCTGAGGGAGGGTCAGGCTGTGATGCAGAGGATGGTGAAATTCCTTTTTTTATATCGATGATTTATTCCACAAAGAATTCTAAAAAATGATTGCAAGTAAATGAGGAGGAGGCTTGAGCGGTGTGGTCAGATGGATTGGTCAGTGAGTTTATGGTTTTAAAAAGAACCTTGGGTCTGTTGGAGTTTTGTGTTATGAGATTGGAGAAGTATGTTGTCCTTGCTGCTTTGACAGAGTCTTGGTATTGGGCAAGGCAGTTTTTTACCGATTCATACGAGACTTGGAGTTTGTCTTTTTTCCATTTTCTTTCCGCTTTTCTACAGCTTCGCCGGAGGGCGCGGGTGGTGTCATTTAGCCAGGGCTCAGATTTTGCCTTTGTTTTCCTGGTCTTGAAAGGAGCAACTGAGTTTATGATATTTGTGCAAGTGGAAGTAAATGATGACAGCATTTCATCTGGATTCAGATGGTCGGAGGGAAGCTGCAGAGAGCGGATGAATGGCGATGCGGAAAAGGTGTTGCAGAAATTGGTGATAGTGGTGGGGTTAATTGGGCGGAAGGAGTGGCTTGGAGCAGAGGAAGTAGCAGGTTTGCAGTGGAGGGGGGCTTCAAATAGGACGGGGCAGTGGTCAGAAAAAGCTGCAGCCACAGGGGTGCAGGAGCTGACATTTACACCCAGAGTAAAAACTAGATCCAGGGTGTGGCCGTGTTTGTGGGTTGGCCCAGACACATGTTGAACAAAGTTCTAAGACTGTGTGATATTTAGAAATTCAGTAGCAAGTCTATTTGAGGAGTCGACATGGATGTTGAAATCACCAGCTAAAATTACTTTGTCGAAGTTTAGAACAATAAAAGACATAAAGTCAGAGAATTCAGGCAGAAAAACAGGGCTTGGGCGAGGAGGGCGGTAGAAGGTCACACATAGCACTGGCTCTGGGAGGCAAATTTCAAACAGGAGGGTCTCATATGATGACACAGGCTTAAAAGCAAGTTGGCGACATTTACATTTGTTTCTAAAGGCGACAGCAAGCCCCCCACCTCGGCCTGTGGTTCTTGGGGTGCTAAAATAGTTATGGTTAGGAGGACAAAGTTCAAGGAGCTGGGACTGGTCGCCAGGTTTCAGCCAGGTCTCGGTAAGGAGGAGGAAGTCCAACTGAGCAGTAGAGATGTAGTCGTTCAGAATGAAGGTCTTGTTTGAGAGTGATCTCACATTTAGCAGTGCCAACTTAATAGGAGTATCTGGGATGGTAGAGATGATTGGGGGGGGGCAGAGTCAACTGGCTGCTGTGGTCGTCTAGGAGGTTAGGGAATTTCTCCTGAATATCTGCAACCTTTGCACCAGGTAGACAGATAGTTTTAACGGATTTTCTTCTGACATTTCTTATTATGGAGTCTCCGATAATGAGTGTGGCCGGGAGTGAGGTTGGCGTGTTTACTGCTAGGGGCAGTGGAGTCGGAGAAGAGCGACTGTGGATGGGCGGACGAGGCCGGGAAGTGCCTCGCGGAGCTGGAGTAAAGCTCGGTAAGGATGTGGACATGGGGCGATGGAGTGTGGAACCATAGGCTATTTATTTGGGAATGGACGCCTTTTTCCCGCGGGCGTTGATGGTCTCTGGGCTGGTGGCTTCAGGGCTGGTGGTCAGCGTCCTGCGTCCGGTCCGGTGGAGAGGCGTGGACGTCGGCAGGAGGTCTCTGGTCAAAGGAGGAAAGTCACTTCTGTCCAGGATGTTGTACCTGTTTGTCAGTGCAAGTTCCATGGGGGGAGAGTGGCAAGTGGTAGACCTCGTTTTGCGGCTGTTTGTGACGACAGCCCAGGGCGGTTGGGTTGAAGAGGAGCTCTCTGTTTTTTTCGGTTTGGCACCTTGCTTTCTCCAGCCATCCTCAACCTGGAGTTTGGTTGCCGGGATGGTCATTTCTAGATCGGCCCCCGAAGGGACTGCGGAAGCGGAGCCTATAGTGATCACCATCGAGTCATCGAGAGGAAGGATTCTTTCCGGTACGTCCGGGACCGACTTGCTGATGGACGGGGTACTGAGAGGACCTTTTCGGTGACTATGGAGTCCAGGAATAGTTTCTCCTCTCTGATTTTGTAGAGAGATGAGATCCGTGTTTCCAGGTCGGCCACGGTTCGAGCCAGGCGGAGACAGGAGTCACAGCCGGAGGGGGAGGTGAGTCCTGGCATGGTTTCTGCATTCAGTTCCGTGGGAAAAAGGTGAAGCTGGGGAGACAGCAATGGCGATTCTGGGGGGTGGCCTGGGGTGGCCGGGGCCACCCCTGAAAACTCATTGGCCACCCCTGTGGCCACCCCAGATCTGATAGGTAGTTGGTCAAGTTCGTCAACACAAGAAACAAGAGAAATGCTGTCAATCAATGATTTCGGGCCAGTTTTACATTTTCAACTACACAGTAATGGTCATACTGAGGCTGTGGGAGCTGATTTCAGCTCAGCGGACGTTTGGCCAATGGCCATGCAGGTCTGATAGGTGAGCCGTGAGAGATGAGCTGCTGGTCCGGTTGTAAATTGAACAGGAGGACGGTCACAGTGACAACATCGCCAACTACTTGAGAAAAATCTGCCGAAATCTGCCGATTGAGAGGTATGGTAATTTAATGTTTAATTATGTCGTAGTTCCCTTTGAATGTGTAGGAAAACTTTATCTAACGTTATCTCACTAAGTTGCAGCTAAAAGACGAACTACACTGCACTACGTTAGCTAGCTTAGCAGCCTGCAAACCAAGTTAGCATTTAACGTATGAGCGTTTTTTTTAATTATTGTTATTTGCACACCGCCATGAAATATGAAATGCTGTTTTCTGGACTTAAGCCCGAGGGTGTTTTTTTGAAGATGTGTGTGTTCAGTAGAGCTAATGTTATATTTTTGACCAACCAGTGTGTGAACTATAGTGTGACCGTCTAGATTAAAGTAGCAATAGCACAAGAACAAGCTAGGATTTACTCATTTGCTCTGTGATGTAAGGGTTGTTTAAAGACGTTTTTCTCTTGGAGATAAAGGACTTTTTGTTCATATCAATTAGCTCATCTTCACAGTTGACATATTTCTAGACGTTCAAATAGGCAGAGGCAGAGCAAACTGCATTCAAATGCCACAAATGCTTGAGATACAATATGTGTTAATTGTGTTATTAAAAGTGATGGGTAGTTACTAGTTAGGTAAAAATAAACCTTTGTAGATACTGTAAATAGACATAATTAGGCCCATTGTTGACTCCTCCTTTCTTTTTGACTTTTAAATGGAGTCAAAGCTGTTATTTAAGGGGTTGCAGAGCCCCACAAACACCTGTATTTTACACACTGATTCTAACCCAATTTGACAATGATCCTGCTTGATGTTTGTAGTTATAACTATTACTTCAAAGTGAGTTGACTGACTGATTGAGTGATTGAATTACATTTCCCCCAGGGATATTAAGAGAATATGAAGAGAAGCAGAGATATCCAGATCTTCTACTTAAAAAAAAGGAAAGAGTCAGAGCCAGCCACAGCTTCAACCAGCAGCAGTGAAAAGGCCCAGGCAAGTCAGCAGTCATACAGCAGCAGTGATGAAGAGCACCCAGCTCCACCTGCACAGGATGGTAGGTCATGCTTGAATAGTTTGAATTTACCATGTAGACTCACATTCAAGTTGTTTGTCACTCCAGTTATACAATTACAACAGTCTGAAACATCAGTACACAAGAACAATAGTTAAAACAGTTGTAAAAGACAGAAGAACAATAATACAATGTGCATTATACATAAATACACACACACACACACACACACGTATGTATGTATGATTGTGTGAGTATAAACAGCCTATTGATGTCTCAGATTTCTAAGATATCTGTGTATTCCCACAGCTGACATTACATTGTATATACTTTGTTTGGAGTTAAGATTTGTTTGGTTTATGTTACAATTGTTTATTTACATTTCTCATAAGTTAATTTATGAAGAAGCATCTTAACCCTTTATTATTGTAAGTCCTAACTGTTTGATTTAAATAAATTCTTAATGTATGCTGAATCAAAGCCAATGTTTCAATGTATTACTTCATCATGACCCTGGACATGAATACTGTCTGGGTTGAAAACCCCTTTTTGTAAATGTTCATACATCACAAGGCATCCTATAGAATGACCTTATTCAGTCATCAGGCCATCATCTGTGTCACCTGTATTGTTACCTATGTTGCTTTACTAATTGAGGCGCCATCTTGTGGTTAAATAAAAACAGCTGGAAAAGAACAAACCAAAAAAATCTAATTCCAGTATCTCCAGCAAATGATATCTAAGCTAAATAATGACATAAACTAAGCATGTAAAGAACAACAAATATTCCTTTTTTTCCTTACAAGCTTAGTTTATCTTTTGCTAACAGACAAACTTTTTAATAAGGCCTATCTTTAACTATTAAGCTTTGATTTGAGTTTGTTGGTTTGTTCTGTTGCCTGGATTGCTGTGTTTTTATGTAACCACAAGATGGCGTCTCAATTAGTAAAGCAAAGGTAACAATACAGGTGACAGATGATGGGCTGATGACTAATTAATGTTATTCTATAGGATGAATTAAGAGAAGTTGAATTTTGCTATCCTAATCTAACTTGTGAAGAGATGAGGATTTTAATCCACTACAAGGAAATGGCTCTTAGAAAATGTTTACCCTATCCTGAACATAATTAGTGATTAAAAATAGACATATTAAAGTAACCAGAGATTCCTGAGGAATTAAAAGTTTTTTTTTACCAGCATAGACACCTATATTTGACAGTTACGAGATAGGAAATCATGGGAGAGAGAGGGGACGTGACATGCAGCAAAGAATCTTCTTCGGCCAGGATTCGAACAGCGGTTGGCTGTGTACGTGGCATTAAACTTTGCTATGCCATGGCCACCCCACACTAGCCTTGTGTCCCATCTTGGCCACCCCAGTAAAAATGTCCTGGATACGCCACTGGGAGACAGAAGATCAAAGGCCAGTACGAGTGCTAACACAGTAGAAAATCAGGTATGAAACCAGAATTCCAGTAGACGAGAGCCAGTTTGCAGGTACTTACATGCAGGGGTTCCAAACGGTGCCCACAGCGGTTATAAAGTTGCATCAGAGGTATAGTTCAGGGGATATACAACAAGCAGCGAAACTTACCGACACGGGTCCATATGAGTGGACCCGCTGGTTTTGGAGGTATAGCGCTTATGCCGGCTCCGGGTGTGTGGGCCACTTGGCGAAGACTTCCGTGTTGTTGTTGTTGTGTCCTAGAAACGTATATTCTAGGCGTGCGATGTTTACTCACTTTATTCAACTCAGAGCATGAAAGTCAAGATAAGAGTATATCAAGGAATTTTCTGTTTGATTCAAGTTGATCTGATCTTATCTTATGAGGAAATCTTTGTGAAAGATGCTACTGTTTGTACTGATGATTATACAGGGAGTGGAACATTGGTTTTCGGCACAAGCTACCTATCACAGGCACCTTTCTACGCACTCATAATATACCCGACGACGTCGCAAGACCACCGGGCGCCCCGTGGATTGTTATCGGGCCCAGCAGGCGGCGGAGACGGCGGAGGGAGAGAAAGCAAAAGCGAGGATGCCGGTCGGGCCTTCTAGTGAAACTCAGGACACAGCCACACAAGCCTCCTCTGCCCAGTATGTTCCTCACAAACGCAAGATCAATGGCTCACAAGATGGACGAGCTGGAACTACAAATGGCTGGGAATAGCTATGTTCGTAACTGGTGTGTTATGATTATAACTGAGACCTGGCTTCAGCCGCGGATCCCCGACGCTGCAGTACAGCTAGCAGGCCGCACTCTCCACCGCTGGGACAGAAACAAAGACTCTGAAAAGAGCAGGTGGGGGGGGGTCTCTGCATTTACGTGCAGAACGACTGGTCTAACAACAGCATAATCATAGATAAATACTGTTCTCCGGACCTAGAATCCATGTCAGTTAAATGCAAACCATTTTATTTACCCAGAGAGCTAACAGTAGTGATCGTTACTGCTGTAAATATATCAGAATCGTGTTTATTGCCAAATACATTTACACATACAATGAATTTGTCTTGGTGTATTGGTGCTAAAAACAAAAAACAGTTAACAGGGAAAACAGCCAAGAAAAAGCAAGAACTTAAATAATATAAAAAATAAGAAATTTACCAATATAAACAATAGAATTTAAAAAATGTCAAAAAATAAAGAATAATAATAAAAAATAACAAAATCTACAAGTTGCAATGGAGTGCATGTGAGAAAAGAATGTAAAGTCCAGTGAGCGTTAATGTAACGCATAAAAACAGTTCCAGCCTTCACATCACTGTGATGTTTTCTGACTGTGGGGCTGATGAGAGTCTGTGTTATGTGGGAGGAGGGGGGGGGAGGGCAGGGACATTGTTCATGAGGCTGACAGCAGAGGGGAAGAAACTGTTTTTGTGGCGAGAGGTTTTGGTCCTGATGGACCGCAGCCTCTTGCCAGAGGGGAGAGTCTCAAACAGTTCATGTGCGGGGTGAGAGGGGTGGGCCACAATCTTACCTGCACGCCTCAGGGACCTGGAGGTGTACAGGTCGTGGAGAGATGGAAGATTGCAGCCAATCACCTTCTCTGCAGAGCGGATGATGCGCTGCAGCCTGCACTTGTCTTTTGCTGTGGCTGCAGCGTACCAAACTGTGATGGAGGAGGAGAGGATGGACTCGATGATGGCAGTGTAGAAGTGCACCATCATGGTCTTTGGCAGGTTGAACTTCTTCAGCTGCCGCAGGAAGTATATCCTCTGATGTCCTTTCTTGATGAGGGAGGTGATGTTCAGCTCCCACTTGAGGTCCTGGGCGATGGTGGTCCCCAGGAAGCGGAAAGACTCCACAGTAGACACCATGGAGTCACCGATGGTGATGGGGCTGGGGGCGGCTGCGTTCTTCCTGAAGTCCACAACCATCTTCACTGTCTTCAGAGCGTTAAGCTCTAGGTTGTTTTCACTGCACCAGGTCACCAGATGGTCAGCCTCCCACCTGTAGGCAGACTCGTCCCCACCAGAGATGAGTCCAATGAGGGTGGTGTCGTCTGCGAACTTGAGGAGCTTGACAGACTGGTGACTGGAGGTGCAGCTGTTAGTGTACAGGGAGAAGAGCAGAGGAGAAAGAACGCAGCCTTGAGGGGAGCCAGTGCTGATGGTCCTGCTGTCCGAGACATTCTTCCCCAGCTTCACCTGCTGTCTCCTGTCAGACAGGAAGTCTGTGATCCACCTGCAGGTGGAGTCAGGCACGTTCAGCTGGGAGAGCTTGTCCTGGAGCAGGGCCGGGATTATTGTGTTGAAAGCAGAGCTGAAATCCACAAACAGGATCCTGGCGTAGGTTCCTGCTGAGTCCAGATGCTTGAGGATGGAGTGGAGTGCCAGGTTGACAGCGTCGTCCACAGACCTGTTGGCTCTGTAGGCGAAGTGAAGGGGGTCCAGGAGGGGGTCTGTGATGTCTTTGAGGTGTGAAAGCACCAGGCGCTCAAAGGACTTCATCACCACAGAGGTCAGGGCGACGGGTCTGAAATCATTAAGTCCTGTGGTCCTTGGTTTTTTGGGGACAGGGATGATGGTGGAGGACTTGAAGCAGGGTGACACGTGGCATGTCTCCAATGAGGTGTTAAAAATGTCTGTGAAGACTGGAGACAGTTGATCAGCACAGTGCTCCAAGGTGGAGGGAGAGACAGAGTCTGGTCCCGTTGCTTTGCGGGGGTTCTGTCTCTTGAAGATCTTATTTACATCTCTTTCAGTGACTGAAAGAGGTGTCGCTGGGGTGTGGGGAGAGAGGGCTGTTAGGGCTCGTTGAGAGTCCTGAGACCCTGTTGTGGTGGGGGAGGTGACTTAAGTGGAGTCGTTGGTTTCCGGGCTGTCCCATTGTCTTTCATAGCGACAGTAGAACTAGTTCAGGTTGTTGGCCAGACGCAGGTCACTTACAGAGTGGGGGGTTTTGGGCTTGTAGCTGGTGAGCTGTCTGAGACCCTTCCAGACTGAGCCAGCATCTCTATCTGAGAACTGTTGTTGTAGTTTCTCAGAGTAAAGATGCTTGGCTTCTCTCACCGCCCTGCTAAAGGTGTATTTAGCCTTTTTAAAACTCTCCCTGTCCCCACTCCTAAAAGCCACCTCCTTTTCCTGCCTTAACCGTCTGAGTTTAGCTGTGAACCAGGGCTTGTCGTTGTTGTAGATCACTGTAGTGTGTGATGCTACACATAAGTCCTGGCAGAAGCCAATGTATGACGTCACAGTCTCTGTGTACTCATCCAGACTGTTTGAGGCAGTCCTGAAAACATCCCAGTCAGTACAGTCTAAGCACGCCTTTAATTCTTCCACAGCTTCACTGGTCCACTGCTTTGATGTCCTCACAACAGGCTTACAGAGCTTTAATTTCTGCTTGTATGAAGGAATCAAATGGACCATGACGTGGTCAGAGTGGCCCAGTGCAGCGCGGGGGACGGCGTGATAAGCGTTGCTGACTGTGGTGTAACAGTGATCCAAAACATTTCCCTCTCTGGTCGGACATTTAATAAACTGTCTATACTTAGGAAGCTCATGACTGAGATTACCTTTGTTAAAATCCGGGTTTGTCCGCTCCACACACAGTATCTGGTCTGCAAGAGCGCGCTGGGCTTCCTGCACGTTGGCCTGCGGAGGCATATAGACCCCCACCAGTATGAATGAAGCTAACTCGCGGGGAGAATGAAAAGGTTTACAATGAATGAAAAAAGACTCCAGCTCGGGAGAACAGTGCTTTTGGATCACTTTAACATCCGAACACCAGCCACTGTTGACATAGAAACAGATTCCTCCACCCTTTTTCTTCCCGGAAAGTTGTGCGTCCCGATCCGCTCTGAAGAGTTGGAATCCTGCCAGCTGCAGCGCAGAGTCCGGTATCAGTCCACACAGCCACGTCTCCGTGAAACACAAAACACAGGATGTAAAAAAGTCTCTGTTTCTCCCCAACAGTAGTTGAAGTTCGTCCAGTTTGTTGCACAGTGAGCGCACATTGGAGAGAAAGATGCCGGGGAGAGCAGTGCGTAGTCCGCGCTGGCGGAGACGCACAAGCACTCCGGCCCTGCGTCCTCTCCTACGTCGTCTCACAGCGCCGACAAAGGTGAGGGCACCTTTGACCAGAATATCTAATAATTCCACGGATTCCGTCAGAAAAGTTGGAAATAAGTCCGGTGGAGTTGTAGCCCTTATGTTCATAAGCTCTTCTCTGGTGAAAGAGGTCCGTGTATCTTGACATAAAACTGACTTAACGCACAAAAACAGACAAAACAACGCGCACCAAAACACTGGGGCGACCGTCCTTGGCGCCAT
Organism: Tautogolabrus adspersus; assembly: GCA_020745685.1. Lineage (NCBI taxonomy): Eukaryota > Metazoa > Chordata > Actinopteri > Labriformes > Labridae > Tautogolabrus > Tautogolabrus adspersus. The sequence goes on from CM036544.1 coordinate 30,110,674, forward strand.
CGCGATGTTAATCAAGCTGTTATAAGTCAATTGCTGGTGAGTCTTGTCTACTTTCGTCCACCCCTGGCACGTCTGTGACCCAAATTAAACCCTCCAGAATCGCTTCCATATTTATCCAGATAAAGGTAAATGGTGTTGAGATATCAGAAAGAGTTATGCAATTGGTGAATTTGTTTTACAATTTTGTGTTGTTTTTATCATTTTATCATTTAATCATTTTTTAATCTAATCATTTAATCAATTTATCATTTAATCTTTTTATTATTTAATCATTTTATCATTTAATTATTTAATCATTTTATCATTTAATCATTTTATCATTTAATCATTTAATCATTTTATCATTTTATCATTTTATCATTTAATCATTTAATCATTTTATCATTTTATCATTTTTTGGGGCCAGCCAGAATGCCAGACAAAACTCAGGCCTGTGTCCCTTTTTGGAGAAGTAATTTACCAGGAAAAGGACTCTTACTCCCAGCATGCACTGCAGGGATACTCCCAGCATGCTTTGCAACACCTAACACATAGGTGTGAAGTTTAGGGTGAATAAAAGGAGTTGTATCCCATTGTTCTTTCTCTTCAAATGCTCTCAGCATCAGAGGACACAACTCCTCTGTTCTCCGTCCGGAGATACCCCCTCCCTCACGCTTTAAAGCACGCTTCTCTTTGTTTGAAAGTTGGCGCGCACTCGCAGGTAACCCAAGGCCTCCAGTAAGGAAAGTGATCCGGAATCCCGAGCTCTGATTATCTATTGAACGCATCTCGACAGAGCGTCATATACGGAATTAAAACGGTTTATCCAGAGACTGTAAAGAATACGTCTCGTTCCGTCCTGCAACGAACAGGACATCCACGGAGATCATCTCACTCGAGGGAGAACACAAAGATCCAGCTCGTCCTCTGGGAACCACAGCCGCCATCACAGCTAATCTGCACTGGGACAGACTGGACATCTGAATTCATCGTCGGACTTTTCCTCTCATCAACCGCGGGACATAACAGTTTACAAGTGAGGCTTAATTAGGTCTGGGCAGTTAGCTTTAGAGAGTGTATTTAATAATTGATTTATTAATGTGAAACTGGGATAATATTTGCTTGTTACTTGACCACTGCCTCTCGGGTTTTATTAGGTTAAAACCTCTTTGTTTACTTTTCCTGGACCGCCGCGTCCAAAGTGTAAACCTCCTTTGTTCTCTTTATTGGGCCGCCGCGTCCCGTATGTGTTTCTCTGTGAACTCTAGCGTTAGCCGGGCTAATATCTTCATGATCAGGAAGACCAGTGTAAACACCGTCTAACTTAAATTCGGCCACTGGCTTCTGGTGTTGAAGTTAATTATTCCCGAGTTGTGCGCAAGTTCCAGACAGCTGTCTTTTTCTCCCCCTCTCTCCTACACACACACACCTACACCTTTGGCGCAGACGCACATCTGGAGACCAACTCTGAGATCGTGCCAGCACACACACATATAGGCCCTTTACACTCGTAGTCGTTCAGACGCTGCAGAGACAGAGCTTAACTCAGTCCCGCCAGGCTAGACAATAGACCAAGCTAGGAGGCCTGTGTTGAGTGTTTATAATTTAATTGTTAATTAATTGTTTATAATAGTTACTTGTTTGATTGAGTTTCATTGATCGACTTGATGTTTCTTTGTTAAATAAACTCTGTTATAATTTAGAGAGCAGTTGTTTGTGATTACTGGTGTATTTGCATTTTGACATAAGCTGGGTGCAAGGGCTTTGTGTTCGGATTTCACGCCTTCAATTTATTAAATACAGATTATTAATCAATAATACTAGTATTTAATTAATTAATTAGAGACTGATATTGTAATATTTGATTGTTCTCTGATTTCAGAGTGGTGCCCCTTTATAGGTTTATTAACTCAGTTTAATAATATTGTTGATCTATATTAATAATTAAACAAGGCTAATTATTAATGTTAATTTGATAACCAAATGTTACCTTATAAAACCCAACAGAAATGTTGCCCGTGTATGAGCTCCTTTAACCCCAACACATTTTATCATTTAATCATTTTATCATTTAATCATTTTATCATATAATCATAACTGTTTTTTAATTGCTTTTATATAACCATTAATCATTTAAGCATTTTTATTAATCATGTTCCAATGGTAAAATAACCCTGTCAATGGATAAGTTTTGATACCTATTAATTCAAGAGATGAAGTGTCAATCAAATCTCCCTGCATGACTGCACGTGCCTGATTTGCAACGACACGTGCCTGAATGCATGGTGTCTTCACACCTTTTGAGGTCAGGGAGGGTAGAACATATCTTAAGCAAAACCACAAATTCCACTTGCACGTGAGAGTGTTTGATACTTTGATGAACTTTTAAGGTGATGTGACCTGTTTTTTTTTTTAATATAGAGTTCAGATATGTGACACTTCAGTGACCTCTGGGTGTGAATGTGACTGCAGCACTGAGGCATGATGCACCTGTAACCACATATACACACAGACATACACACATACACCTGTTTTTGTTTTATTTTGGTTTTGTTTTTTTCTCTCTTAGGGTTTCAGACAAAGAGGCCGATTGGCTATATAAACTCTTTAAAAAACTTATCAGGAGTCTTTTTGGCACTTGCTATCAGACTGCATGTCGCTCTGAATCAAAAATTCCCCTTTTGGGAACTTAGACTCTGAGACCGGATCCTTTGAGAGAAAATCTAAGTGCTTATTCACTGGGTTTAATCTTTTGAAATTTTTGAACTTTTATTTTTCATTTTATATTTTGGACTATATCGATTTGTATCGGAGTTTTAAAAGACTTTGTCAGATTTTTTACCTTTTTGAATTTATAATAAATTTCATAAAATCTTTCAAACTCAGTCAAAAACTTTTTTGACTGAGCTTCTTCGCGACGTCCTCGTGACCCTCGGAGGGTAAGTATGAGAAACCACACCACGGCACACGAAAACTGACATTCACACCTCATACCACCTAGCATCCGAATTGAGGAGGTTTGCAGTGAAGGGATTGTGCTTGAACCTAATTATCCTTGTTAGGCAGTAGAATTCTAGAGGCGGTTACAGGAACCGGTCCTTCTTGACTGGGTGTTAGATTAATTTTATCAATAAAGCTCCATCTGCTATGAAATAGTAGACTAGTGGTCGGTAGGAAGCGAGCCCTCTTAAGTTCTAGGAAATACTAAACTAGTTAACTAAGAAATACAAACTTCGGTTAGCTAAGATAAGATTGTTCACCCATTGATGCACGTCGATGACGTGCTACAATGGTAAATGGATTTGAGCTTATATAGCGCTTTTCTAGTCTTCTGACTACTCAAAGTGCTTTTACACTGCATGTCACACCTACCCATTCATACCCTTACACACACTGATGGCAGTGGTTGCTATGTAGTATCATCCATCAGAAGTAACTAATCCATTCATACACCATAACCAAGCAGCGGGAGCAATGCGGGGTTAAAGGGATACTTCACCCGTTGAAACATGAATCTGTATTGACATTAGGTCATAAATGTAGTAGAAATGTGAAATAATGTTTGAATTTGGAGATTTCTTGATCAAGAAAAGGCAGAAAGTGTATTTTTGGCTCATGTGGATGATAGACAACAACTCCCAGAATGCACAGCACCACAGGCCACTCCCGCTGACATAGAGGGTCTCATGTTGAATTCACGTGGTGTTGGACACATCGGAAAAACGACTTTCTGAGTTGTAAAATGCACATGAAACACCTGCTCAAGTCAGAACAACAACTCGAAAAACTCGGAAAATAATTACTGTAGGTACCCGACTTACTGACTTGACGTCAGAACTGCATCAAATGGGGGACAAAATACGTTTTGTTCATGTTAACATACTTTTTATTCATGCACGTATTGCACATCAACTTTTTGCTCAAATATAACTTTTGACAGTAACATTTCACTGATCTTCGTCGTAGCGTTCACTTTTTTGTGCTGTTATTGCAACACTGAAGTCTGAAGTCTTTAACACACTGAAATCCGGAGTACGACTTCCCAACTCGGATACTTGGACCACCCGAGCAGCACCTGAATGCAGCATTATTTACAGACATTTACTACAACACATACGGACGTTTCCTCAACTGTTTTGGAGATTTCTTCCAGAAAGAATTGGCATCTTGGAAATTCCTGGCAGAAAACGGACTCTATGTCAGTATCCATAGGCAAACAGTGACAGCCCCGACACCACCAGTCCACCCCAGCTCGAGTTGGCCCAGGCTCCTTATCTCACAGCCGCGGACCTGCCTGTCAGCAGCAGCCATGGCTGGCCGCTTTATTGCAACTGGTAGAAAGAGCCACGAACATCCGATTCGAGCACAAGACCTTCAAAATCCCTTTCATCCATATCAGTTTGAAGTTGAATCATACTTTTTTCGCCATTCTCGGTTCTTATCAGCTTTCTCCATAGAGACTGTTAGCATAGCTTCCAAGCAATATGGCGGACGTTAAGTTTCGATTCTGGGAGTGAGGTCCCGACCACTGATCTGTAATAAGTCTGTAGCTTCAGTGGTCAAAAAAAAAAAAAAAAAAAAAAATATTAGGAACTAGCGATGAAGTTTCACCCCTGCTAACCAAACAGCGTCCAATGACGTAAAATGATGATTTTTGCGTCATTGGAGGCTCCTTTTCAGGCAACGTAATAAGGAGCTTTCCCGTCTCAGGGGAAAATGAGGGGGGGATGCACTAACAGTCCTGTACTATTTCACAATATCCGTCAGAGTGCCCTCTATCGGAATATATCTTCATTGGCGGGGAAGCGTTCCATCATGAATGACGGAAAATCTTGTCAATGGTGGGGAAAGGGTTTATCTTAATAAAGAGCTGACACTGGACTTGCAGCGTGTGCTGGACCACCACGCAGCACTGTCACCAACGCTTCAGCTTCTGATAGCACAAAAAGAAAGTCATGATGGCCCGCAGCTTTTCAATAAGTGCTGATGGAAAAGTTCAAAATGACCTTTGGAAATAAATCTATTCCTCTTTCACCTTAAGCTTTGCAGGGCGTGTCTCTGAGAATGTGTCATGTTTGTTTTGAAGTTATTAAACAGATATATTTCCTTGTTAGTCTCAACTGGTTGGTTATCATTCCAGAACTATTTTCCTTCAGGGACATTCAGGTTGATCTGATCTGATCTTACAAGGAAATCTTTGTGAGAGATGCTGTTGTTTGTACTGATGATTATAGAGGGAGTGGAACATTGTAGTTCAGATAACAAACATGTTTATCTCCATTTCATCAACAACTTTTCTTTTACTTTCAGCTTTGCAAGGTGTGTTTCTGAGACATCTCAACTGTTGTAAGGTCATTTATATGTTACCTCACCTCTTCACTTTGTGTTCCCCTGACTACTAAAACAAGATCAAGCATTTCTTTGAAGTCAATGCACTTTGGAAGTTCTGACATTCATTTCAAACCCCCAACCACTTTTTGCAATCGTTTAACATCTTTGTATTTTATTTTTCTCCAATTATTCATTGAATTTACTCAAACATTTTAGTAAATCTGATTGATTTATTCTAAACACCTGTTTCGCATTTTTACCTTATATTTGTCTCAACGGTGTTGTACATATCTTTCATGTTGGGTGAATTTAATGGCTCAACAAGAATCTGCCTCTTGGTTTTCCATGGCTGGCCGCTATATTGCAACTGGTAGAAAGAGCCACGAACATCCGATTCGAGCACAAGACCTTCAAAATCCCTTTCATCCATATCAGTTTGAAGTTGAAACATACTTTTTTCGCCATTCTCGGTTCTTATCAGCTTTCTCCATAGAGTCTGTTAGCACAGCTTCCAAGCAATAGGGCGGACGTTAAGTTTCGATTCTGGGAGTGAGGTCCCGACCACTGATCTGTAATAGGTCTGTAGCTTCAGTGGTAAAAAAAATAAATTCATTAAAATTAAAAAAATATGAGGAACTAGCGATGAAGTTTCACCCCTGCTAACCAAACAGCCTCTGATGACGTAAAATGATGATTTTTGCGTCATTGGAGGCTCCTTTTCAGGCAACGTAATAAGGAGCTTTCCCGTCTCAGGGGAAAATGAGGGCGGGATGCACGACCATTCAAAAATACTACCAGGTTTCTAATGATACAAAGCTTAATGAAAATAGGTGAAGTATCCCTTTAAGTGTCTAGCCCAAGGACACATCGGACATGTGGCTCAGCTGGGGATGGAACCCTCGCCCTTCCACTTGACAGGCGACGACTCTACCAACTGAGCCACAGCCGCCCCTAATGTGCATCAAAGCATGAATAATCTAGATCTGTGTCCATCAGTAACTCCAAGGCTTCCGCAGCCGAATACCTCTTCGTGGGCGCCCTCATCTTTGTGCAGTTCAAGCGCTTGTATCATATATCTATAGAGCTAATGTGTAGTTTTAGAGGCGCGTTAACTCCGGGTAAACTTGATCCTCTCTCTCTCTCCACTTTCCAGCGGGTTGTCTTCTTCGCTCTTTCTGGGCCTAACAGTCCTTTACTATTTCACAATATCCGTCAGAGTGCCCTCTATCGGAATATATCGTCATTGGCGGGGAAGTGTTCCATCATGAATGACGGAAAATCTTGTCAATGGTGGGGAAAGGGTTTATCTTCTGACACTGGACTTGCAGCGTGTGCTGGACCACCACGCAGCACTGTCACCAACGCTTCAGCTTCTGATAGCACAAAAAGAAAGTCATGATGGCCCGCAGCTTTTCAATAAGTGCTGATGGAAAAGTTCAAAATGACCTTTGGAAATAAATCTATTCCTCTTTCACCTTAAGCTTTGCAGGGCGTGTCTCTGAGAATGTGTCATGTTTGTTTTGAAGTTATTAAACAGGTATATTTCCTTGTTAGTCTCAACTGGTTGGTTATCATTCCAGAACTATTTTCCTTCAGGGACATTCAGGTTGATCTGATCTGATCTTACAAGGAAATCTTTGTGAGAGATGCTGTTGTTTGTACTGATGATTATAGAGGGAGTGGAACATTGTAGTTCAGATAACAAACATGTTTATCTCCATTTCATCAACAACTTTTCTTTTACTTTCAGCTTTGCAAGGTGTGTTTATGAGACATCTCAACTGTTGTAAGGTCATTTATATGTTACCTCACCTCTTCACTTTGTGTTCCCCTGACTACTAAAACAAGATCAAGCATTTCTTTGAAGTCAATGCACTTTGGAAGTTCTGACATTCATTTCAAACCCCCAACCACTTTTTGCAATCGTTTAACATCTTTGTATTTTATTTTTCTCCAATTATTCATTGAATTTACTCAAACATTTTAGTAAATCTGATTGATTTATTCTAAACACCTGTTTCGCATTTTTACCTTATATTTGTCTCAACGGTGTTGTACATATCTTTCATGTTGGGTGAATTTAATGGCTCAACAAGAATCTGCCTCTTGGTTTTCCATGGCTGGCCGCTATATTGCAACTGGTAGAAAGAGCCACGAACATCCGATTCGAGCACAAGACCTTCAAAATCCCTTTCATCCATATCAGTTTGAAGTTGAAACATACTTTTTTCGCCATTCTCGGTTCTTATCAGCTTTCTCCATAGAGTCTGTTAGCATAGCTTCCAAGCAATAGGGCGGACGTTAAGTTTCGATTCTGGGAGTGAGGTCCCGACCACTGATCTGTAATAGGTCTGTAGCTTCAGTGGTAAAAAAAATAAATAAATTAAAATTAAAAAAATATGAGGAACTAGCGATGAAGTTTCACCCCTGCTAACCAAACAGCCTCTGATGACGTAAAATGATGATTTTTGCGTCATTGGAGGCTCCTTTTCAGGCAACGTAATAAGGAGCTTTCCCGTCTCAGGGGAAAATGAGGGCGGGATGCACGACCATTCAAAAATACTACCAGGTTTCTAATGATACAAAGCTTAATGAAAATAGGTGAAGTATCCCTTTAAGTGTCTAGCCCAAGGACACATCGGACATGTGGCTCAGCTGGGGATGGAACCCTCGCCCTTCCACTTGACAGGCGACGACTCTACCAACTGAGCCACAGCCGCCCCTAATGTGCATCAAAGCATGAATAATCTAGATCTGTGTCCATCAGTAACTCCAAGGCTTCCGCAGCCGAATACCTCTTCGTGGGCGCCCTCATCTTTGTGCAGTTCAAGCGCTTGTATCATATATCTATAGAGCTAATGTGTAGTTTTAGAGGCGCGTTAACTCCGGGTAAACTTGATCCTCTCTCTCTCTCCACTTTCCAGCGGGTTGTCTTCTTCGCTCTTTCTGGGCCTAACAGTCCTGTACTATTTCACAATATCCGTCAGAGTGCCCTCTATCGGAATATATCGTCATTGGCGGGGAAGTGTTCCATCATGAATGACGGAAAATCTTGTCAATGGTGGGGAAAGGGTTTATCTTCTGACACTGGACTTGCAGCGTGTGCTGGACCACCACGCAGCACTGTCACCAACGCTTCAGCTTCTGATAGCACAAAAAGAAAGTCATGATGGCCCGCAGCTTTTCAATAAGTGCTGATGGAAAAGTTCAAAATGACCTTTGGAAATAAATCTATTCCTCTTTCACCTTAAGCTTTGCAGGGCGTGTCTCTGAGAATGTGTCATGTTTGTTTTGAAGTTATTAAACAGGTATATTTCCTTGTTAGTCTCAACTGGTTGGTTATCATTCCAGAACTATTTTCCTTCAGGGACATTCAGGTTGATCTGATCTGATCTTACAAGGAAATCTTTGTGAGAGATGCTGTTGTTTGTACTGATGATTATAGAGGGAGTGGAACATTGTAGTTCAGATAACAAACATGTTTATCTCCATTTCATCAACAACTTTTCTTTTACTTTCAGCTTTGCAAGGTGTGTTTATGAGACATCTCAACTGTTGTAAGGTCATTTATATGTTACCTCACCTCTTCACTTTGTGTTCCCCTGACTACTAAAACAAGATCAAGCATTTCTTTGAAGTCAATGCACTTTGGAAGTTCTGACATTCATTTCAAACCCCCAACCACTTTTTGCAATCGTTTAACATCTTTGTATTTTATTTTTCTCCAATTATTCATTGAATTTACTCAAACATTTTAGTAAATCTGATTGATTTATTCTAAACACCTGTTTCGCATTTTTACCTTATATTTGTCTCAACGGTGTTGTACATATCTTTCATGTTGGGTGAATTTAATGGCTCAACAAGAATCTGCCTCTTGGTTTTCCATGGCTGGCCGCTATATTGCAACTGGTAGAAAGAGCCACGAACATCCGATTCGAGCACAAGACCTTCAAAATCCCTTTCATCCATATCAGTTTGAAGTTGAAACATACTTTTTTCGCCATTCTCGGTTCTTATCAGCTTTCTCCATAGAGTCTGTTAGCATAGCTTCCAAGCAATAGGGCGGACGTTAAGTTTCGATTCTGGGAGTGAGGTCCCGACCACTGATCTGTAATAGGTCTGTAGCTTCAGTGGTAAAAAAAATAAATAAATTAAAATTAAAAAAATATGAGGAACTAGCGATGAAGTTTCACCCCTGCTAACCAAACAGCCTCTGATGACGTAAAATGATGATTTTTGCGTCATTGGAGGCTCCTTTTCAGGCAACGTAATAAGGAGCTTTCCCGTCTCAGGGGAAAATGAGGGCGGGATGCACGACCATTCAAAAATACTACCAGGTTTCTAATGATACAAAGCTTAATGAAAATAGGTGAAGTATCCCTTTAAGTGTCTAGCCCAAGGACACATCGGACATGTGGCTCAGCTGGGGATGGAACCCTCGCCCTTCCACTTGACAGGCGACGACTCTACCAACTGAGCCACAGCCGCCCCTAATGTGCATCAAAGCATGAATAATCTAGATCTGTGTCCATCAGTAACTCCAAGGCTTCCGCAGCCGAATACCTCTTCGTGGGCGCCCTCATCTTTGTGCAGTTCAAGCGCTTGTATCATATATCTATAGAGCTAATGTGTAGTTTTAGAGGCGCGTTAACTCCGGGTAAACTTGATCCTCTCTCTCTCTCCACTTTCCAGCGGGTTGTCTTCTTCGCTCTTTCTGGGCCTAACAGTCCTGTACTATTTCACAATATCCGTCAGAGTGCCCTCTATCGGAATATATCGTCATTGGCGGGGAAGTGTTCCATCATGAATGACGGAAAATCTTGTCAATGGTGGGGAAAGGGTTTATCTTCTGACACTGGACTTGCAGCGTGTGCTGGACCACCACGCAGCACTGTCACCAACGCTTCAGCTTCTGATAGCACAAAAAGAAAGTCATGATGGCCCGCAGCTTTTCAATAAGTGCTGATGGAAAAGTTCAAAATGACCTTTGGAAATAAATCTATTCCTCTTTCACCTTAAGCTTTGCAGGGCGTGTCTCTGAGAATGTGTCATGTTTGTTTTGAAGTTATTAAACAGATTTATTTCCTTGTTAGTCTCAACTGGTTGGTTATCATTCCAGAACTATTTTCCTTCAGAGACATTCAGGTTGATCTGATCTGATCTTACAAGGAAATCTTTGTGAAAGATGCTGTTGTTTGTACTGATTATTATAGAGGGAGTGGAACATTGTAGTTCAGATAACAAACATGTTTATCTCCATTTCATCAACAACTTTTCTTTTACTTTCAGCTTTGCAAGGTGTGTTTCTGAGACATCTCAACTGTTGTAAGGTCATTTATATGTTACCTCACCCCTTCACTTTGTGTTCCCCTGACTACTAAAACAAGATCAAGCATTTCTTTGAAGTCAATGCACTTTGGAAGTTCTGACATTCATTTCAAACCCCCAACCACTTTTTGCAATCGTTTAACATCTTTGTATTTTATTTTTCTCCAATTATTCATTGAATTTACTCAAACATTTTAGTAAATCTGATTGATTTATTCTACACACCTGTTTCTCATGTTACCTTTTAATAGTCTTAACTTTGTTGTACATATCTTTCATGTTGGGTGAATTTAATGGCTCAACAAGAATCTGCCTCTTGGTTTCTTGGTTGTGTCTTTAAATTGCTTTTGAAATAACTTATTTTTGTATATGCTAAAGACTTTTACCTAAATAGTTAAAAGGGCATTTTCTGTATAGCGGGCCAAAATACCCTTGACTGGCTCAATCCTACATTACCAACAGAACCTTCTCAGTTGCAGTTAATAATTCCTCATCCACCCCTGCTCATCTGCAACGTGGAGTCCCCCAAGGCTCGGTCCGTGGGCCCCTCCTGTTTTAATAATAATAATAATGAAAATAATACATTTTATTTAATTTAAAGACGCATTTCAAAGCACTTGAGGTCAACTTACAAAGTGGAGACTTTTTGTTAAATTTAAGTATACCTGCACTGTTGTTCATTTACTGCTCTGTGTGACCTTGAATTGCCCCCCGGGGACAAATAAAGTTTTCTGAATTGAATTGAATTGAATTGAATTGAAGAGACAAAAAAGAACAACAACACAACAATAAGGCAATAAATTAACATTCAAAACAAAAATGTACAGTGTATAATATCATTGTGAATCTTGTCCATGAGACAAGATGGTAGAAGAAGACCTGAGAGGGCAGGTTGGCATGTTGATGTGCAGGACTTCACAGAGGTACAGACAGGCAAGGTGTTGGATGGCCTTAAAGGTGAGGAGCAGAATCTTCAAGTTGATACAATATTTAACTGGGAGCAAATGGAGCTGCTGAAAGACAGGAGTGATAGAATCAATGGAGAGGATTCTGGAGAAGATGCAAGGAGCAGAGCTTTTAACCAGTTGAAGTTTGTGGATGGAATTGAGAGGGAGGTCAAAGAGAAGGGAGTTGCAGTAATCAATGCAAGATGTAACCGAGAATGACAGTACCGTTAGTTGTGAAAGACGAGTGGTGGCAATTAAATGTGACGTAGATGGAAACGGTGGACCGAGTGACATTAAGCTTGGAATGATAGTGTGCTGTCGTGGATGACACCCAGACTCTTAACCTAAGGGGAGTGAGGAACTGAGGAGTGATCAATAGTGAGAGAAAAACTGTCCATTTTTGGAATTGTGGATTTGGTGCCAATGAGGAGAATCTCGGTTTTGTCATTGTTTCATTTGAGAAAGTTTCAGGAACACCAGGATTTGATTTCCTGGAGGCAATCAATACAGGGAAGTAGGTGGGAGGGAGGAGGGGGGTTTGGTGGACAGGTAGAGCTGGGTGTGCCCACGTAGCAATGGAACTGGATGACACACCTACGGAAGATATGGCTAAGAAGAAGTAGATAGATAATGAACAGAAAGGGGCCCAGGACAGAACCCTGAGGATAACCTGTAGTGACTCGAAATGGAAGGGATTTGAAGGTTTTCAGTTGAATGAACTGAGTGCAGCCAGAGAGATAGGATGTAAAACAGTGCAAGGGTGTGTCAGTGAATCCAATAGAGGCTAGTCTGTCAGGGAGTATGTTTTGAGAGATGGTGTCAAAGGCCACACTCAGATCAAAGAGTATGAGGTTGGTTAAAAGTCTGGTGTCAGCTGTCATGAGTAGGTCATTCGCAATGTTTACCAGTGCTGTCTCTGTGCTATGGAGACGGCGGAAACCAGACTGGAATTGTTCGTAACGGTTATTGTCAGACAAGTGAGTACAAACCCAGTATGCAACTGTTTTTCAAAGATTTTAGATAGAAAAGGTAGGTTATAGATAGAACGAAAGTTATCGAAATCATTGGGGTCTGAACCAGGTTTATTAACTATAGCTGTTATAGCAGCTGATTTGAAAGAAGAGGGAACAAGTGCAGAGGTGATGGATGAATGTGTAATAACCGTTATTAGGGTTAAAACTCGAAAGTGAGCGAGAGAGAGGGGGTGAGAACACTAGGACAGATAAGCTGTTATAAGTCAATTGCTGGTGAGTCTTGTCTACTTTGACAGTAAAAATTGACCAGGTTGACGTCTAAGTCCACGTCCACCCCTAGCACGTCTGTAACCCAAATTCAACCCTCCAGAATCGCTTCCATATTTATCCAGATAAAGGTAAATGGTAAATGGATATGACCTTATATAGTGCTTTTCTAGTCTTCTGACTACTCAAAGTGCTTTTACACTGCATGTCACACCTACCCATTCATACCCTTACACACACTGATGGCAGTGGTTGCTATGTAGTATCATCCATCAGAAGTAACTAATCCATTCATACACCATCACCAAGCAGCGGGAGCAATGCGGGGTTAAAGGGATACTTCACCCGTTGAAACATGAATCTGTATTGACATTAGGGCATAAATGTAGTAGAAATGTGAAATAATGTTTGAAGTTGGTGCCTTCTTGATCGAGAAAAGGCAGAAAGTGTATTTTTGGCTCATGTGGATGAAAGACAACAACTCCCAGAATGCACAGCACCACAGGCCACTCCCGCTGACATAGAGGATCTCATGTTGAATTCACGTGGTGTCGGACACATCGGAAAAACGACTTTCTGAGTTGTAAAATGCACATGAAACACCTGCTCAAGTCAGAACAACAACTCGAAAAACTCGGAAAATAATTACTGTAGGTGCCCGACTTACTGACTTGACGTCAGAACTGCATCAAATGGGGGACAAAATACGTTTTGTTCATGTTAACATACTTTTTATTCATGCACGTATTGCACATCAACTTTTTGCTCAAATATAACTTTTGACAGTAACATTTCACTGATCTTCGTTGTAGCGTTCACTTTTTTGTGCTGTTATTACAACACTGAAGTCTGAAGTCTTTAACACACTGAAATCCGGAGTACGACTTCCCAACTCGGATACTTGGACCACCCGAGCAGCACCTGAATGCAGCATTATTTACAGACATTTACTACAACACATACGGACGTTTCCTCAACTGTTTCGGAGATTTCTTCCAGAAAGAATTGGCATCTTGGAAATTCCTGGCAGAAAATGGACTCTATGTCTGTATCCATAGGCAAACAGTGACAGCACCGACACCACCAGTCCGCCCCAGCTCGAGTTGGCCCGGGCTCCTTATCTCACAGCCGCGGACCTGCCTGTCAGCAGCAGCCATGGCTGGCCGCTTTATTGCAGCTGGTGGAAAGAGCCAGGAACATCCGATTCGCGCACAAGACCTTCAAAATCCCCTTCATCCATATCAGTTTGAAGTTAAAACATACTTTTTTCGCCATTCTCGTTTCTTATCAGCTTTCTCCATAGAGACTGTTAGCATAGCTTCCAAGCAATATAGCGGACGTTAAGTTTCGATTCTGGGAGTGAGGTCCCGCCCACTGATCTGTAATAAGTCTGTAGCTTCAGTGGTCAAAAAATAAAAAAATAAAATAAAATAAAAAAAGAGGAACTAGCGATGAAGTTTCACCCCTGCTAACCAAACAGCCTCTGATGACGTAAAATGATGATTTTTGCGTCATTGGAGGCTCCTTTTCAGGCAACGTAATAAGGAGCTTTCCCGTCTCAGGGGAAAATGAGGGCGGGATGCACGACCATTCAAAAATACTACCAGGTTTCTAATGATACAAAGCTTAATGAAAATAGGTGAAGTATCCCTTTAAGTGTCTAGCCCAAGGACACATCGGACATGTGGCTCAGCTGGGGATGGAACCCTCGCCCTTCCACTTGACAGGCGACGACTCTACCAACTGAGCCACAGCCGCCCCTAATGTGCATCAAAGCATGAATAATCTAGATCTGTGTCCATCAGTAACTCCAAGGCTTCCGCAGCCGAATACCTCTTCGTGGGCGCCCTCATCTTTGTGCAGTTCAAGCGCTTGTATCATATATCTATAGAGCTAATGTGTAGTTTTAGAGGCGCGTTAACTCCGGGTAAACTTGATCCTCTCTCTCTCTCCACTTTCCAGCGGGTTGTCTTCTTCGCTCTTTCTGGGCCTAACAGTCCTGTACTATTTCACAATATCCGTCAGAGTGCCCTCTATCGGAATATATCGTCATTGGCGGGGAAGTGTTCCATCATGAATGACGGAAAATCTTGTCAATGGTGGGGAAAGGGTTTATCTTCTGACACTGGACTTGCAGCGTGTGCTGGACCACCACGCAGCACTGTCACCAACGCTTCAGCTTCTGATAGCACAAAAAGAAAGTCATGATGGCCCGCAGCTTTTCAATAAGTGCTGATGGAAAAGTTCAAAATGACCTTTGGAAATAAATCTATTCCTCTTTCACCTTAAGCTTTGCAGGGCGTGTCTCTGAGAATGTGTCATGTTTGTTTTGAAGTTATTAAACAGGTATATTTCCTTGTTAGTCTCAACTGGTTGGTTATCATTCCAGAACTATTTTCCTTCAGGGACATTCAGGTTGATCTGATCTGATCTTACAAGGAAATCTTTGTGAGAGATGCTGTTGTTTGTACTGATGATTATAGAGGGAGTGGAACATTGTAGTTCAGATAACAAACATGTTTATCTCCATTTCATCAACAACTTTTCTTTTACTTTCAGCTTTGCAAGGTGTGTTTATGAGACATCTCAACTGTTGTAAGGTCATTTATATGTTACCTCACCTCTTCACTTTGTGTTCCCCTGACTACTAAAACAAGATCAAGCATTTCTTTGAAGTCAATGCACTTTGGAAGTTCTGACATTCATTTCAAACCCCCAACCACTTTTTGCAATCGTTTAACATCTTTGTATTTTATTTTTCTCCAATTATTCATTGAATTTACTCAAACATTTTAGTAAATCTGATTGATTTATTCTAAACACCTGTTTCGCATTTTTACCTTATATTTGTCTCAACGGTGTTGTACATATCTTTCATGTTGGGTGAATTTAATGGCTCAACAAGAATCTGCCTCTTGGTTTTCCATGGCTGGCCGCTATATTGCAACTGGTAGAAAGAGCCACGAACATCCGATTCGAGCACAAGACCTTCAAAATCCCTTTCATCCATATCAGTTTGAAGTTGAAACATACTTTTTTCGCCATTCTCGGTTCTTATCAGCTTTCTCCATAGAGTCTGTTAGCATAGCTTCCAAGCAATAGGGCGGACGTTAAGTTTCGATTCTGGGAGTGAGGTCCCGACCACTGATCTGTAATAGGTCTGTAGCTTCAGTGGTAAAAAAAATAAATAAATTAAAATTAAAAAAATATGAGGAACTAGCGATGAAGTTTCACCCCTGCTAACCAAACAGCCTCTGATGACGTAAAATGATGATTTTTGCGTCATTGGAGGCTCCTTTTCAGGCAACGTAATAAGGAGCTTTCCCGTCTCAAGGGAAAATGAGGGGGGGGATGCACGACCATCAGGTTTCTAATGATACGAAGCTTAATGCAAATGGGTGAAGTATCCCTTTAAGTGTCTAGCCCAAGGACACATCGGACATGTGGCTCAGCTGGGGATAGAACCCTCGCTCTTCCGGTTGACAGGCGACGTGCAATGTAATGTGCAACAAAGCATGAATAATCTGTATCTGTGTCCATCAGTAACTCCAAGGCTTCCGCAGCCAAATACCTCTTCGTGGGCGCCCTCATCTTTGTGCAGTTCAAGTGCTTGTATCATATATCTATAGAGCTAATGTGTAGTTTTAGAGGCGCGTTAATTCCGGTTAAACTTTATCCACTCTCTCTCTCTCCACTTTCCCACGGGTCGTCTTCTTCGCTCTTTTTGGGCCTAACAGCCCTGTACTATTTCACAATATCAGTCAGAGTGCCCTCTATCGGAATATATCGTCATTGGCGGGGAAATGTCCATCATGAATGACAGAAAATTTTATCAATGGCGGAGAAAGGGTTTATCTTCATAAAGAGCTGACACTGGACTTGCAGCGT
Source organism: Tautogolabrus adspersus (assembly GCA_020745685.1). Classification (NCBI taxonomy): domain Eukaryota; kingdom Metazoa; phylum Chordata; class Actinopteri; order Labriformes; family Labridae; genus Tautogolabrus; species Tautogolabrus adspersus. The sequence continues at coordinate 30,127,391 of CM036544.1, forward strand.
GTGCTGGACCACAACGCAGCACTGTCACCAACGCTTCAGCTTCTGATAGCACAAAAAGAAAAGTCACAATGCTTTTCAATAAGTGCTGATGGAAAAGTTCAAAATGACCTTTGGAAATAAATCTATTCCTCTTCCACCTTAAGCTTTGAAAGGCGTGTATCTGAGAATGTGTCATGTTTGTTTTGAAGTTATTAAACAGATTTATTTCCTTGTTAGTCTCAACTGGTTGGTTATCATTCCAGAACTATTTTCCTTCAGGGACATTCATTATTTATTACTTAACATGTTATAATTATGTCACATAAAGCTTCTCAGTGACTGATTGCTATTACCTAACTGAGCATCAGAATGAGTCATCACGGTCTCACACTGTGTGAGTGTGTGTGTGTGCGTGTGCGTGTGTGTGTGTGCGTGTGTGAGTGTGTGTGAGTGCGTGCGTGCGTGCGTGCATGCGTGCGTGCGTGCAAGAAGGTATATAAAAGAGCTGCAGCACTAACTGAAAACTAACTCAGCTGGTCTTTGCTTCCTGTCACACTGACTGAGCGGTAAGTTGCTGAACAAACTTCTTAATCTGAAAATCAAATGCTGAATTTTCTACATGTTTTAATCAGAGGCTCAGGTTATTTTTTAAACTAAAATGAGTTTTGAACAAGAAGTGTTGAGATGTAAATGTGTGGTTATTTTTTACTTTATGTCCCAAGAACTTTATCAGAAAAGCATCTAATAGTTTGAATAAATTCCTCACCAAGAAATTTCTTCACAAATGTTTTCATAAAGGTTTCTTATAACACATATAAAAAGATTTAAATCCAACTCCAGTAAGGAAATCTGTGAGAGCTGCTCAAAGTTGGGGAACCAAGAACCTTATTAATGAAAAATTAAAAATGTTACCTTCTGTCTAAGGCAGCTTGTGAGGGGTCAAACTAGGGGGGCTTTCAGGGATCTGAATCCACTGTAGCATTTGTTTTGCCCAAAATCCACTCCTTGGTGGAAAAAACGGCCACGCCCACTTTTACAAGCACATTTAAAGCAGCAATATGTAACTTTTCCACCTATAGTATATGTTGTCTAAGGTCAGCACCAGTGGCGTCGCCTGGCCTGGGCATCCGGGGCTTTAGCCCCAAATGTTTTTTCTTAAGCCCAGGATAATTCAACTTCAGAAGAAATAATGATAACTGTACATTAACGAACCACTAAAGAAGTTGTAGTTTTCCATTTTCAGTGAATGCAACACAGGATGACGTCAAGACTGGTTAATCAGAGAGAGGGGTTGCGTGAAGCATCTGTGTTTTATTGGCTGATAGCCTCGCGTCACCAGGCTTTTCCGGTATCTAAACCGTTGGCGCGCTGGAGGGAGACGTTTTAGCAACAACACGAAAGAACTTGGATATAAGACGTTTTTTCAAAAACAAGGAGGCTGACTCGGCTGAGGCTCACGTCTCCGGGGAGCCGTTACCAGAAACAGGTAAATGAATAATTTAAAATCTGTTTATTCCTTCAAAATTATGTGAAACGTGTAGTGTTAGGGGGGCATGCCGGCGGAGCTGCGGGACAGTCCTCCCCGGTGATAGATGCTCTTAGGCGGGCTGAAAATCCCTGAAGGCTCGGTATGGCTGGCGACTTTTCCCACACATAAATTCGGTGATATTTTTCTAACATAAGTTACCAAAGATACCGCACACAACTACGTAACTGTTGTTATGTCCTTCTAACGTTGCTGTGTGGGTTGAAGTGTTGGCCTTTTTCCTTTTATTGTGAAAGCTGAGCTTTCACAATAAAACTCCCGAGGACTTCCGAAGGGCTGACGAGCGCTGCCGAGCACCTCTATCTCATTTTGCCTGCATGTATACAGTTATTCATGTAGATATTTGTCAATGTTGTTATTGATTAGGCTACTCATATATTGTTGCAACATTTAAACTCTTTACTACCATCTCTTGTATTTCATAATTAAAACAATATAATTGAGCCCAGTGAGTGCCACTTTAGCAAGGAAGGAATAAGACAAGTAAATGCTAATCCTGTTGCAAGGCATAAGTTCCCTTATATGATTGCTTTTTGATAACATCTGCTATGATAAAATGAATCTTGTCATGATTTGGTCTTGTTTTAGTTTGTATTTTGGAGTTTTGAGTTGAGATTTCTTGTATTGTTTTAGTTCTCTTCAGCCCTAGTGTTGCTTGTTTCCCTGTGTGTTGATTTCCTAGTGTTGATTGTTTAGTCTTTAGTGTTTCCTGTTTTATTTTGTAATTTCTTCTCCTTGTGTCTCTCTGTGTTTTTGTGGTTACTCCAGTCTCTGGGTGCATTCGGATTGTCCCTCCTATCTACTTTCACTATCCACTTTACCTTAACCCTGTGAAAACGTCACGGGGTTAAGGAAAGGTGTTAGGAGAATTCATAAAGGACTTAGGGAAAGGCGATCGCGTTGTTTTGACAATCCGACCACATTTCCACTTAATGTAACGTAACTTAACGACGTAATAATGCGACGGCGGCGGAGGTTAGTGACGTGGGTCTGAAACTACAATCTTACGAAAATGGACTACTAAAAGCTCATCTAAAAATCTTTCCCCTGTGCCTTTTTACCGGTGAAATAATCCTAATAACCACGAGGTTGGAATTAAAATAAAAGGAATATAATCTACCAGGATACTTCACTTTGATGGTTTTACAACATCAGCATCACGTTCATAGTTCACCTCTGGGCTTCAGATTGTTCAAAGTTGTTCATATTATTGCAGCTTGGTAACTTCCATGATCTGCGTCCCTTTTCTTTTTTTATTAACAATGTTTTATATTAACAATTTCTCGTGTGAATCAACATTAACAGCAAAGCATCTCCACTAAACATTATTCACCTTCTTCACCCACACATAATATAAATAAAGAAATAAGTCAAATCAATAAATAAACCAAATGCAGATTGTCTCCTCATTTCTCCTCCAACAGATCGTTTTCGTGAACGGTCGGATGCGCGAGTCGCTTTAAAAGTTGCGGCCGCAAGGAATTGTGGGGCGGCATTATCTCATCTCCTTTCGTAAAGGATGGTCCAGTGGTTCCTATGCTAAAGGAGGTTATAAAGGAAGCATTGACCCACCTTTCCTTAACTTTTAGAGAATTCGAACGGCTCTTATCATGGCCGCCACTTAAACACTTCCGGGGTTAAGGAAAAAAGAATAGTGAAAGGAGATAGGAGGGACAATCCGAACGCACCCTCTGTGTTTCCCCTCAATCCTGATTTGCCCTGATTGTCCTCACCTGTGTCTTGTTAGTTTCACCTGTGTCTTTAGTCTCACCTGTGTCTGATTACCCCTGTCTATTTAGTCTCTGGGTGCATCCGAATTGCAAAGTGCCTACACAATCTGTCAGTAGGCAGTAGTCAGTAGACAGTACCTACTATCCATGCTGTATACTTTTAGTACCTACTATTCAGTAGGCACGCACAGTAGGCAGATATTTGTGCCTACTTCATTTGATTCATTCAGGATGGAAGTGGCGTCATTTGCGTTACCTGAACCGGCCGCCTCCATCCTCGTTTTTTGTTTTGTTTAGCTTTATTCAAGAAGAGTAATGCACATATACAGTCAGTAAACAAAAACAAAATCACAATGTAAATAAAGTTAAAAACCGATTAAATAATAAAATAACACACAGTACATACAGGAAAGAAAGTACATACAGTATATATTGTAAGATAAACCATTAAAGACGCATACATAAATGTGGAAATCATTCTTTAAATAGAGGGGTAAAGGTTTTATAATCATGCAGACATTTGTTACATTTTCTGTTCTTAATTAAAAGGAGCGATTTTAGAAGGGACTCTAATTCTAAATTAAAAATTGATTAAATTAATCCATCCTCGTTTGTTTTGATTTGGAGGCGCACGTGAAGTGACGTTTTATGGTTAATTTCGCACAGCATTGTGGGTGGTAAAATACAATTCATTTCCTGATAGCATGCATCCGATCCATACTTCATTAATCCCGGAAGTTAGTATCCATGCTGAAATGTTCAGTATACTGAGGTGGACACAAAAAATGCATACTGAATGACCACGAGAGTTCAGTCTACTGAAACTCCCTACTGAATAGTACACACTGCATACTGAACTGTGGCAATTCGGAAAGGGCCTCTGTGTTTCTTCCCCTCTGTGTCGGTTCATTGTTGTTTTGTCGATCGTCGGTGTTCTGTCAGTGTTGGATCTTCGTTCCTGTTTCCTTGTGGCTCCCTGTTTTTTTTTTTGTTTGTTTGTTTTTTTGCAGATAACGAAAAAATATTTATTTTAACGAAAAAGGCAAAACAAAAACTTACTATTCAAAACAAAGTCCAAAAGGTAAAAAAACAGGGAGCCACAAGGAAACAGGAACGAACATCCAACACTGACAGAACACCGACGATCGACAAAACAACAATGAACCGACACAGAGGGGAAGAAACACAGAGACTAAATAGACAGGGGTAATCAGACACAGGTGAGACTAAAGACACAGGTGAAACTAACAAGACACAGGTGAGGACAATTAGGGCAAATCAGGATTGAGGGGAAACACAGAGGGTACTTCTCAGTTCTCTTATTTGCTATCTCCTCGGTCCTCGGCCAAACCGGAAGTAGTTTTAGACCCGCCATGTTAAGGATCGTCCCAAAGCTCTTACACTGAAAGGAGGAGAGAGGATCGAGGAGAGAGGAGGGAGATCCGAGGAGCGATGGCCGAGGAGACACGAGAGCTGGCTTTACGGAAGTCTTTTTACTGACAGACACGCCCCCTTATCGAATATCACTCATTGATTGGACGCTGCAGCGGATCAGACTTCAATGAAACTTATCAACATGAGCGGAGTTTAATACCGGAGAAAAGACGGACATTAAAAAGACGCTAAACGGAGCGACGGACATTTAAACAGATCATGTGTCAGTTTGTAAAGAGTCTGTGATGAGCTGGGATTAAAAAGTGTCTGACATGAAGATTAACAACCAAATATGAAGCATCAGTTCTATAAACCAATCAGAGTGTAGGCCCATCACTCCCCACACTCAAACAAACAGTGTGTTAATATGAAGTGTTCAGAAATGATTCCTTCATGTTCATGATCCCTCAGACTGTTTGAATGTGTGATGATGATGAGAGTCTGATGCAGAGGGAGTCTGTCACTCACAAACACCTTTTACATTCACACTTATTTACCTTCACAAAGTTTCTATAATTTACAACCTCATCAATCATTTTCACATCAATATCTGTGTTTATAAAATACACACTTCATCGTCCAATCATAAGTCTAAACTAATACAAAGAATAAATTCATCAATTCAGTATGAAATCTTTTAGTCAGTAGAAATTGTCCTTTTAGATATATGTACTTTATTGATCCCAAACTGGGAAATTGTGAAATCTTTTGGTTATGAGCAGACTGCAGGTTGTTCTTCATGTGGTAAAGTACACAGACTGAACACTGTTACTGTGTGTATTTGTTTAGAAATAATACAGTGTGTGTTTGTGCGGACATAAACAGCTGTTAAAGACGACTGACAGCTGAACGTGATCAGCTGATGTCATCATCACAAACAGACGTGGCTTCACGTGACGCTGTAGAGCGGGGGTGTCAAACATACGGCCCGCGGGCCGAATCCGGCCCGACAGGAGCTTTCATCTGGCCCGCGAGACGTCTTGGGAAGAATGGAGACATTTTTTAAAAATATTTTTTGTGAGATTTTTTTCTTAAAATAAATATTTTTAATAAATATTTTCACTGAGTTGTAAATAAACTATGTATAGCAACGTAAAAGAGTAATATGCTGATACGAATTGGACTGAAAAAAACTCCCCTCTCCGTCATGCGTAATGGCTCAGGCCGTCTCCAAACATCCTGACTAGGTCTCGGTTCCGGACACCGGCATTGAGCTCTGGCATCTCCCGACTTATTTTACCTCTGATTATGGTCAAAAGAGTCATTTCAAATTAATATGAACTGATTTTATTTACAGATGGTTCATTTTTAGGTCACCCAGAGGTGAAAGTGTCGCGCTGAGCACTTAAAAGTTCAGTGTAACATCACGTCTAAATAGAGTCCTACTGTCGCGCCTTTATCACCAGCTCTCATCAGACTGTAAAAATGTCATTATAACTGAACATTTCCTTCTTATCCGAAAACGATATTCCACGCAGGCTGTCCGATCATACAGAGGTCCGCTGCGGTTAAGTCGCGGAGCAGCGCTAAAATGCTTCCTTGAATTACGCACGGAGATGGCACAGAATCATGGCGCATAAAAAGTCAGTGACAGAGTTAGAGTACGATGGTACGGAAACGTAGAAGAACGGACTGCCGGGCTCATATTAAAAGTCGTTTTACTGAGATTACTAAGCCCAGTTAAAGAGCGTGGATCTCCACACGGAGCTGATCAGACTGCAGTGCGCAACGTGGAAGGATGAGTTCACGTCTGTTGGCTTGGAAACATTTGATCATGTTATAATGCCTGGCACTAAAATACCCGATGATGACATCGTTAGCATCAGAGACACTCAGAGTGTTTGTGACAACATGTGAGCAGGTTTAATCTGTGATGAACATTAACGAGTGCAAACTGCGTGCTGAGGCCTGACACACACATCTAAAGTCTCTCTCTCTCTCTCTCTCTCTCTACTGTACTCTGTAATATTAAAGCACTGATCCCAGGGCAGGTAGAATAACACCTGTGTCAAGGTTTTTATAAACTTGAACAACAATACAATGATTGTTGTTTTCTGCTGTATTGAGGTACATTTCATTATTTCCAGTTTGTAATGACAGAAATGTTGTGTTTTAAATCTGTAACCTGCAGTCTTATAAACTCATCTTAAGTGAATGCCAAAAAAAATCTAATTTGAAATAAATCTTTTTATCTGATACAAGGATAGCATAATGATTAATTAAAAACATTATACAGCAGCCTTTATATTCCATGGGTTGAGTTATAGTGATGTCTGCAAAATTAGTCCGGCCCACTGGAGGTCTCATTTGAACCAATCCGGCCCCCGACCCAATATGAGTTTGACACCCCTGCTGTAGAGGAAAGGACGTCTCATGTCTCTTCAAACAGATCTCCTCGTTCCTCTCTCCTCTGCTTCGTTTCCTCCATGCATCTCTGGTGGGAGGGACTGAGACGCAAGTGGAGGAGGCAACTTGGAGGACACTCGATGCAATTAAGGGAAGTGAGAAGCACCCAGAGACAGGAGTAACCACAAAAACACAGAGAGACACAAGGAGAAGAAATTACAAAATAAAACAGGAAACACTAAAGACTAAACAATCAACACTAGGAAATCAACACACAGGGAAACAAGCAACACTAAGGAAGAAGAGAACTAAAACAATACAAGAAATCTCAACTCAAAACTCAAAAATTCAAACTAAAACAAGACCAAATCTAACCTTATTTGTCAGAGTTATTAGTGCAGACTTTGACTGATGCATGGCGAGATGTTGACCAGTTAGCGGTTGTTCGTATGCCAAGTCGGTCCATGTCAGCAGAAGTTCAGCCCGTAGCATGATAACACAAACAGTATATTGTTACGTAAGCTCCTGTTGCTACTTGTCTGAGCAGCGCTAAGTGCAAACTTTCTTGCTGGTCAAAAGTTTCGCCCTCATGTTGCTATAGAGACTAACGTTACTATACTCTGCACAGCTGTATAAACTAACATACTGACTTCAAACTTTATTCCAGCTTTCTAAAGAGGAGCTCAGCATCATCTCCAGCAACAAACGCAACCTCCATCCCTGCCAGAGTCCAGAGGCAGACCGCGACAGGTGTGTTTTCATGGAGTAACGTTAGCTAATAATATATATACATATACAGTTTTGAAAATATGAAACTCTAATGCTAAATTATATTATTGTCCAAGGTTCTGGAGTTGCTGCAATAAAAATCAAAGAGCTGGAGTGTGAACGCCTTGAAAAAGACCAGACAACGATCAGTGATGAAAAGAGAGAATCTTCCTAGAAGACAGAGTCTGGTGCTGATGATGCACAGACACCACCCAGAGCTAAACTTCACTCACATTTAACAGGAACAAGCTGCTCCTAAACGTCCTACCTGCCTGTATCTACAGCTGTGCATCACCAGAGATCAGGTCCATCATAACAAAGCTCCAGGATGGTGTAGACCCCCCCCCCCCCAAGCAGCTGAATGTGTAAATGAGTGCCAAAAAGTGCTTTTGATTGTATTTATTTGTAAAATCAGTGTTTTTCTAATAAATAACTATTTGATCTTGATCTCTGTAGCTTTTCCTTCATATTATATTCTCCTGTTTTCTTATTACCTTTGGTGTATTCTGCATGACAACGCTCATGGAGATCGTTCTGCCCAATGTCAATCTCTTGAATCTTGAAACCTGGATAAAGTTTTTGTTATTATGTAAATATAAATAAGAAGACAGAACTAAAAATCAGTGGGCAATGCACACAATTACTAATTGTTACAACCAGCTCAGAACAATTACAGTTTCTAAATGTTCGGTCAGAGACCTGGTGTTGGCGCCAAAGCGCACCACAACTGAGAAGTTACATATTGCTGCTTTAAAAGTAGCTTTATATTTTGATTTTAATATTTTGAAAAATATTCTGCTCTACATTGTCAAATGTCTCAGGGGTCCAGGTCTAACTCTTCTCCAGACCCTGTGATTGGGAGTTGTGAGACACTGAGAGGGGGGTCACGAGATGCCTTCCATAACCAAATAAAAAAGTTTAATGATTTCAAATTGGGTATTTTACAAATAAGTGTTGATTTTAAATAAGTTGAATTTTAAATACAACTAAGATTCATGCTGACAAATGTAATATTTTTGGACATCATATTAAAATAATATTACAGCTGGAAAGACAGCCTCAGTATTATAAAGAATACTTTTCTAATGTTTTAGGTTCCTAAAGGCAGCACAGGACTGGCAGAGCTTCCAAAGGCTGCAGACCTGAGTGCTGAAGAGAACTGAGGACTCTCTCAGAGGAGGCTGGAAGGTTGTTCTGTAAACATATAAACTCCTTCTGCAGTTGAAGACCATCAGACGTGTGACTGGCCAAACACACAGAGGTAAGTAGAAAGTACTTTTTTTAAATAGAAATATTGGAATGATTCTTCACGGTGTATACACCCCCCCCCCCCCCCCCCCCAAACTGCAGATTTTCAGGATCCCAAAGAGAGAATAAAAAGATGAAAGCCACAATGAGAAACGCGTTGATCACTCCAGTGTTTTATATGCATTAAACTTTAAGGTCAATCTGGATGATCCTGGTGTGCGCTGGTTTACTCTGATCTAGAGACAATAAAACCTTTTACTGTTTTTAACTGTTTCAGCAGATGGATGTTCATCATGAGTCTGATTTGTGATGCTGTTAATAGTGCCCCCGTATGTCACGCAGGTTGCACGGTTTAGCACAGGACAGACTGGTCTGAAATGCTGCATCAGAATGAGCCACATAAGTCCGGATCATTTGCACACTGGCTATGCATCTGGGCAGGTGTGTAGAGAATACCAGAGGCGACTTTTTGCAGTATTTCCCTTACAGACGATATCTAGGTGAGCCGTCGACCATTTAAGCATTTTTATTTCCTTTATCCTCATAATATCTAGGGCTTAAACGATTCCTAGTATCAATGGAGTAACTCGATTTTTAAAATCTTATAAAGTTGGACTACTTCAGAGCGCTCTTTCAAAACTTAATAGATGGAATTTACGCAGTCTTATATATGTGCTGCTGTTTATTTCTGCAGAGCATGAGCATCTATATGTGTTTCTCCGTCCTGATCAATGTCTCTGCTCTGCTCGTGTGTTCCTACCCAGAGCACGTTTTTTCATCTTTGAAACACGCACCCTGACTGACATCTCCTTTACAGTTTGTCTCAAACTCAGCACCGGGTATGAAGGTTGGCTAGGCCTGAGGAAGTTATAACTCAGAAACACGTAATCTGAAAAACCGTTGCACAAATTTGAAAGAATGTGGAGCTCCACCAAAACGGAAGAATTTGTTTATTTTGATAAGATAGTCATAGCGATTTTTAGGAATGTACCCGACCTTAGTTCAGAGGACATAATAGACTAACATCAATGTGCATTCATGTTTCTGAAACCAGTGAATCAAATGTTTTATTGAGTTTTATTGAAATCCTTATTTTTGACACTCGATATGTAAGGTCATTCATTATTGCAATGAGTGTCATACTTCATTTAAAGTCCTCCATATATTCAACCTTGGTGATCAAGGTCAAGGTTTCTTTATTCGTCTCCCTCGGAGAAATTTGTCTCTGGGGATAAATTTATGAATTTTGTTGATAAAACGTAAAACGTAAAAATCCCACAGCTTGAATCCTTACACTTGCTCCCCCCTTCTCTTAACAAAGAGGGACAGGGAGGTCCCCTATCCCCTTTAACTTTGCTACTGAACCCCTTGACCAAATCATCAGACTCAGACACAGTCAGGGTCCGAAATTCACTTTTTGACTCAGCAGCCAAGTTGGCGGGTCGATGGAAAAAAATTCAACGTCCAAGCATTTGTTACAGCATATTTATTAAGTTATGTTCTGTGTAATCAAACCACAGATTTAAATCACGGATTGGATCGTTCTATCAGATCCAGAATTTGGAAAATGATAAAAAATATATTTTCTACCTTCTCTTTTAATCGTGCCCAGACAAGCCCTTCTCCCCTCTGAAAACACCCCAGCATTAAAACATAAACTCAAAACAACAATCTATCTGAGAATAATAAATTTGCTTTAATCCACAAAACAAGCTTTTATTCTTGATTTAGCTTTGACTAGGTTGAACATATAAGATAAGCAGATGTGTGTGTATTACTGGCTGCTCCTGTTAGAAGTGACACATGAGCGTGCATTTAACGTGTACTATATCGTCAGTGTTTATAACGCAGCGCTGTCTAACAGAGTCTGTGTGGATACGTTTACAGACTACAACAAGCTGTGGGATGACGTCACTGATATTGATAGATGCAGACAAAGTGAGAGCAGTGCCGATAGAGGCGCCTTGCTCCTATCAACACTGAAGCTTCTCATGGCTTCGTTTTAATCATTTAAATGTACAGCTGCTTGCTGCTGATGCTGAACTATAAAGAACAGATTATCGAGTGGAACTTTCAAAATGCGAGGTGAACATCGGGTGTTTGCGTGCGTGGATAATGCTCCGTCATGTAGACAGCAAAGAGAGGAGCAGGGAAAGTAGCTGCAGCTTCATCAAACATGCTAAATACTCAGCATAGTTTTTGTACATGACAGTATAAACATTTAGCCGCTCTGTGGTGGAAAGCCCTGTGAAATGTACCCACTTTGGAGCATTTAGTTACTTCAGACTTGTATTTGTGAATTGTTGTACTCAACATCTAACTTCATTTTAAAGGCCTCGTTCTTTTTTAATTCCAGGAGCTGAAGGCAGTGACTAAATCCTGATCATCCTTTGGACATCACCTCCACTTTGATCCTCAACCAGGCAATGAACACAGGTTTGTCCCACTTCATATCTGGTAGCTTTATTATTAACATCATTATTTTAAAGAATCAAAAGTGCTCCACTGGACGGTTATGATATGATAGCAGCGAGGGTTGACTTTTAATAATTAGGTTAGTTGTTTAGTCCCCAGCTGACCCATGTACATGTCAAAGAGTCCCTGGGTAAGATACTGAACCTCAAGTTACTCCTGAAGGCAAAGACATCGATGTCAATGTGACATCATGTAGTGTCAAAAAACACAGCAGCACTGTTACTGAGGGTCAGCATTATATCTATTCTTAATGTTCTATGTTTTTACAGATTCAGACCCTGGAAAGCTTCACATTAACAGGAGCAACATCCACCAACAAGACGCATTAACGTTGAACTCAAGAGTCCACAGTGTGTAACAAGAAATATCTCTCAAGAGGAAAAACCGACTGATTATTACTTCAATGTGACATAACAGCTTCCCTTCAACATAATGGCACGTTTTGTTAATTACGTCAAATCAGCCATTCCAGGATCAGAAAAAGAAAAGTGCAAAAAACAGCTTTGTGATGCTGTCGAAGAAAAGAGCAAACGATTAGACGATAGTGGGCCTCTTTCTGTGTATGGAATCCCCATAAAAGAAAAACACATCAATGTGGATGGTTGCAGGTGGTACAGTTTTGGGGAAGAGTCCAGAATAAAACAACAACATCACACCATAATGGTTCTTGGGGCAACTGGGGCAGGCAAGTCAACTCTCATCAACGGGATGATCAATTACATTCTGGGTGTAGAATGGGGGTGTCCACACAGGTTTAAGTTGGTTCATGAGGATCCATCAAAGTCTCAAGCTGAAAGCCAGACTTCTGAAGTCACTGTGTACAAAATCAACCACCAGAAAGGCTTTAAAATAAATTACTCAGTGACCATCATTGACACTCCAGGCTTTGGAGATACAAGAGGCATAGAGAGAGACAGACAGATCATAGAACAGCTGAGGAATCTCTTCACCTCTCAGTGTGGTGTTAGTGAAATTCATGCTGTGTGTTTTGTTGCTCAGGCCTCTTTAGCTCGACTCACAGCGTCACAGAAATATGTGTTTGATTCTGTTCTCTCAATCTTTGGCAAAGACATCGAAGAAAACATCAGGGTTCTGGTGACATTTGCTGATGGTCAGGCCCCACCTGTTCTGGAGGCGATCAATACTGCAGGTGTCCCGTGTCCTAAAACAAAAACTGGGCTGCCGAGTCACTTCAAATTCAATAACTCAGCTTTGTTTGCAAACAACAAATCATCAGCTGCAGACAGCAACAGTGATGATGATGAAGAGGGAAATTTTGATAAGATGTTCTGGAACATGGGGACAAAAAGCATGAAGAGGTTCTTTGATGCTTTGAATCAAATTCAAGTTAAAAGCTTGACCATGACAAACGAGGTCCTCAGGAAAAGAAAGCAGCTCGAAAATTCAGTTGAAAAGTTGCAGGAGCGGGTTAAAATTGGGTTAGCCAAGCTTGAAGAGATAAAAGAGACAGGTGAACAACTGAAGGAGCACGAGGCAGAGATCAGCAGAAATGAGAACTTTGAGTTTGAAGTCACTGTAAAAAAACCTGTTCAGGTAGATATTTCTCGTTCTGGAGTATTCCTTACCAACTGTCAGAAGTGTCATTTCACCTGTCATGATGATTGTGCCATTCCAAATGACAATGACAAACATGCATGTTGTGCGATGGGACCAGATGGAAAGTGTAAAGTGTGTCCAGGTAAATGTATCTGGAATGTGCATTTTAATCAGAAGTACAGATGGGAGTATAAAGAAGTTAAAGAAAAACAAACGCTGACAGAGCTGAAAGAGAAGTATGACATAGCAAAAGAGGCCAAGTCACCTGTTGAGGCATTGATTGGAAGACTGAGGGAAGAATATGATGACGTGCAGGATGATGTGGAGAAACTGATAAAGAGATCTGCAGAGTGTTTGACAACACTTGAAGAGATCGCACTAAGGCCAAATCCTCTCTCCACTCCAGAGTACATCGACATGCTCATTGAAGGAGAGAAATCTGAGGCCAAAGAAGGCTGGATGAAACGAGTTCAGTCCCTGATGGAGATAAGAGAAAAAGCACTTACCGTGGGTAAATTAGTTAGTGGACAGAAACTTCTGTAGAGTCAACCAGCAGACCTCACAAAGTGTTCAAGACTAACCAAAGAACAATCCAAACAAAGACAGGACATGCACTGACACCTGCCACAGAAACAAACATCAAAAGAGACCAAGATGATACCACTATTAAACCAAGACAAGACAGGGATCCGAACAGACCAAGACAAGCCTGAGCCCAATTCTGAGACTAATCCAGACAGTGAAAGCAGCCAACACAGTGATCTTAATAGTAAAAAGGATAAAACAGAGATTACTAACCCAGATCAGGACCAGGGCGATTACGATTCAACGTATACCAACAACTACCATATTGGTAACAATAATACTGAAGATCAAGATACGGGCAATCTTAATACTGACAATATCCAAGACACTGACCCTGATACTGACCAAGATCAAGACAAGAGCACTTATGATACTGACAACAGCCAAGACACTGACCCTGATACTGACCAAGATCAAGACAAGAGCACTTATGATACTGACAACAGCCAAGACAGTTCTGATACTAACAAGAATTCTGACAGTTTGTGAGATTTACTTCCACGTGATGAGATTGTGCTCATTCCTCAATTCAACGTATAGATCGTGTCAATACAGCAATAACCTCATTATATGGGAATCCATGTTTGAGTTTCCTCCTAGGGAAAAGAAATGTTGCACTCAGATGGGCGTAGTTGGGCGGGGTGTGGTGCACACTGATCAGGTAGCACTGCAACTTTTTGTTTTGCTTATTTGATATGAACATGCATTTACGTTTCTAAATGTTTAAAGTTCTGAATGCAGATACTCAGCCTCATTTTCATAAAGGGCGCTCTTAAGTCATCAGAACGTTTGATTATTGATATATACTTCTATAGAAATGCTTGATTTATTTTATATTTGTGTTTTTTCACTTTGCTTCAACATTTTACAAAAAGTCAGTAATTCACAAGTCAACTATTTTTAAGGCAGAGGCTATGATGAGGATTGTTTAACAGGTAAATTGTGCAAACGCGTGAACATTGTAATATGACTTTCAGGAGAATTTTCTTTGATTAATTAAAAACCTGCAGCCGTCACAGAGCAGTAGGAATAAAACATGCACTCAAACTGCAGCCTCCTCTAGTGAGGGTCTGTGTAACTAACAAGAGGCATCATGGTGGGATTGAAACTGGAGTACCGGTCTTTATTTGTGCAGCTCGGATTTACTGTACTTGTTTTTTTTAAATGTCATGTTTTGTATGCTACGCCTCTGCAAAGTTCTCTTTGTTTCACGCACGCCTTTTGGGAACACATTTTGTATCAATGTCTTTTAACTTTTGAATGAATCATGTTAAAGTGTCACTAGTTATGATAGAACTATAAATCAAAAACAAAAACAGCTTCTCTGAAGCTGTAAACCTTTTAAACTATTGTTGTTTTATAAATGAAGGTTGTGTTGAAATGTATAACTATTATGTTGGGTGTGATTTATTGTGTTGCTCTGAAAAGAAAAAGAAAGAAGTAGATAGTCAAATGCTAATATAAAATCTTTAAAGGTACAGTATGTGGAATTACATGCTAATGTTTACATTAAAATATCTAACTTTAATTAAAAATGGACTAAACCCATGTTATATATATTTTTTAGTTTAGTACTTACATCACCTCAAATATTTCCAAAAGTTATAAAAGCCAGAGAAATGCGTAATGTTATAATTGTAACGGTACGTGTCTTGTAGGCGGTCGCCATGATGAGCCGCCACGATAGACACGAAATGGTGATCGTTGTCAAGGAAACACCGGATGTTTCGTCAAAGACCGCGGCATAAGCTAACGCTAGCTGCTACTGAAAGATGCCGTTCTGTCGCTGTATGTGCTGCTGTGATAAAAACTTCATGTAAATTATATTTGGATACATCGTCAGTACACATATTGTCTTTCTCAGGTCATTTCGCCCGTTCGTATTGATTCGTTTGTTTTTACCCCCATGATACCCCACGAGACTCGACGTCATCTTTTGTTATTGTTTTGATTGAGAGCCACCTAGCAGCGGATTTGACATACTGTACGTTTAAGACCTGAATTATCTGAACTGTATCTCGCATGTTTTTTTTATTAAATTACAACAAAGTGTAATCTTGAGAAAATAAATGATTTGAACCATTTGTTGCTGTTTCACTCGGCAAAGAATGATTTGAATTAACACTTAATAAAATGTCATTTCTCCGATCATAGAGCTGTCTCTTTTTGTGTCTCAGAATGGATTTCTAGTTTTCCCTCCTCAGACTTCCTTTTTCTCTTTTGTTTCTCTCACACAGACTATCACCATGCTGTTTTTACAGAGACCTGATTATAGACTTGTTTTTCCTGTGAGTGTAGAACTCTCTCGTGTCCAGACCCAAACTATATCTGTGTATTCATTACATATTGTTTATGAATCTCTGCCAGGTCTAGAGGTCTTAGGGCAGGTTTAATGAGCTTCTGCTTCCAGAGGTATATGGCACCCTCTTGTGGTGGTTTTATTTATTGGCCCTGTTTTGGGTTGTTTAACCGGTGATAATGATTTTCTCTGATTTCACCACATTTTCCTGAGGAAGATCTCAGAGAGCTGCGTTAAATTAAATTGGGAGTTGTAGAGTGTGCTTACCTTTTTCCTTTTTTCTCAAAACATATGAACAACAAAATACTGATGTAAACAAAATATGCTCACACAAAAATCAGTCAGTTCAATATTTACATTTACGATATACTGATAGTCGTTGTAACAGTAAGAAACAACAAAAAGGATTCAAAGATAAAGATTAAATCAATTGTTTTATCCAGCAGATATTTCATTTATCAATATAGACGTGAATATTTTAATCTCTCAAGAGAAAAACACATCTAATGATGTATCAGGTGTTTATTCTGTATCATTATGCCACTAAGTGAACGTAGGACATCTTTAAATGTACTAAACAATTTTTTAAATGATATTTAATCATCTTAACTTACCTGTAAAGTAGCTCAGTGGCAATGGCGGAGTCCCTCTCCCCCGCAGTGACAGACAAATTCCAAATGAGGGGACATTTTTGCCATTTTAAACGTCATTAACGGCCGTTTATACCAACTAAAAACAACCACAAAAGTCCTGTACATGTTAAAATCAATTTACCGAAACTTCTTCAAAAAAATATTGCTGTATTGTTGTGTTTATAAGAGTTTCATACGGTTTTATACCACATACATCGTATTATCTGGCGCTGTCGCGAGTGAATTTATAATAACCGCGGAAACAGCTCGCTCTGCACTCCAGCTGTCCGGCTGTGCTGGGGAGTGGAGCAGACAAGCAATGCACACGTAACTGGTGGAAGTTCTGGGTTACTCACTCAATTAGACAAATTAGGAAGAGCACTCAGAATAACCCAGTACCATTCATATCCCGTTAGAGTTTATCTTGTGTAACAATTTCTCCTCGCCAAAAACAGTTTCAATAGGAATAATGTTAACAGTACAGTTACAAACATTGTGTAACATTACAGCTCTTATTAGAAGCACAAATAAGCTGAATCAACGCGTACAATTAAATGTAAAATAAAGTTAATTTACCTGTTTGTCGAGCATCGTCATCAACGTTTGGAACTAGTGTTGTAGCACCAGCGTCTCCCGCGTTTCTATTCCTCTCTGATGTCGCTGGTGTTGATTTCTGATTAAGTTTAGCAGCAGCGCCGCGAGCATCGCTACTACTGCTCATAATTCTAATGAGAAAGGACCATCAATCAATCCGTCTGTATTTGGGTGTGGGGCGGCTGTGGCTCAGGAGTACAATCGGCCGTCTCTCAACAAGAGTCGGGGTAAATATGTAGAATTTTTACACCAAAATATCGAAATTAATTAAAAATGGACTAAACCTATATAGAAGAGAGAATCACTCCCATGATTCAACGCCAGCCTCGACGTCATCTTTGGTCAATGTTTTGAGTGAGAGCCCCCTCGCGGCAGAATGTACATACTGTGCGTTTTACTTTGATTTAGAAAATGTCCAAAAAGTGTGTCATTAATTTAGCATTAAAACTATTTTTTAAGGCAGAGGACATGATGGGTAGAGTATTTGTTTATCAGGTATATCGTGCAAAAATATGTCAATAGATAGAAACATTATATAGTTGTTGTTACAGTAAGAAACAACAAAAAGTAGTCATAGATAAAGATTAAATCAACTGAAATTACATTTATTTTACACCGGATGTTTCATTTATCTTTTCATCTCTCAAGAAAAACACATTTAATGATAAATCTGGTGTTTTTCTGTATCATTATGCCACTAAGTGAACGCAGGACATCTTTAAATGTACTAAATAATATTTTAAATGATATTTAATCATCTTAACTTACCTGTAAAGTAGCTCAGTGGCAATGGCGGAGTCCCTCTCCCCTGCAGTGACGCAGATAAAATGCAAATGAGGGGACATTTTCGCCATTTTAAACGTCATTAACGGCCGTTTTTACCGACTAAAAACAACCACAAAAGTCCTGTACATGTTAAAAACAACTTACAGCTTCTTTTTATCACGTTTGAGGCAGAAAATGTGTTTTTTAAAGAAGCTAGCTTAAACATTAAAGAGGGAGAGAATAACTGAACGTCCGTCCGACTCTTGGCGGGAGTTTTGCTGCCTTCAAGGTCTCCTCGGAAACATCGGACGTCCCAGTTGTGCAGCCGTAATGACGCATTGAAGTCCTCTGTATGAAAAAAAATCAGCAAACATGGACGCTAGAAGTAAGAATGTTTTTTTTCGTGGCTGATATTTAATCACCTTAAGGTCGCACAGAGCTCCTTTGTGCTTCAGTGACAGAATGAAGAACACAGAAGGAGCTTCAGGTAAACATTGTTATTTAATATACTCACCTAGCATGCTTTATAGTTAAACCTTCGAAGTATAAACTAAAATGTACAATGACTAAAAATATATGATAACAACTATGAACAAAACTAAATATATGTATTTTTTTCATCAATTGTCAACACTGTCTCCGAGCTTTCTGCCTTTTTGCCTGCTCTGAAACGTCACACAAACGTCACAACTCAGCAACTTATCCTATCATTGAAATTTCCCAATGGCCCACTATTAATAACGACTTTGGAGGGCCGTACATGTACACATAACTCCTAAATGTGGTAAATAAGATATTCCCGAGGAGCACATGAAGGCAGCAGTTGTGTCTTGATTTATTTTTATTTTTTTTTAAATACTTTATTAGTCCCTGAGGGGAAATTCTGGTTTTACACTCTGTCATTGAGAGACATGCTTCTCACACACATAGACCCGAAACACACACACAAGCACAAACAGGACCTGTGAACATGCAGAGTGGGGCTGATACACACCGCTATGCAGGGAGCGCATCAGAGCGATTGGGGGTCCGGTGCCTTGCTCAAGAGCACCTCAGCAGTGCTCAGCTACAAGACATGGCGGCTGACGCAGATGAGCAGATTGGTGACGTCACTCAGGCTCAGTCCGTTAATATTTACAGTCTATGGATGGCACAAAGGAGTAAGTGGGAGTGTCCAAACCCCCCCTCATTGATGTTCTTAATGGCACTTCAATCATCAGGAGAGACTTCATTCAGAATAAACAATTATTTATTTAACAATTTTGGAAATAAATGAGAAAAGTCTTTGTGGATTAGACTCCGTCATGACGACTTCATGTACTCGTATGGGTAATGAGGCTGACAGCAGGATAGAGACCCCTCCTATGGGGTCTAGACCCTGGTTGTGATACCCCCCCCCCCACCCACCCACATGGAGTCTAGACCCTGGTGGTGGTGGTGATAGAAGAATGCAGGATGTGATGAGGAGTGGGTTTCTGAGGCTGGATCTGAACTCTGCTGAGCTGGACTGGAGGTCACTGTGGAGGAGCAGAGTCGCAGTGATCGCACTGAAATTACAAACTGACAAGAAAGAGAGAACAGGTTTTAAAATGTGACAGCGGCAGCATGATTGGTTGAGAGTTGTTGTGGCAGAGTCGGGTTGGATTATTACTGAAAGAGTAAACGCCCCAAATCAGTTGATCACCGGAGCAGGGAGACGGAGGAAGTGGTAGAGAGGGAGGGGCTAAATTAAAGGAAGAAATTGAATAAATTGGTGTGAGAGAATATAACCAGTCTTCCTGCTTGAACTCACGCTGAGCTCCATTTTGTTATTCCAGGTAGATGCACTTCAGCCGAGACGCTGGTGTTTAGGTAGCCTTTACACATAAAAGGACTTCTTCCCCCTGCATACTTTAAGTCCTCTTTAAATCTCAGATAATCTGGTTTAGATGTCTTTGAAAGTCTGTATCGTGTCCAGCTTTCTATGAAAACAACAAGATAGAAGAGAGCTGGATTAACTGATCCTTGGTAGATAATAAAAGTGGATTCTCAAACCTGGATAATTTCTATCAAGATCACATTTTTGAAACGAGCCCCGAGCTTTAAGTGGAACTACATACTATTCATACTTTGTCCACAGGGGGGAGCCAAATCCTCACAAACTGGAAGATCCTCACAGCTGCTTCAAATCAAATGTTTAATAATGATGATTAATTTTCTTAGACAATATCTTTTTATATTTTAAAATGTACAGTTTTAACTAGATCTTAATAAAAACAGATTAAATAGCTTTCCTCTTCAGGATTATCACGTTTAGTTGTTTTACTTTTGAATCTAAGGTGTCGTATATGTTGTGTATGTGTTCAAGTGTTTTCTCTCCCTCTCTCTCTCCTGTGTGCTCCCCAGGTACTGCTTCTCAGCCTCAGGTCTAGTCCACACAAGGTTTTCCTCCTGTAGGAACACATATATTTGCCTACTGTGCCTACTGTGTTTGCCTACAGGTTAACTCTGTCACATCGACAGAGTAGTAGATACTAACAGTATACAGCACGGAGAGAAGGTACTGTCTACTGTCTACTGACAGATTGTGTAGGCACTTTGTAATTCGGATGCACCCACAGTGTGTGGTTTCCGTGTACTCCTTCTGTGGAAGCAGTGTGTTTTTGATTGAGGACTTCCTGTTCTTGTTGTTTTTTGCTTGTTAGTCGTGACTTTAATTTAAAACTAGATTGGTTTCTCTTTTATTTGTGAAAGAAGCTGGTTTTGGGTTGTACATGGAGCTTATTAGAAACATGCAGAGGCTTTTTAGGTCGGGTACAATCACTTCTATCTGAACCAGTTCTCTTGCCCGCTTCCATCGCTGCAACACCTGTTGGTTTGACCTGATAACTGCTCTCATATCTGGCAAACCGAAGGGGCGTCCAAAATGGCCGTGTGGGGGTGCCTTAAAACCGCCTACCTTCTCTGGTCCAAACAAATCCAGACCATTCAGGACCAGAATCTAAAGTTAGAAGGAGGACATACTGGCTGCTGCATTGTTGTCAGAGAAGCCAGCACTTCAACATAGCATGTTTCCTTAATGTCTGATCATAGAGTAAGATGATGCTCACTCATTTCAATAAAAACAGTTGAAACAGCTTTAGGTAATAATACTTTACTTTAGTAACACTGAACATATTTACAAAGTGTGACCTTCATATTTTTATCAAACACACACACACACACACACGCACACACACACACACACACACACACACACAGGTTAACTCTGTCACATCGACGGGATTTGTGTAAAAAAAATAAACATGATAAAACATGAGCAGTGATGACATGTGACTCTACAGCATGAAGGCAACAGACACAACATGATCACAAAGTTTTTCATCAATGAAACGTTTTCAGTAAAACGTCAAAGTCTCTCAAATGTGACAGGAAATCATTACTCATCAAAACAACAACCTCTATAAACGTTTCTGTGCCCTGTAACTCAGACATTTCCTCCCACTCTCTTAACTTCATTCAGA
This sequence comes from Tautogolabrus adspersus, assembly GCA_020745685.1. NCBI lineage: Eukaryota > Metazoa > Chordata > Actinopteri > Labriformes > Labridae > Tautogolabrus > Tautogolabrus adspersus. The sequence continues at coordinate 30,148,852 of CM036544.1, forward strand.
TCCTTATTTGAATCTTGTGTGAATTACTGCAGTATTATATGGTGCAACACTTTTTCCTAGCTACCTAAAAAAAACTACGGATTCTGCAAAAGCAAGTTAAACGTGCCCTAACGAGGTCTGGAGTCAGTTCTCCTACTGGACCTCTTTTCTGCAGCTTTGTTCTCTGCCGTCCTCTGCATGCACACGACACCAAACATTTCATTACAGGAAACTAACCAAGGTTCAAGTGTTCCAGCGATGTGTGCAGAGGAGCACAGATATGGACCGAGCCAGACGACGGCATACAAACGTTAATAATGGTAATGATTACAGAAGGGTTTAGTAAGGACTAAAACCCCCGGTGGTGGAATGAACTTCAAAACACCGTTGGATCTGCAGAGTCCCTTTGCAACTTCAAGAAAAAGCTAAAGACGCAGCTCTTTATGAGCACCTACGACCTTCATGATGATGATGATGACGATGGTTTTGTTTGTTAACTATGGCTCATCATATCTGTGAGCTTGTTAGCTCGTTCACTGTTTGTCAGGTTTTTAAAACTTCTTCGGCCTCGTCCCTTCATGGACTCGCCGTCGTTATAATCACATCACCTGACTTCCTTTTTCCCCCGCTTCCCGGTTCCTTCAGCCACACGAAATCTTCGTCAACTAAATGTGAACAGAATTCCTTCTTGAAGCGATGGATGATGTGGTTTTGTCCTCAGGGTGGTAAATCCCAAAGTTCCCTTGATTTTCATGTCATTGCACGTTTATCCGTCCATATTTTGATGCTGTTTCTTTTTGGTCCCATCTTGTTTAAAAGACCAAATCTCCTCAGAGCGCTGAGTCAAAAGCACTTTCTCCAAACATTAACATACTCCTGGAATCCATAAAAAATGGAAGTTCAGTTCTTTGGTCCCCCAGACTCGTTGTGAAGTTTCAGAGCTAACAATCGACACTCGGCATCACCTTGATCTGCTCACAAAGCTCCGCCTCCTCAGGGCTCAGCGGGATTTGAATGTCCCAATCAGATCTCTGCAAGAGAGAAAGTAAAGTTTTTATTCACGTTAAAAATGAAACGTTTTGCTGTACAATAGATCTGTTTGTAATTTGAGGATTTCATTGTTTATTCCGGGTAACAGGCCAATCACAGCCCTCAAAAAGCTGTGAACAGGTGTTTGAATGATCAGGTTTATCTGTGTGCATGTAAACACCATATCCTGATTATGATCAGAACCAGGATCAGGCTCATAACCGGGATACTCAAGTCCATGTAAACACACTTCATGAACAGCTTGTTATATTTGCAAAATACCTTTATAAGACCACTTATACCCAGGCCCGCCCAAAGATAGTGTCTAGGCCCCTGATTGGCGGAGTGAATGGGCCCTCTGCAGGTGTCATTTTTTTAAAAAAAAAAAATTTTTTTAATTTTATATACTTTATTAATCCCCTACGGGGAAATTGTGGTTCGCACTCTGTTATTTTTTGACATGCTTCTCACACACACAGGCCTGAATCACACACATGCACAACGAGACCTGTGGACATGCATTAATGGAGAGATGTCAGAGTGCGGTGGCAGCCCCTTGGGAGGCGCCCCCTGAGCTGGTGGGGGTTCGTTGCCTTGCTCAAGGGCACCTCGGCAGTGCTCGAGAAGTGGTCTGGCACCTCTCCAGCTACCAGACCAACTTCCATATTTTGGTCCGCATCGGGAATTGAACCGGCGACCCTCTGGTTCCCAACCCAAGTCCCTACGGACTGAGCTACTGCCGCCCCCATCATCTCATCATATCAGTGCATGCGTATTGGATCTGTAGCGATAGCCTCCTGGCTAACATCCGTACCCTGGGCCTGGATCCAATCGGCTTTTGGAGCTGACTGAAAACTAAGTTATTGTTGCCTTGGGGTCAGATAATCAAGCTTCCTTTAATTTCTGCTATCCTTATTTCTGTGCAGGTCCTGGTGTGGGTATACAAAGTCCAACTTTCAACAACGTTACTGGTCTCACCTTTAAGTTCAATGGGCCCGTATCTTTTATATTAACAAGAAAGGGTGGGTATTTAGGTGTAAAACAAATGACGGATGGATTATGTTTTTGCTAACCACCATGGGCCCCTCATGCGGCTGGGTCCCTGAAAGCTTCCCCCTTTTCCCCCCTTTTCCCCCCCTCATGGGCGGCCCTGCTTACACTTACAAACATCCCACTCCACTCTGTTAGTCTCAGTTCTTCGACCCACCCCGTCCCTTCTCTTCCTCTCACCCAGCCACCCTCCGTACTCGTCCCTTAGTCTTGTTAATCTAATTCTTGGCACAGTCTGGGCCGAGGTCAGCTCGGGTAGACCCCCCTCCTGAGTCCCCCTCTGCCCGGCCCTCAGTCCTCCCATACCGGCCTGACTGACGGCATCCTCTTCCACCACGATCATTATCTCACCATACATTAATCCTTCTCAACATTCACATGATCATTCATTAAATATCTAATTGTTGTGGCGTGGTCCTCGCTAGATAACGATGAGTAGACTGACCAGTGATTGGGGCAGTGGGTCTTTATGGAAGTATGACTGACAGGCGTCTGCACGGCAGTGAACGACGGACCAGAACACGGCGAACAGGAGGCCCGCCATGATGATGACCGTCACTGTCACAGTGGTCGGCTTCTTCCACGCAGCGTCCGGACCTGCAGGTGAATCACGGAGAGAGAGAGAGTTTATTCCTATAAGCCCGCCGTGTTCTTTTTAAATCTGTTCGTTAATTATAGTAAAAACTGAAACATCTGGAACTTTTTAATGGCAGTTAAAAGATAAAAGTTTGTTTCTCATGAAGCGTCTGTGTTCATTAATTGTTGGTGTGTCTGCATTGCTCTGCAATACTCCACCTACAAGCGCTGGTGGTCAGTCCGATTTCTAGCTATATCAGCAGTTTCTGGTTCAGCCTCATTCTCTGCTTGTTTGTGAACAGGTAACCATGGCGACTGATACTGAGTGTACTTTGTTAGAGCTGGAGGTGATACATATTGAGCAGCAGTCGATTATAGAGTAATTATTGCAAAGAAGAAAACAGAGGAGACATCAGATAGCATTGTTAGCTAAGGCTGCTAGTTAGCTTACATTAAAAAAAATATACAAAGAGCATGTTTCACGTTTTTCTAGCTTTTTTAAATGCCCATAAAAGTTAAAATATTCTGAACTTTTCAGCACACGGCACAGATTTGCACAGCTCGTCAATGTCGCACTTACTTGGCACAGACAGCCAATCAAATCAATCAAGAGGCGGGCCTTACTACTTTACCTCTTCCTTATCAAAGAAGAAGAACTGCTCCTTATTTTAGGGCAAAAATGGCGAGAGATGGTGATATCACCGTACTGTTTCCTTTTTTACATATCATGAACTCATGGTTTCTGTCATTGGAGAAATCATTGGTTTTAGGGAGCGAGTACATTTATAAGTAAGGACAGCTTCCACTGAAGGTCAGAAAAGGAGAGATAAAGTCCACGTCTGTGTGTTTGCCTCTCTGTACCTGTGATGGACACACACTGAGTGTCGCTGCTGCTGCTGTGGAGCTGTGTGTTCAGGGCTGTCTGAGCTCTCACGCAGTACTCCACTCCCTCCTGCAGGGCGGCGACGTGCAGCACCTTCTGCTCAGAGGGCATCGTGTACACAACAGCCTGAGAGAGAGAGAGACCATTTATCACAGGTGATAGTGTTTATTTAAAACAAGATCGGAAATAAAGACTGCAACATTTCCATATAGTTTTTGAGCTACGAGACAAAGAAGAAGAAGAAGAAGAAGAAGAAGAAGAAGAAGAAGGGATTGTAAAAGTGGAGCTAAAAGAAGAGAACAGAGAGAGCAGAAAGAAATATAAATTGGGAAAGTGAAGAAAGAGGAAAAAGTAAATGTTTAAAAGAAACAAAGGAGAAAGGAAAAGAAAAGATACCAACGAGTTAAAGGAGTTTAATCAAATTAGAAACAAAAAACCAAGACCAAGCATTAAGACGTGACGTGAACTCTGACCTGCAGCTCGTCGTCTCTCTTCCACACCGTCACCGTGACAACAGCAGTGAGAGGAAGCTTGTCAAACGTCACCTGAAGGGCGTCGCCGTCCACCATCAGCGCCATCTCCGGCACCGTCAGAACGGCTGTAATTAAAGAAAATAAAAGTTTACTTTAGAAACAGGAACACGCTCTGCTGGACAAACACATTTACACACTTCTTCAGAGACAAGCAGTCAGAGTCTCACAGTCAGAGCAGAGTAGATTTTTAGTTTGAACAAATCCTGCTGTAATTTAAAGGAGATTTATTATCCTCCCTGTCACCACTGAGTAAGTCAGTCTGGGACACCTGGTGAGTGGCAGTATGAGATGTGTAGCTCAAAAACCTCCTCCTATTGTGAATAACTCTTATCCTTCATCAAAGCAAAACGGATGAGTCTTCAAAACATTCACCCCCCGTACAGTGTGTGCTGATCGAGACATGAGCTAATCAGACCTATTTGGTTTTTTGAACCAGGCTGTAAACATGTTAATGTCTGCTGTAAAAACAGGCTTTTTAGAATGGGTGTGTATGCGAGTTCCGCTTCTGCAGGCAGCCTCTAGTGGACACTCGAGGAACTGCAGGATTTTTGCACTCCAGCATCGGCTTCATTTTTCAACAGTTTGCCGCTTGATCTTAACAAACCTCAGAGCACAGGAACATCTGACAAGATCATCTTTAGAAACACAAAAATAAGGACTTTGCTCAGGATGGTCTGAAGGGGGAATCAGGCTCAGAATCGTCCGATTATCTTGTAGTGAGTACCCCCAGCCTAACTTTTATTTATATCAGTATATCAGAATATTTAGTGACAAAGTGTGATGAGCTGCTGTGGAATGAAAACCTGCTCCTGATTGGCTCTTACTGTCTCTGCGGTTGAAATTATGGTCAAGTTTGTTCCAGGAGGAAAGCTTGGACCCGCACGCCGCTCTGACGCGGAGGTTGTAGTCCGAGTCCGAGCCGAGGTCAAACGTCAGGTCGCAGTGAGTGTGAGGAGTCTGCTGGCACTCGGGAGCATCCACCCAGCTGCCGTTCAGCACCGTCAGCTCAAACTCCCTGAGGGACAAACAAACAAACACACAGCGCTTTAGAATCGTCCTGTCTTTGTTTGTCTGGTTCAGTTGTTGTTGTTGCTGCGTGATATTTTATCATGATGCATGTTGTGTAAGCTCAATCTAACGCCATGAGACATCAGTGTGAGCCCATAGCAGCGATAATTCTCAGGAACCACACCCTGCATACCTTCACGACACACACACAGAAGCCCTAACTGCTCCTGAGGTGTGTTTTCATTTGAAGAGCTCTTTTCCAAAACGCTATAAATCCATTTGAATTGTTTTAAGAAAAATGACATTTATCTACCCAGACCAACAAATTTTACAAAGATTAATGTTATCCTGTTAAAACAGGATATTGGCTTAGTCTAAACATGTTCAACAATAATTTTCAAATCTTACAACAATGTTGGTGATTATAAAGACAAAGTTTATTATATTTTTTCCAAAACGCTATAAATCCAGGAATAACACTTTTTCTTTTTTAAAACAAAAGAACATGCAATATCAAAATATTGAAACAAAACACAATCAAAAATAAAAAACATTAAATAAATAAATGTTAAATTAAATAAAAAATACATTAAAATACACGTCAGGTCTCCGGAGCACTAGATGTGTCATTTTAGGGTTAGTGTTAGTGTTAGGGTTAGTGTTAGTGTTAGGGTTAGTGTTAGGGTTAGGGTTAGGGTTAGTGTTAGTGTTAGGGTTAGTGTTAGGGTTAGTGTTAGTGTTAGGGTTAGTGTTAGTGTTAGTGTTAGGGTTAGTGTTAGGGTTACGGTTAGTGTTGGGAGTTGGGGTTGGGGACCGGGTTCGGGTTAGGGATAGGGGTTAAGGTTAGGGCATACTCTACCGTAGTGACGGGTCAGGGTCACAGCAACCTGAAAAAAGTATGGCAAAAGGTAACCATTTAAAAGAAACACTGTTTACAATAAAATACATAAGTCATTCAGAGTGAGTAGGGTTAGGGTTAGGGTTAGTGTTAGGAGTTGGGGTTGGGGACCGGGTTAGGGTTAGGGATAGGGGTTAAGGTTAGGGCATACTCTACCGTAGTGACGGGTCAGGGTCACAGCAACCTGAAAAAAGTATGGCAAAAGGTAACCATTTAAAAGAAACACTGTTTACAATAAAATACATAAGTCATTCAGAGTGAGTAGTGTTAGTGTTAGGGTTAGGGTAGTGTTAGGGTAGGGTTAGTGTTAGGGTTAGGGTAGGGTTAGGGTTAGGGCATACTCAACCGTAGTGATGGGTCAGGGTCACAGCAACCTGAAAAAAGTATGGCAAAAGGTAACCATTTAAAAGAAACACAGTTTACAATAAAATACAAAAGTCATTCAGAGTGAGTGGGCCACTAATGTTTGCTTTTTACATCAGCAACGGAACTGAAGATGAACATAGGAAGTCCTGAGGAACATGACTTTCCAAGACAGTCAAGAACACTGTAAACAGTAAACACCACCTGCCACTACAAGTTATTCATATACATGCGATATCAAAATATTGAAACAAAACACAATCAAAAATAAAATAAATTAAATAAATAATAAATTAAAATACATTCATTCATGTTTAAGAGACGTCAGGTCTCCGGAGCACTAGATGTGTCATTTTAGGGTTAGTGTTAGATTTTAGTGTTAGTGTTAGATTTTAGTGTTAGTGTTAGATTTTAGTGTTAGTGTTAGATTTTAGTGTTAGTGTTAGATTTTAGTGTTAGTGTTAGATTTTAGGGTTAGTGTTAGGGTTAGGAGTTGGGGTTGGGGACCGGGTTAGGGTTAGGGATAGGGGTTAAGGTTAGGGCATACTCAACCGTAGTGACGGGTCAGGGTCACAGCAACCTGAAAAAAGTATGGCAAAAGGTAACCATTTAAAAGAAACACAGTTTACAATACAATACAAAAGTCATTCAGAGTGAGTGGGCCACTAATGTTTGCTTTTTACATCAGCAACGGAACTGAAGATGAACATAGGAAGTCCTGAGGAACATGACTTTCCAAGACAGTCAAGAACACTGTAAACAGTAAACACCACCTGCCACTACAAGTTATTCATATTTAATTCACCACACCACCCTCAAACTCTGAGAAATTTACTCTAGGTCTACATCACTCTGGCATGCTTTGTCATTAACCTCAGACAATGCATCATTATAAAACGCCCGCACCTCATCAGACACACCCATTTCTGTCAGAAGTGCCAACACATCACGCTTCTTCTCATCCTTGACAGTGGTCTGCTTAGGGAGTATGGCAGGTTTCAGGTCAGCCCACCGCTTGCCCCGTTTTAGAACACTATGGAAACAGTATTCCCCATTGTAAGCCGCTTTGAATCCTATTTTGTTGGTACTCAGTTCAAGCATGCGCGCTTCACTTATTTTAAAGCTTCTCTGAGCCTTCACACACTGCTTCGTAGCAGATCGATAATCAAATGCCTCCCAATCTGTGCCATAGATGTACACATTTCCAAATGTCTGGAGTAGTGAATGGTACTCGTGAGGTAGTAAGATTGTGTCAATTTTTCGAATTTTCTGCTCAATCCTCCCAAAGACACGATCAGCCGGGAGATAACTATGTCCCCTTACTGGGAATGTGTACTCAGTGGCAAGACTTGGGAAACACTGGCGAAGTTCCATGAGCATGGATACCATGTTCATGTTCTTGTTTTGTCCGTAACAAGAGTCACTAAAAAGGCGAAGTGCCCCGGAGCGACGGATTTCCCCCTCAAGGCGAACCTTCAAGCAGTCACTTAGCGCAGATGCAATCATATTGCTGTCCTTACTATTTTCATTTTCCTGCCATACGTAAAGATGGACATCGTCTTTTGTTTGAGGACTATTCTCTCCATGATGTTGAACGACTCCGAACAGGTACATGTACAACTGACGAGAGTAATACGCCTGACCAATTGGTGTTTTAGGAAGGATCAGGTTTTGCATCATATCAAAACACAAAGTAACACAATTTTCAGGATCCCTACCTAGGAGGTCATAGAACACACGAGCTCTGCGACGATGCAAAATGAACGTAGCTGTTTCAATCTGCTTTTCTCTATCTGTCAAGCCTGGATCTTTAATCCTGATCTTGTGCTTGGCACAAACAGAGCATGCATCAGTAGCTGGATGGCCAAAGCCAAGATTGAACTCACTGGCAAACACAGAGTAATAGAGGGAGTAACTGACATGAGCATGGTTTAGAGCTTCAAAGAGCTCATGCATTTTGCGCACACTTAAGTCACTTGGTAGATATTTGCGACCTGGGGCTCCCCTCCGCCCATAATGGCTGGCACGGCATGTGAAGGACTGTAAGTGCTGAATGATGTTCTCTCTTCTCTCTTTGTTGTCCTCTATCTTTCGCGCACCACCTCTTCTCTCTGGACGGGCCTCAGCAGTCTTGGCATAATATTGCGCAACCCGGGAGACACGGTCCTTGCTGATGCCTGAAAAAAATAATTATTGAGGTTGTCAGTCATCTACCTTAATTAGATAGGCAACTAACTTTACATTTTAAACCAATTTAAGATAAACAGCATTAGGTTCACATAATAAACTTAATTTACTCTGAACAAACTTAAAATGCCTCTCTTGATAAAAGAGAAGTGTAAAAAAAACTTGCACAAAACCAGGTTTTCCATCTCTCCAAATTGTACTGGCACACATTAGTGAATTCATTATGATAAGCTTTAGGCTAGTACTAACTTTGCTGTACAGAACTTACCAGCAAAGGATAGAGACTATATAGGTTGGAAGTAAACATTTGGTAAAAAACTATCTACGAAATGTTATTCAACTATTTCTTAAAGGGAGAATGTGCAACTTTTTGATCCAGTAGATGTCGCCCTTGAGCACCAGCATGAAACCAAAACAACTCGAGCTGCTTTGTTGTGCTAGCAGGCTAATGCTAGCGCTCTTTAGTTTGCTCGTAGCTTCATACTGCATGTAAATGTACACGAAATGACAACTAAACAACTATTATATGCAAGGGGATGAGCCGGCCGTCCCGTCCATGTAAACACTGTGTAGATCGGTGTAAATACGGCTCGGATATCATCACAGACAGCGCGACTCTGGTGTAACACTCGCTGTAGACAGTCATGACTCAGAGTTATATTTATGTGTAAAATATTGCATATTCTCCCTTTAAATTAAAACAATACTCACCTAACACTGTGATGAATGTTGCTTTGCAGACAGGCACTTTATCAGGATGGTCGTCACAAAGCAGACTGTACTTCACGGACACATTCCTGTCCTTACGTTTCTCCACGGCGTCAACCTTTTTTCGCTGCCTTTTCACCGTTGTTACGGTCATCAGATGAAGTAAAGCCCTGTCCTGTTCAACCTTTTCAGGTTTGTCATAAAACTTGCGAAAATTCATGACCAAGTCATCGGGTTTCAGTTTATCTGCATGGCAAAATCCTGTGGCAGCAGTGTGAGTACATCCCACTGTTGGAGTCAATCCGACACCAGAATGGCGAATTTTTTTAATTTGTTCGCGTTTATGGTTCTCTTTATCCAAACGACGTCGTCTTCCACCGGATGATCGTATCACCTGCTCATCTGAACCGTCAAAATTGTTCATTTTAAAAGCTATTACAGTTTTTACAAGTTAGAGCGGTAAACAAAACTTCTCGCTTCAGGGCGCTGCCATCTTGAATAGTTTAGAACGCTGATCGAACGCTGATTGGTCGAGAGGAGATAACGCGTTCAGCCAAAAAACAGTCACAGCGCTTATCGCGGTTTGGAAAGGAACTGCACTTTGAGGTACATTTTAAACAAGGATATATAGCGGTCTGACACAAAACTTTGATGCGGCAGTGAAAAGGATCAGTGCACAACAGAATGGCATTGCTTGATCGTTTTTTTTAAATTTGGCGTTTATCGCGTTTTGGAAAAGAGCTCTTCATTTCTAATGAGTCACAGCATTCAGTGAAAATGATTAACCATGTCACTGTGCAGATCTGTATCCTGAGCGAGCTCTGGGTTTTAGTCTGAGACGTGGTCCCCTTCTGTTTGTAATCTGAGTCGTATTGACCAATCAGGTGTATGCAGGATAAACAGTCTGTAAGGTGAGCAGGAACAAGCAGGATGCAATCCAACGTGACGACATCCCCGCTATCACAAGTAGTCTGACGATGATTTATTTATAGGAACCTGGGAATGGTAGGAAAGGAGAGGAAGGCAGCTGCTTGCAGGTTTGGGAAGGCAGCAGAGAGAGCCTCTTGTTGGCTTTGATTCAGACGGGAGGAGACGAACTAGAGACCAGCAGAAGATGGGCAGTGACTGGCCATCGCTGCAGACCCGCCAACGGGGTTTTAATTTTGGTTTGCACTTCCCAGCCACTGTAAGAACCAAACACTGTAAATAAACAAAGCCTCTGTGACATCTGTTGGTTACTGAACGGGGTCATCATGCTGGAAATTGAATGAATTGGCGCTATATAAATAAAGATTGATTCCTAAATCAAAGTATTGGACACTTTCTGACCTGATGGTGGCGCTACATGAAGCGCCGGAGGATCAGCAAAGTTACTAAAGTTCATCCTGAGCTGAACACTAAATACTGCATCGCATGCTTGTTGAGATATTTCAGATTCTGAGTGGTGAACCAACCTGACAGGTGTGCATACCTGCAGTGGAGACATGCTACTAGTTTTAAGAGTTGAAAAGAGATCACGACTTTCATTACTCGCTTGTTGACTTCAAAGACAGCCGCAGGAACGTTCCCCAGAGTTAATTAGAAGTCCTTCTCTGTGATTAACAGCCGTGGTGACACAGTCTGACACAGCTCGGACACACCTGTCCATTAAATTCATTAACACAGGTGTGTCGCTCATTTCTGTGTTATTAGGGCACAGGATTAGAATGTGTTTACGGTGGGGACAATTAACATGCAGACAAACCTGCTGGATGAACCTGCAGGTGTCATTTATGTGCATATTTTAACCTGTGACTCACCTGCACTGTCAGACTGCACCTGCGGCTCCTCTTCACTACAGACGGATGTTTTCTTAGTGCACCTGACCTCAACCACACACACAAACTGTTTCTTCCTGCAACATTTAAAGCGATACGCTTGTTTGTAGTGGGATAACTTTTAAAATAAAATATTATTTCTTGTTGTGTAATTAATACCACTGTCACCAAAAGTTTAAAATGTCACCAACATGGAGTTCCTTTTGTCCAGAGGGAGGATCAGGGATTCTCTCTAAAGGCCCTGACACACCAAGCAGACGGCAAAGAACTAGTGTCAACGAAGGCCGACTGTGGCGTCGCCTTAAGGTCCATCAAACAAAGGATATGGTGCATTTTCTGGGGGACTACTTTCAGCAATGGATGGATACACATTTGGTGTTTTCCTCATTTATGCAGGTGTGACTTACCCCTGGAACTGAACTGAGTACAGGACTGCAGTGTCACAGTGAGCCTGCAGGGGGAGCCACTTCAGGATGTGTTTCATGTTAACAGAGTCCATGGTAACTCCTCCGGGCGCCGGCAGCGTCCAAACATCTGCTGACACAATGAAATCATATTAATCCACTAGTGTAGAAAAGAAGCCAACTCCAGTTTATGGTCTCAATCTTTTTTCCTGTTCATGTGTCAGCTGTGTTTTCTCATAAGAAAGTCACCCTGCTTTATTTGAAATATCCCACAATCAATCATTGGAGTGTCAGAGTTTTAAAAAGCTTTAACTTACAGTCTGTGAAGCCGAGCAGGACCGTCATCATCATCACCACCTGCAGACTCTGTGTCATTACCGGAGAGTTTGTCTCAGGAACAAAAAGTGGGTAATAATCTGTTCATGTCAGGTCCACCATGTTCAAATCCCTCCAATAAAATCAACTTCTAACCCCTGCAGAGAAAACCGGACTCCTCCTGAGTCTGGATCCTTCTTTCAGTTCACCCCAGAGCTGACAACAAGCCGTAAATCCACCGAGATCATCTCCCCTCCAGAGTCTCAGGTTAGGGTCCACATGGTCCTCAGTGGGACATTCCTGTTGGGGTTTATTTTAACCTCTGAGCTTCTGTTTCAAACACATTAAAAAGCTGAAAGTCTGTCGCCTGTAAAGTGATCCGTGTTGGCGTGTCTGCGATCTGTTCTGTGCGCAGAGCAAAGCTGGTGTGTCTGGATGCTGATGCTGATTCTGGGCTGCTCAACCAGTCTGACTCGTTGTTTTCTCCCTTCGGGGCATCAGCTGTCACCTCAGGCCTGACACACAACACGCCCAACGCCCTCTGAATACCGTATAGCTCCTATAGACCTGCTGGTTCATGGATCATGACAGACAGTCATGATCCTGCTCTCTTCTTTTTGCAGGCTGTTCAAATTGTCAGAACGCAAATAGAGACCATAAAGTGGTCCTTAAGTTCATGTTCATGCACAGACCTCTCTTGTTCATGGGACACCTGCAGTGTTTCCCTTTGAGGTTGGCTACACACTCGACGTGGGAGACCACAGACATAAGGACAGTTCTTCTGACCGCACTCACGAGATGATTCAGCCAGACAACAGACCACACACCTGCTGTTTGACGCAACGATTCAACAGACACAAGATCTCACAGAAACTCTCGTGATCAAACGTGACTTCAGAAGAAAAACAAACATGGAGGACGATCGACGTCGTCAGACGGTTTAGCTGCACCTTTACACAATTTGCAGCACGAGCTGGAGGTGAGTATTTAAAGTACGCAACAGTTGGTGAAGCCTCCCAGTCCGATCGCTGTCATTGGCTATTGCAGGAATTCCATCGGACGCAGTCGATCTGGATGTTTGACACATAAAATCATCTTTTGTGTAGCCAGCTTCATGTTAGACCAGATTTCGGGCCCAATTTGTTCTCCCCAACCCAACGCCATATATAACAATAACATTTTCTACCACTTATCCAAGGTGGTGTCGCGGTGGCAGCAGGCCAAGTAAATCAACCCAGACTTCCCTCTCCCCAGCAACGATTCCCAGCTCCTCCTGGGGGATCCTGAGGTGTTGCAGCCCAGGGATATTTAATCCCTCCAGTCAACTCTGGGTCATCTCCCAGTTTGGCGTGCTTGTAAAACCTCCAAAGGGAGGCGTCCAGGAGACCCTTGCTGCATGAATACGACATTTTTTTAAAGAGACAGGAGTCATTTAGAATTAGGTCATATAGCGGTCCACTTCCTTGTTTGAGCACGGTTGGACCGTACTCGAGTACACATTAATCGTGCCAGAGACCATCTCTTCAAGCGGACTCGGGCACGGTACTCGAGTACGAGTAACACTGATCAAATGAACCGGACTTTGAGGTCAAGTGTACTCAGATCTGGCCCCGGGTCCCTACTGTGAAACCACCCTTACTCTCCATTCCCCACACCAACCTGCAGACTTCTGGGGACAGAGCCTTCAGTGTGGCATCCACCGCCCCATGGACCGCTCTCCCTGCAGCTATCTGCAATGCTTCATCCTCAGACATTTTACAAAAACTCTTTAAAACCAACCTGTTCAACGTAACTGGGGGATAAAAATCAAACTACAAATGAATTGAAGTTATTTGTTCTTTTAGAAAGAGGCGTTTTCCTTCTAATCACATTCATGCACGGCCTGCGGCAAAGTGTGGACAACAGGAACGTGAGGAATACAAAGGAGAAATCCTTCCTGCATATTATCCCATATTCTCTTCTGTAAAGTATCTCGAGATAACACTTGTTAAGAACTGGTGCTATACAAATAATGATTGATAATGACATTGACTCTACCATCGAGCCGCAGCTTGATATCTTGTAATATCTCCGTGTGACTTCTCGTGAATTTGGCTCGTTAGTGTAATAAGAGGTTTGCACAGAGCTGGAGGGTGAAATGTAAACAGGCTGCACAGCGTGTGCGCTACATTTGTTGTTTTAAATGTTTCAGAAAAGGTCGAATCGTTCCTCTTCTCTTTGGGGAAGTTTAACCCCCGTTAACAACCTCGGTCTGTTCTCCTACAGAGAGAGAAATTAAACTCCATATTGACCCTGATTCAGAGTTTCAGTCGGGCTGCGTCACCACCGAGAGGGACGCTCAGAGTGTGAGGTGTTGGACTTTGGACTCTCAGGATGATTAAACATTAACTGTCACCAACCATAAAGCTGTAAAAACGCACAAACACTCACACAAGCGGCTCACATCCTGCTTTTTATACAAGCCTGAAACCGTCAGAGAAATCTCACGTCTGCTTTTAACCAAGAAAAACAAATAAATTAAATGTTCAAATGTATTTACACATTTAAAAACATGCCATCACATTTATTTTGCACGACGACACAAAACCAACAGCAACAGAAAATCAGAAATAATCCTCGAGTAGTTTAGTCGTGCTGTACACAGGTAAAGACAACACGGCGTTGTTTGTTCACATCATTGCTTGGGCTGGAGCTGTACGTCCTTATATTCTACAATTCTACAATTCTACAATTCACTTAGCAGACGCTTTTATCCAAAGCGACTTATATGGGCATGGAAAATGTCTATCGTTGACTTCCTGCTGCTGGTTGGACTTCTCGTTCTGGCAGGGTTCATAAACGGCTCTCTGGTTGGTGAGAGGAAACATGTGAAAGGTGAACAGACGAGCACAGCGGTAGTTTTAGTTCCTTTAACCCAGATTATCAAATATGGAGCAAGATAATAAAATAAAATAAACTTCACGGCTATAAATGTTTATCTCGGTTTCATTGCAATAACTGCTGCTGGTTTGGTTTCTGTTTGTATTGAAGCTCTCAACATCCATCCATTATCTACACCGTTTGTCCCGTTTGGGGTCACGAGGGATGGAGCTGATCCCAGCTGTCATTGGGAGAGAGGTGTGGTTACACCCTGGACTGTTCACCTGTCAATCACAGGGCTGACATACAGAGATTACATACAGAGACAGACAACCAGCCACACTCACATTCACACCTACGGGCAATTTAGAGTCACCAGTGAACCTAACGAGCATGTCTTTGGACTGTGGGAGGAAGCCGGAGTACCCGGAGAGAACCCACGGGGAGAACATGCAAACTCCACACAGAGAGGCTCCTGTCAGACGGGGGTTTGAACCAGGAACCTCCTCACTCTGAGGGGACAGTGCTAACCACTACACCACCGTGCAGCCCCTAGCTCTCGACATATTCAAACATTGTTCACTCTCATTTGTTTACATCGACATGTTTTACTACATTTGTTAATCAAATAATAAAACAGCACAAGGTCAAGCATACATAACCAACACCAACCGAATAGATGCTTATTTTCTGCAATGATTCAAAATCCAATGCAAAAGGCGAATTCTCGATAGACCCCATGGCGATGCTACTTCCGGAGTGGCCTACAAAAATACGTCATTTGGTTTGTTTTCTATTAAGCACCATTTAGCATAAGCTGTGGACAAAATAGTCCCTAACTCGAGCTGCAATCACCTGTGTCCTGCATTGTTGTGTTAGCATGCTAATGTTAGCGCTCTTTAGTTAGCTCGTAGCTTCACATTGCATGTAAACTGACACAGAATGAGCGTGATCTAAAAACTCTTACGTGACATCCAAATAATCAGTGAGTATGTTCTTCTTCTTCTCTCTAGTCCTTGACTAAAACAGCTTTTATACACAAGGGGAGGAGCCGGCCGTCCCGTCCATGTAAACACGGCTCTGACAACAACACAGCCAGCGGGACTCGAGCTTCTCACTCATTGTAGACAGTCAGGACTCAGAGACACATTTAGGCAAGGCAAGTTTATTTGTATAGCGCTTTTCATACACAAGGCAGACTCAAAGTGCTTCACATCATAACATGTCATACAATAAAGTGAAATAAAATCAAAGAATTAAAAGACAATTAAAAAAACAGAGAATAAAAACATATTAACAATAGAAATTTTGGAGGACATTCCTTGGCATTTTTACTACTTTCAGACCCCATACTTGTGTTTGAAAGATTTACACTGGATAGACTTGATTTTGACGACTGGTTGCTCAATGTGGTCAAAGTAGATGAGAAACAGAGGTGCTGCTTGTCAACAGGCAAGGCCAGCAACTGCATCTCTGTCTGGACTGGAGCCTGCAGTGCCTCCGACTGAAAGTCCCTGCAAAGGGTGGTGAGGACGGTGGAAAAAAATCATCAGGACTTCACTGCTGGACTCTGGAAAGCCAGGTTCTGTAACAGCTTCTTCCCACAGGCCATAAGACTTTTGAACACAAAGAAATAACCCCTCTATCCCCCCTCAAACCCCCACACAGGACTACCTCCCTGGACTGTGAACACAATATAATATATACATACACATGTGCAATATATATTTATCTTGAATAGTAATTTTATACATAGCTTTTGTTTTTATACCTATTTATATTTGCACCTTATTTTTTATTTTGTTCATGTAAATGTTGTTCTGATCTGCATTGTAAAGTACACATTGAAATGACAATAATAAAGTCTAAGTCTAATAATGTTTGTTAAACTTTATTGTAAATTAATGTAACATGTTTTTTCAAGTAACTCTTTGTCTCCATCCGTCATTTGTCGCTGCCTTCACGCCGGCCGTTACAGGCAACATGTACGATGTGGCAGAAGTTTCAAAGACTTGTTTTTAATTCTGGCATTGTGCTGGCTTTCACTAGCCAGGACCACGCCACAACGATATTCGTTTAAACATTTAATGTAAATTCATGTGGTATACTGAGACAGATGGATGTGTGTGTATGAGAGGGGTGTAGGTGAGAGATGGCAAGCGTCTTTAAGGCTGGTCTGGGAGGTTGATCAGAAGGTCGGGTAAAAGGAGACTCAGAGTGGGGGGTCCGTCTCGTGTATTTATCTACCCGAACTGATTACGGCCCAGACTGTACCTGACATAAGAGAGACATGGGGGGAGAGGCATGTGCCAAGTTGAATAGGAAGGCGTGAGGAAGGAGGGAATGAAGGGAAGAGAGGGAGGGAGGGTTTAAGGAACAAGCTAAGCGTCATATTTATTCATTCAGACATTTTTACCTTTACTACGACAGTTATAACTTGGAGAAGGGCCTCGTCCTCCAATAGGGCCCTTGGTAGTCAATCCCATTTTCCTCCCCAATACTCCGCCCATGTCCACCACCTCAAAGACCTCACAACAAACAACCAACCATCCAACTATATTTGCCCTTTACACCTTTACAAATACTCTATCTACCACGCAACAACCACTCAGTGTCATCGTGGATGACGGACGTTTGCCTCCTGAAGATTTCTGTGTCAGCTGTATGACTTCAGGGACACGTACGTAGGACTCATATCACGGCCTACAGAGTGTTGAGATATCAGAATGAGTTATGCAATAGGTGAATTTGTTTTACAATTTCTCTTTGTTTTTAATCATTTTATCATTTAATCATTTTTATTATTTACTTATTTTTTCATAACTGTTTTGAGTTGCTTTTATATAACCATTTTTTGTTTAAGTATTTTTATTAATCATGTACCTATGGTAAGATAACCCTGTCAAATGAATATGGTTTTTTTTTCTGATACGTATTAATTGGAGAGATGAAGTGTCAATAAAATCTTCCTGCTTAACTGCACGTGCCTGACTTGCAACGATACGTGCCTGACTGCATGGTGCCTTCACACCTGTTGAGGTCAAAGAGGGTAGAACATATCTTGAGCAAAACAACCAAAATTCTCTGCTCGTGTGGGTTTTGACACTTCGCTAAATTTTTTTAATATAGAGTTCAGATGCTGTGTGATACCACAGGTGACCTCAGTGACCTTTGGGTGTTAATGTGACTGCAGCACTGAGGCATGGTGCACCTGTAACCACACACACGCACACGCACACACACACACACACACACACGCACTCACACACACGCACATACATACACATACAATGGGTTTTTTCTCCAAGGGTTCAGACAAAGAGACAAATTCGCTATATATAGGCCTTGAAAATGTTGATCGTGAGTCTTTTTGGGCGCTTGCTATCAGACTCCACGTCGCTCTGAATCAGAAATTCCCCTTTTGGGAACTTAGACTCTGAGACCGGACCCTTTGAGAGAAAATCTAAGTGTTTGTTCACTGGGTTTAATCTTTTGAATTTTCTTTAACTTTTATTTTTCATTTTATATTTTTTGACTATATCGATTTGTATTGGAGTTTTAAAAGACTTTGTCAGATTTTTTACCTTTTTGAATTTATAATAAATTTGTTAAAATCTTTCGAAATTCCTTTTTGACTGAGTTTCTTCACGACGACCTCGTGACCCTCGGAGGGTAAGTATGAGAAACCACACCACGGCACACGAATACTGACATTCACACCTCATAACACCTAGCATCCGAAGTTTGAGGAGGTTTGCAGTGAAGGGATTGTACTTGACCTGAATATCCCTGTTAGGGGGTATAATTTCCAGAGACGGTTACAGGAACCGGTCCTTCTCGATTGGGTGTTAGATTAATTTTATCGATAAAGCACCATCTGCTAGGAAATAGTAGTCTAGTGGTCGGTAGGAAGCGAGCCCTCTTAAGTTCTAGGAAATAGGAGACAAACTTCCGTTGGCTAAAATAAGATTGTGCAACCCAGTTTATGCCCGTCGAGGACGTGCAACAAGAGACTCAGGTGCTTTTCGAAGGTTATCTAATGTGTGGCTGAAAGCTCACTGCCGTCATCATCATCATTAATACTGAGTTTATGGTGGTGGGGAACAACAGGGAGCGGCTCCCAGCGCTTTATGGCCCCTGTTAGAGAGTAAAGTCCTCCTGTTCAAGCGACAGATGTCAGATTAACACGAAGTAAGAGACGGAGAGAGAGCAGAGCTTCAATCAACGCAACCTCAGTCTGATTTCACCTTTTATATACAATCACTCGGCTTCGTGACTCTGGTTATCCTTACATTTTAAAGGCTAACCTTTGTTTTTAGAATATTTGTTGGATTTCTCTCTAAGTACTTTTTTGGAAACGTTGCCATCATGTCGACGGCTGTGGAAGCGACCGGGTTCATCATGTGCATACTGGGTTGGCTGCTGAACGGAGCGTCGCTGGTTAACGACTACTGGAAGATTTCCACCGTGTCGGGCAGCGTCATCATCTCCCAGAGGCAATTCGAAAACTTGTGGCACTCCTGCGCGGAGAACAGCGCCGGAATCGCGGAGTGTCGAGACTTCGAATCCATGCTGGCCCTCCCCGGTAAGACAAGAACATTAACCCACTGAGGTTTATTCGCCGTAATATTTGGGTTCAATGGTAGAGGCCGTGCAAATATTTCATCCAATTTTTGACAAAGCAAACAAACATTTTAAATTCTGCTTCTCGATGGTGAAATCCATGAACTGTATTCCATGTGTAGGATGGATATGTCGTTTTTAAAGATGTAAAATCTAAAATGAGGAATATGAGGAAATATCCAAAATGTTCAAGAGCTTAATCTGTGAGAAGCACGAAATTAAAGATAATTTGCCAAATTGGCGAAGGAACAACGTATGATCATTTGCCAATTGTTTGAAAAGGATTTCTTGAACAAATTACAATTTCTAAGACATTTGCCAGGTTTTCGTTTCTTACGCGTGACACTGGTTACGTAAAAGAGTTGAAAAAAAGGCATCGAGGTCGACTTCCTCGGATCATGAGGTCAGAAAGCCGCTAAACTCGGGCGTTGTTCATTTGAATTCATGGCTTTATAGGCCATCATGTAATCATGCTATGTGGCACCATTTCAGAGTTACCCGGTCAAAGGTCGGTCTCTTTTATAACCAGACGTTTCCCGCCTAAAAACCAACAAATAAAGGTCGGCTACTTCAGGTTGTAAGAACAGAAAAAACACGTAAGCAAGATTATCTTCACAAACGACTCGTGTTTTCATTCTGATGCTAAGTATTTCACTTTTTCCTACCGCTAAGTTGTTTTCCCCAGCCATGTTGTGTTATCATTTGGGCGCCATTTTGAGCCTCCTTCGCCACTGATAATAAAATGGAGGGAACCAACCTTCAGAGCAAATAAAGGAGGCCAACAGTGTTTATGACTTCACCTTTAGTCTGGGTTTACGCCTTTGAAACTTCACCTATTTAACATAAACAAATCTAAAGTATAGAAACAAGCCCACACTGTTACATCACTCTCTTCAAATCCACCAGACTCCATTAATAAAAACGGTAATTTGACCGAACAGAACAAAGAGCTGCCTCCATGGGTTTGTGTGTTTGTGTGCAGGGGCATGTACACTGACTTATGCATGGGTGGCATGACGTTTGTGGGCACACGCACGCAAACGGTTTCAATTTCTTCTACCCCTTCTATCCCCACTAATTATGTGTATCTGTAAGTGACTATTTCTGGCAACATATAAATCTTCTTAGCTTGATTATTTAGACTCAAAATCAAAGATTTATGTGCAAACTGTTTTTGCATTGTAAGTACTTAGAAAATTGTATGCAAACTCTTGCAAAAATAAATTAAGTCTATCTCGAGTTAGACAGTTTGCACAAGTATTTATTTACAACTGATAATACTACCATTGGCCTCTTGACAGCCAGAGTAGTTGATTTGAATCAGAAGCCAAGGGGGGCCCTGGCCACCCCTCTGGCCACGCCCCTGTTTGCGTGTTACTGTGTGACTTTGCTGAAATGTTGCCCGCGTATTAGCTCCTTAAACCCCAACACTGTTAATATTGTTTCAACTCATTATTCAGGTAACACACAAAAAAACAAACCTGTTACAGCACGGGTTAGAAAGACACAACTTCTGTTTTTGCAAAGTAAAACCTTTTTATAGACGGAGTCTGGGGTCAAGAAAAAGAGCAATGCAGCAGCTGATTATAGTTTAAAAAATTGACTTCCTCTGTAACAGGTCTATCTCTGTGAGGATCCTTTCTGTAAGGTTGTCAAACACTTCAGCTTTTATTGTACTTGCTTTTAACTACGCCTAGGGGAACGCATGACATCAGCCTTGTGTATCCTGTGGTGGTTTGGAGTTAGATGCAGTATGCATATGACCACTAGGGGCAGTGTAGGGTTGTCTGGTGATGTGAAAACACCAGAGACACCAGAGAGCTGATAATGGCAGAAAAGTTTTGAAAAAATAGTCAAGTCTGCAACTATCTCCATTTGTATGATGTGTCATTGCCGTTGCATAGCGAATCTCTACTTCGGTGTTTTACGTTGTCTGGTTTATATGGTGCTCCCTCTAGAGGAATCCTCCAGTAACGCTCGTTGTACAAAGGCGAGTGTGAACTTTTACGTTCTTGACTCTGCAGGTTATCTGCGCGTACACGTGGTTCAAAAGCGAGTATATTGGAGCCTTTAGAAAAACAATGTGAGCCTGTCAGGGACAAAAACAACAACTTTGAGTGGACAATTCAAAATGATGTAGTTACTTCAGATGTGCTGGTTATGATTTTTATCATTTTTAAGGTGCTGATGTCTCTCCCTCTCTGCAGCTCACGTGCAGGCCGATCGCGCTCTGATGATCCTCGCTCTGCTGCTCGGCCTCGGCTGCGTGATCGTGTCTCTGCTCGGACTGAAGTGCATCAAGATCGGCTCGGCCACCGACCAATCAAAGGCCAAGATCGCCGTCGCTGGAGGCATCCTGAGCATCCTCGGTGGTGAGTGTAAAAGTTCTTGTGCAAATGAGATTAGCAAAGAGAAAAAATAATTCTCTGAGGCAACTGTTTGGTTTTGTTGTCTGACAACAACAATCATGTTGTCATTGGTTGAGTGCTTTAGGAAATACGTCACATGAGGCATTTTTTTTTCGGCCACAGGAACTTTTTCATACTTCTAGGAACTTGAAAAACCCCAGCCTTTTTATTGATTCCACACTGCAGGAACTATGAACACTTTTAGTTCCTAGAACCCGGTTTAGAGGAACCTTTTTAGGTCCTGCTTCAGAGTAGATTCTCTTCAACAACCATAGCGGTGCGAATGCATTCAGAAAAAATAGTCCCCTTGTTTAGTAGTTCTCAGGGAACTCTTCAAAAAGTCCCCAGAACTGTGTGGTCTGAAAACACCCATGGTAGCATCGTGGGTATCTGCTGGTAAAGACTTTTAATTGTAATATAGATCAGCTGCAAATGATCAGCACCTGAGATATCTGACAGAAAATCATGTTGTAATGTGGCAGCATCCTCATCACACGTGCACGGCTGCAGACCAAAGAAAGAACCTGCTGAGAGTGACGATTTGAAGCTCACATGTTGTTTCTGTGTTTGCAGGTCTCTGCTCCATGATAGCCGTTTCCTGGTACGCCTACCAAGTCGTGCAGGACTTCAACAACCCGTTCCTCGGTGGCGTGAGGTGAGTAAAACCTGCAGCTTAAATTTAATGTTTTCTCTCTGATCAAGACCGACAGAAAGTATGGAACAAACAAAAAGGATCGTGGTTCTTTAAAACAGTGACAGGTTTTAACAGTCTTACATATTGTCTCATAGCTCCTTTCCCGCATGTCCCTCTCTCTCTCTCTCTCTCTCTCCCTGATTTCTGACTCTATCCACTGTCCTATCTCTAAACAAAGGTATCAAAACCCCCCTAAATGAACCTTAAAAAAGGCTCTAACCGCACAAACAAGGCCCAGAGGTTAAAGGTCAGGGTCTGAATTAGCTGAGGCGACACCTAGCAGACAGCAGCTAGCAGCTCCCACCTGTCACTCAAAGAGACCACGCCCCCTAATTCTACATCCCTTTAAACCGTAATATAATGTAAACAGGTGAGTTGTATAAACATTCAGCCCATACAGTTGAAGAGAGAAATGAGCTCTAGAGACCCAAACTGTTTTTATACCAGACTGTAAACATGTTTATTTTAACATGGAGCTCTATGAGGACTGACTCACTGCAGGAGACAGACTCTAGTGGACACTGGAGGAACTGCATTTGTTTGCACTTCTGTATTATATTGTATGTCATAATTTCGATTTCAATTAAAGGCTTCTTGGCATTCAATAATTACTTTTATTTATTCTGTCATAGAACTTCTAGAACAGTTGCACACTGAACGACCTTTTAAAGAATTATTTCATTTGTTCCCTCTCTAAGTCTTGTATTCTTGTTGTTGGTGTTTTTTCACTCTGCCGTGTGTTTGCAGGTTCGAGCTGGGTACTGGTCTTTACATTGGATGGGGTGGAGCTTGTCTGTCGATGCTGGGTGGAGGTCTCCTCTGCACCGCCTGCAGGAGGGCGTCACCACCTGGCGGCAAGGGGGGGTAAGTGTTACATGGATCAAACCAACTGTCCATCAATCCATCCATCCTTTCAATTATTATTATTAAACAGACTCTGTCGGGGTCCTGAAGTATCGTACCATACTTACATGTCTGTTGATTTCACAGTTTGAGTCTGACGCCATCGTCTCTCTTGTTTTTCAGTTTCTATGGAAACAAGCCTCAGAAGGTCTACACAGCTACAGCCAAGTCGGAATCAGATGCCAGAGCTTACGTCTAAACACACCTGTTCGTTCTTTCCGTTTTTAGGACATTTTATCAACTTTGACTAACTGAAGGCTCGCCCCGACTTTGACCGTGCTCTGATTCATGTAAAGTCAGATTAGACAGTTTTAACCCCCCTTAATAAAGGGGACCACATGTTTCTTTCAACCTGGTGATAATTACAAGCCGTGCATACCTTTACCTGTTGTGACCGATGTTTGACAAACTGCAGACGTGTAGTTCTTATTTCTGTCCTTTTTAAATATGTGTTGTTGTTTTTTAAAGACTTTTTGAGTTCAAATCTAAATCACAAGAATACAAAAAATACAAAAATGATTGTTTGTGATTTTATCTGAATAAAGAATGTTTAACTCGTGCTTATTCGTCTCTTTACTGTTATGTGTGTTAAGTTGTTTTACATCATCGAGGTCGCTGCGATGACGACTAACCTCTGTACATTGGGCGCACAACATGACCGCTAGGCTATCCGGCGCCCCCATCATCATCATCATCCATCTTTAATCATAGATAGATGTACAGATTGAAGTGGACAGCACATGTTTGTATCTGCGTGTGTGTGTGTGTGTGTGTGTGTGTGTGTGTGTGTGTGTGTGTGTGTGTGTGTGTGTGTGTGTGTGTGTGCTGTAATCTCCTGTAATAATGATGATTAATGCTCTGCAGTAATCCACCTGTGTGTCTGTTTACCTGCTGACCTGCAGAACAGCAGATTAAAGCTTCACTCTATCTCTAGAGCTCCTCCCCCTCTGGAGAGCTGCTCAATATGGAGATATACA
This sequence comes from Tautogolabrus adspersus, assembly GCA_020745685.1. NCBI lineage: Eukaryota > Metazoa > Chordata > Actinopteri > Labriformes > Labridae > Tautogolabrus > Tautogolabrus adspersus. The sequence continues at coordinate 30,173,066 of CM036544.1, forward strand.
GACAGGAATATATCGATGCAGATAAAACGTAAAACTACAAAAGACAGAGAGATGCAAAAAACAACCGGGAAGGTAAAGAATGATCCACAAAGACCCGAAATATCAAGAGAAGGTCTGAAAAATGTCAACAGTCAGGAGCAAAACCACAACGACAGGAAGAAGGCCACAAAGAGACACAAAATGGCTGCAGGTGTAAGAAAAAGACACTAACAACCTTAACATGACTTAAAGAGCACAAAATGAGAGCCATGGCGTTCAAGACATCCCAAACAATAAACAAAATGATGACAAACAAACCACGAAAACTCACGAAAGAACCACAACAGACAAAGTAACCACCACACAGACTCACAGAACATCTCAAAGTAAGGCAGTGTGACAGAAACACCCGGATGTCGTACTGATTCTGTAAACATCTTCAGTCTGCATCAGACCGAGCTCAAACAAGGAAGTGGACTGCTGCGTGGCGTAAGTCGAAATGGCTCCTGTCGCTACAGCGTATACGCGCAGCACGGCCCTTTTCACCCTCTGAGCTGCACGGTAGATGTGGAAGTAGGAAGAGGGTCGTTTTTGGCGTCTTAGAAATAACAAAAACATTCAAAGTTAGCAGTACTGAGCGTGCGATTGGTTGCCATGGTCACTTCTTCTTCTTTTTGGTTTTTGGCAGATTTGCAAACTTGCTGTGTCGGACTGTGTACATAGACAAGTGTACTCGGGTACGGAACGATGTTACTAATGTGAACGCAGAGCAGCGGGGGAGAGAGGGGGGCAATCGTGCCTGATGTGAAAACGAACTAAATCATGAAAATCTAAATGAATGACTCGTCAGCTTTTCTCAGACTGTGAGTGAACGCTATAGCGTGTTTGACGTCAGCTGGGCTGTTGTTTCCTTATTCCAAGACAGGAAACCAGCTTAGCCGGGCCTGGTGTACTGCAGAATAACCACCGACTGGCGGTCGACCAGCGGACATAGTATGCAGTATCACTGGTAACTAAGTTGGACAGTAGTCCTGATTGATCCGCTGGTGTCTCTGAATCACAAAAGAGACTCTTATTTAGCTCGCTGCGTGCTCAGTTAAAACAAACAAATACATGTGCATCCAACTAATTAGCTGCTCTGCGGTTACCATGGCGACAAACTGAACCACAGCAGCGCAGACACTCGGTACATCATCGTTTCCTCTCATGTGTTGTTGAATATTTTGTGTTTCATATATGGATTCAGTAAAGTTACTCCAGAGCACAAAATATCCATCAATCCCTGTCTCTCTCTCTCTCTCTCTCTCGCCCTCTCTCTCTCCCTCTCTCTCTCCCTCTCTCTCCCTCTCTCGCCCTCTCTCTCTCCCTCTCTCTCTGTAATCTGCTCCCGTTGTGCTGACTGAGGAGTACCCAGTGTCAATCCTCTCACTCAGTGTAATTCTCAGGAAGTCTGCGATTGTCTGGATGTTGTGTTCGACTCACCTGATTGGCTGACGGTGCTGTTGGGGCTAGCAGGTGTTCCCATATAGAGCTTCTCTGACCGACCAGGAAAACCCTCCATCCATCCATCCATCCATCCACCTCTTCATCTCAGGTGAGTCTTTCTGCAGGAACACATCTTCAATCTCACGTAGTTTCCAGGTTCAATCAATCAAGAAAATGTGCAGAATAATCTGACGTCTGTGTTGATTTAAGATAAGTTCATCCGTACTGACAGATTTGCTCACATGTGAAACTCTGACATAAAAATATGACTTAAACAAAATCGAGAAATGTGTGACCCACATAGAGGCTCTGACCACGGGCGATGTTGTCTTGTTTTCTAAATTATTACTTCTCTTATAGGAAAATAATTCAAATTCATCTCGGAAAAACTGCTTTTTAGTTTTTCAAGAAAACATTTAACCCCTCATTGTTCGGTGTGACCATGACAGGAGTCTTTTTACTCACTCTTCTTCTTTAAAATCTTTAAATTCTCAGCAAACACTTCAACATCCAGGGGTTTGAGATTTATTTGACCAGGATCAAAACAAAGAAATGAAATCCAGAGATCTATCAAAGGAAGTATGTGCATGTGCGTTTATTTTCCTATGGAGGGACGTGAGACACACCTGAGATGGTTTAAAGAGGATGAAGACGATCAGCTGAGTTAAGTCTATCAGCTATCTTTAATCAATTTACTCAGCGAGGGAAATCCGGCTTTTTGATCATACAGTATTCAGTTTCTGCTGCAGTTTGTGTTTCCACTCAGCTCACATTTGGTTTTATATAAAATATATTAAGCTACATCTTGTTTTTATTTATTTATTTAGATTTGGAAAAACTGCTGATATACTTTTACTTGTGGTCATTTTCATTAAAATGTTGCAGTTCATTCTTTGACCACACGATGGCGCCAGAGCCCACAAGTACAATGGGCTCTACTTCTTTCTCTGAAGTGAGGACGTTTTGTTTGAGTTTTTTAACAATGATTTAAAAAAAACGACGACAGCAACTCTTTCCATACGTGACGTTGTGGATACTCTGATTAATTCCAGCAACCGTTTTTTTAAATACAGTATTTTTCTTTTCCAAGGGACTATTTCTGTAGAAGAAGTAGTTCCAGAGTCAAACTGTGACAGGTGTTTGGTGTTGAAAGATATGCTGGAAACGATGAGTGACCGCAGATGTGTGGGAGGTCAAGATTTACAGGTATATAAGTGAAATACTTCAATCTGATTGGTTAATTACGCTTAGCAACAACGGTCTGCAGTCCCACCTTGGATCACTGGAACAAACCGTTACTAAGAACCGCAGACGGTTGCTAGGGACAGATCTATAGACCAACGGAATAATATCAATCCGCGCGGAAAGAAGTCCGGTTAAACAACTGTGGGGAATACACTAGAAATGAGAAAAAAACAGCGTTAAAAAGCGGATAAAAGATGGCAAATAAAGTGAGCGTTTTAAAGCGCTAACTATGGGATTTGGTGGCGTTTAAAGATGCTGAATGGAAAAGTAAAATGTCAACAGGCGCCGATGACGTCGTTTTAAGAAATGTTGAGTTTAATGAGAGTTATAAAAACTGGTACAGTAGCTCATTATATTAAGGAAACAGCTAACTGTTGCTCTGGACGCTAGCTTTAGTAACTCTGGGATGAGGTGATGTAAATAAAATCTGTTGAGTTTTTGATGCATCGACCTAAGCGGCCATGTTGGAACCGGATTCCCGCGCTAGTAGTTCAGTAAAGTCTGTGGGTATCTTAAATTATAAGACAACATTACAAAGGCTGGATGAATATTTAAAGGGGCAATATATTAATTAACGTAGCGTTTTTAGCCCTAAAATGATAAAATATGTTGACCAGTGATTCCAAACCAACAACTTCCTCAACTACCTAAGATATTCTGCATACTGCATACTAACCTGACTGTTAGCATGTCGTTAGCAACATAGTAAAATACGGGTCATGCGACATACTTGAGGTTCGAGCTCCATTATATGAGCTAGCATCAAGCTAGCAGGCCGTCTGTCCATAAATATAATTAAAAACAATACGCAAACGTTCATTACCAATACAGCTATGTAGTCATTTTAATATTATTGAACAACATGTTCAGCACCAACCTTTGGTCTAAGCTGCTAGTTGGCTGGCAGGCGAGGTCTGTGATTGGACAGTCTGAGAGCCACAGTTCATTGTGGGGCGGTTTAGTATGACCAGTGTGCTCACGTTTCATACTTTAAAATTCTGTCAGATCGAGTAAACGTGAGTACTTCAGCCTTGTGATCTCATTTGTATGCCTTTTGTTTAATCACCTGAGATGGTTTGGATTCTGGGGTCCAAATGGGAAGATTTTGGGGGCTGGATGTGGCCCGGGTGCCACCAGTTGATGTTCACTGGTGTAGACCGATGGGCAGCAAGAGCCATGACATCATCGGGGCTGTTAAGTCTGGGAACCTCCCTTCACCAGTGTTTCGCCCAATTAATGACACGACACCTCAGGAGGGCTCGACAGTTCACTGTTGCGTCCCAGAGCCCCCCCCCCCCCCCTCAATTCTTTCTCTCACTGCCCAGCATACCTACACGCTGAGCTTCTGTATTTGAACCACTTTATCACACGGTCATCACAGCAGTGACACCTTCAACAGATACTGTGATTCACGGTGTACAGAGGCCCCGCTTGACCAAACAACTTAAAATATATTTTAGAGTCTGCTTGTTCTAAACCAACAATAACGCATCCATTATTATTGAACAACTATCACAAGGTACTGTAATTTATTATCTGGGTATTTCTGACATCTATGCGTATTATTGAACCGTCTGGGTGTTTGTGGCTCGGTTAGAAATGACCCAAGATCCGGTACCGGTCTCAGCCCCACTGGTTGGAGACCCCTGTCATAGATGACTGAAAGCTTTACTCTTAATAACCGTCATGTCATCCTGGACTGAGCCATGAAATCATTTCACACCACAGAGCTAAATCTAGACCCCACTTAGTCAAAGTCAGTTTTTGTGTTTGAAGATGTCTCTGTGTCTCTTTTGTTTCTCTCAGGCGTCGGCGAGTCGCTGCGCTCGATCTGCACCAACATGAGCCCAAAAAATGTTGTTTTCAAGAAGATCTGCAAAGACAAGTCGGTGAGAGAAACACGTCAGATTCAATATTATGATTAGTTGTGTCAAATGTGATCAAATGTGATGCATGAAGTTGTGTGAAAATCTTTAACTCTCGAGACATTTTGGCTTATTCTCAGTACAACGGGATGAGTTGGAGATGCGTCGTCCATCTTTCTATACACCGTGTTGTTCTGATAGAGCTCAAACTCGACAGTCCCTGATTAAAAAGAGACTTCAAACGTTTCTCTTTACCTATAAGAGTTATTCTGTCTGAAACGATGACTTCTTGTTTTTCCTCAAGAAGAGGTAAAAGATTCATGAATCATTAAGAGAAATAAAGCCGTCACAGAGTTTGTCCTGCAGAGGGCGCTGCGGCTTAGCTGTTAATGAGTTAACATGTTTTTATTTACAGTTTCAGAGGAAGACGACATATCTACACTTTTAAATACCTCGTCCACTCGGAGAGATGTAGGGTATTAAAGGTCACATATTCTCCTCCTCTTCAGTGTAAATAAGTCTCAGAGCTCCTCAAAACATGTGTGTGAAGTGTCTTGTTCTAAATCTTCTCTGATCCTGTATTTGATCATGCCTATAAACCCCTCTATAGACACATGGTGACGTGGATTTTGAATATGTGACCTTTAAACCACCCATCTTTGCTCAGTAAACGTCTGTCAGTCTTATCGTCCAGTGTGCCGAATCTCCGAGGGTTATGAACTTCTCTTTAAAGTGCTAAAACAGGAAACTGTTTCAATAACAATCACAGTGTTGGAATCGCCTCTGATGAAGCCTAACATGCTGGCTCAGGTACAGGTGATGACCTCAGTGTATTAAAAGGTTTTCGACCTGAGAAGTCGACTCGTTACACCAGCAGTCGATTAATTAGATAAGCAGCAGACAATATTTGAGAGCAGTGAAAAGGGAGTTTGTTTCTAGCAGAGAACACCGAGAGATCCGTGGACGTTAAATCAAATCTTCCACCTCGCTGGATTTCATTCTGTAAAGTGTTCCAGCCGCTGCGCTCACTGATCCTCACAAAGTCGACGCAAAGTCACGACAACGTGACACGAACTGATCCACGTGTGTGATCAGCAGCTGCAGGTGGGTCGATGTCAGATTTTTAAGGTCTCCGCTCTGCTTCAGGTCGGAGTCTACATGGGGAGAAGAGACTTTGTGGACCATGTGGACTCTGTGGATCCAGTAGGTGAGTCTCAGACAGACCCCCTGTCCCCCCGATGCTGCTTTTCTGGTTCATTTACATATATCAGTGTTCCTTCCTCTGAGACGGAAATCTACCATCAGCGGTGTGTGAATGTGTAGGTGTGACCTGCAGAGTAAAAGCACTTTGAGTCTTCAGAAGATGAGAAAAGAAATATAGAAGCTGAGGTCCATTAAACATTAATGTTGTCACACACTTAGAAAACACTCTGAGCCTGTCAGGGAACAAAACAACAACTTTTAGTGGACACACTTTGATCAGGAACATTTGCCCTCGAGGATTTAATTATTCATCCGTTTATGCTGTTTAAGTTCCCTTCTTGTGTTCTGTAGTTTTCAGTGTTTTAAATCATTATTAGAACATTTTGAACTTCAGCTCCATTTCATCACAGACAAAACTTTCACTTTCTTATCTCACCACTAGATGGCGTCATCATCATCGATCCCGAGGCTCTGCAGGGGAGGAAAGGTCAGTATTCAAACACACTCGGCACACAGCACGTCTCTCTCTCATCTTCTACAGATTCTTTTTAGGGACTTGATTTATTTGAAGTTGCAGTTCACCTGTGTGTTTGCACCAGTGTTGTTCATCCTGATAGTCTCATTCTGATTCATGTGCTGTCACATTTAAGAATCAGTAAAGGTCAGTGAGATGTGTAGTGAGTGAAGTGATAAAGTGATCTTACTCTATGATCAAACATTAAGGAAACATGCTATGTTGAAGTGCTGGCTTCTCTGACAACAATGCAGCAGCCAGTATGTCCTCCTTCTAACTTTAGATTCTGGTCCTGAATGGTCTGGATTTGTTTGGACCAGAGAAGGTAGGCGGTTTTAAGACACCCCCACACGGCCGTTTTGGACGCCCCCCGGTTTGCCAGATATGAGAGCAGTTATCAGGTCAAACCAACAGGTGTTGCAGCGATGGAAGCGGGCAAGAGAACTGGTTCAGATAGAAGTGATTGTACCCGACCTAAAAAGCCTCTGCATGTTTCTAATAAGCTCCACGAGCAGAAACGTGCTCAAACTAGGATCAATATTGGAGATGCTTTTGAAAAATGGAGAGAGGTTAGAATGCAAAAAGGTTTACAGACCGATGCAGAGCTGGATAAACACTGAAGGGGGAGACAGCTCTCTACAATGTTTAGAATTTGGACTGCAGTACCCATTTTAAACACTAGGGGTCAGAGTTACATACTGCTCCTTTAAGACTTTGTGAAATTGAAATGATTCCAGTTGATTTCTGTGTCTCTGCTCCTCAGTGTTCGTCACCCTGTCCTGCACCTTCCGTTACGGTAGAGACGACATGGACGTGATGGGAATCGCTTTCCGCCGAGAGCTGTACCTGTCGACCCGCCAGGTGTACCCCCCTCTGCAGGACCTAGAGAAGGGAGTCCACACCAAGACGCAGGCCAAACTGCTGCGCAAGCTAGGACACAACGCCTACCCCTTCTTCTTTGAGGTATGACGTGACTTCAGGCTGTAACATGGGATAAATCCAAGGTTTATTTCAGCAGGGTTATTTCTGAACAGCAGATCCAGAGTTCTGATCAAAGAAGATCAAATCCAGTTACCTCGGCCCACAGGAAGAGGTCCGGCACATTTCATGTCATCCGGTTTCCTGTGGCAAAAAGAAAAAAACAGCCCAGGAGAAAGAAGGAGAGGTTAAAAGACACAAAGAGTCAGGTTATAGAAATGTGTCATTTGAAGGTATTTTAATCACGTCACTGTTCACACAACAATCTGAAAGAAACTGCACAGTCGGGTTAGGGTTCGTTTTTGATTTATTGGTCACATTGTTCCCTGTATTTTGTTTTCTGTATTTGGTCTTTGTGAAGGTAAGATGGACGTCATCACCAAAGTTTGCTGTACGACTTCAGACTGACTGACGTTTTGTTTTCATCCTCAGTTTCCTGATAACCTGCCCTGCTCAGTGGCCCTTCAGCCAGCACCCAAAGATGTTGGCAAGGTAAGATCCAAAGTGGAATAGAACAGATCACTAAAGACTCGTTTCCACCAAGCGGTTCGTTTCAGTTCAGTGTGGTTTGCTACGTTGGATCCGGATCTTTCATGCGTTTCAACCTTACTTGGTAGGCGGATAGCGATAGCTGCGTCAGCTACGTAAGAGCATGACATCATGTAGCTCCCCAATAAGGTCAACAAAGAAGAAGAACTCGACAGAGTGAACAAAGGGCAACAATGGAGGACGGCCAGCAGAGGTCTGACCAGGGGGCGGAGCTACACGATGACATAAGTCACAAAGAATGACTCTCTGGAAATCCACGGGATATTTAAACATGGTACGTTTTGTGTTTGTCCTTTATCACCGCTGTCACACGGAAGTGATTATTCTTTCAACAAATCAGCGGACTGCAGTGTGTCTAACTCCGCCCTTTAGGGTCGGATCAGTGCGCTTGGCACCCCAACAGAAGGGGAGCAAAAAAGTAGGACGGTACGGATCGGTTATTTTAGTACCATTCCCAACTTGTGACAGTGGAAACGCCAATAAATGCGTACCTTACTGGACCGAACTGGACCGGACCGCTTGGTGGAAAACAGGTCTTATGCGGTGAACACGTCACAGTATGGTGACGCCTCCTCTCTCTCCACTCTGTTAGCAATGTGCCGTGGAGTTTGAGATCAAAGCGTTCAGCGCTGAGAGCCAGGACGGGAAAGTGCACAGACGGTGAGTTTCAGCAGAGATTCATTCACTCGTTGCACTGAAAAGAAAAGTAAAAAAACAAAACAATCTTTCTATGTTTTATCCATCAGGAGCTCAGTGAAGCTGCTCCTGAGGAAGGTCCAATACGCCCCCGAGAGCGCCGGAGTGGCTCCCTCCGCCATGTTGGAAAAACCGCTGCATGTCAAGGCCAGTCTGGAGAAAGAGGTCAGTTCTGATGTTGACCTGGTATAAGACGTGAAAAAGCTGCGTGACATCACGCCTTGGTTTATCAACGGGTTCTGTCTCTGCGATATGACAAGCAGCGGTGGGCAAAGCTGTGCAGTTTCATTAAAGGAGCAATATGTAACTCTGACACCTAGTGTTTAAAATGGGTACTGCAGTCCAAAACATTGCAGAGAGCTTCAGTCTCTACACATCGCACTGTTTGATCCTTGAAAAAAAAACTATGAAAGTAAATGACCCGTACACACAAGAACCATGAAACTATAACATGATGGTTTTTATTCACCGTTTGCAGCTGTTCTATCACGGCGAACCGATCAAAGTGAACGTCTGCATCACAAACGACTCCAGCAAGAACATCAAGAACATCATCGTCTCTGGTAAACATCTTTATCTACTGAATATAATCATTTATACGAAAACGTCAGGGTGTGTCTAAATGTGGACTTCTCTGTCTTCTCAGTGGATCAGGTGGCCAACGTGGTGTTGTACTCCAATGACAGCTACGCCAAGTCTGTGGCCATCGAGGAGCCTGGGTAAAGCACAGCACACACCTGAGTGTTCATCAGTGTGTCTGTATCTCACAACACGACCTTAAGGACCAACACATTTAAAATAAGGGCTGTCAGCATTAACGAGTTAATCTCGATTAATCTCGTTCTATTTTGTCCCTTCAGGCTCACCGTAGATAGTGGTCCTCAGTGTCTCCCTGTAGATAGTGGTCCTCAGTGTCTCCCTGTAGATAGTGGTCCTCAGTGTCTCCCTGTAGATAGTGGTCCTCAGTGTCTCCCTGTAGATAGTGGTCCTCAGTGTCTCCCTGTAGATAGTGGTCCTCAGTGTCTCCCTGTAGATAGTGGTCCTCAGTGTCTCCCTGTAGATAGTGGTCCTCAGTGTCTCCCTGTAGATAGTGGTCCTCAGTGTCTCCCTGTAGTCTCAGGGATGTAAGAGAAGGACACTGCTGCATCTTTGAATGTCTCATTTCACTTTAACAAACTCTCAGACAGCTCAGCTGACGAGTCCAAAGTCATATCCACCTGATGACATCACACATTGACCTTTGTTACCGTTCCTTTGAGATCCCTAACCACTTCCTGTTTCTGAGTTTAACTTCATGTCCTGACCTTCACTCTACCAGAAGGGCCTTACTTTATTTCAAAATAAAAGCATGGTTGAATTAAAAAAACAAGTAAGGCCACCTAGCTTTTTTTTCTCAGCACTAGCGTCTTTTTTTCAGTTGTTTTCAACGAGCAGAGAGCGTTTGCAGCATCAGGAGGTCGCCCAGAGAAAAAGCGCAGTGCCCAGCGTCTTCTTTCTGAGCGCTCCGCCTTTTTTGTGCGGCCGCTTGTACCCACATCCTCTTTGTGTCTTTATGGAGTTTAGTCGAGTCAAACGTGTATCTGTGTGTCTCAGGGATTCGATTCCTCCCGGAGCGACCCTGCAGAAAGTCTACACTCTGCTGCCCCTGCTGGCCAACAACAGGGAGAGGCGGGGCATCGCTCTGGACGGCAAACTGAAGCACGAAGACACCAACCTGGCATCGTCGACGATGTGAGCGGAACAGTCAGAGAGACGTAGCGAGGTGGACGCCTCCGTTTGATACCGACACACAAAGTTAAAAGATCTGTCTTTTCTCTTTCAGCGTGAAGGACGGCGTTCTGAAGGAAGTGATGGGGATCATGGTTTCATACAGGATCATGGTGAAGCTCATCATCGGAGGGTCAGTCACCTCTGAGTGTGCGTGTGTGAGTGTGTGTGTGTGTGTGTGTGTGTGTGTGCGTGTGTGGACGTGAGGTTGATCGAGTTTTAGGATCCCGATTTTGTGTTTGTGCTTGGAAACAACATATCCTGATTAAGAGAAACCTGATTTTGTTTGACAGAAAACTGGATACTGTGGCATGTTTAGCCCTTACCCTGTGTTCTGACCTGCGCAGGCGCCGCCTCAGCCAAGTGACAAATCAGTAAAATAAACATGGCGGCGGCAACAAGAGCGTCTTATTCTGGAGCGATGAAGACACAGAGTTTTGTCTTTTGGAGATGAAAGAATTCAATATAACTGAACATTTATATGGGAGAGAGCATCGAAATGCTGACCTGTTCAAGTATGTGGTGAACAGGCTACAGGACGCCGGTTTACCAAAATGTCAAGGAGCGAGTAGGCGTGAGTGGTTTGTTTGTCTCTGTATGTCAGCTCTGTGATAAACTGACCACCTGAGTGTAACTCCGCCTCTCACTCATTGACAGCTGGGATCGGCTCCAGCTCCCCGCCACCCCTGTCGAGATCAGCGACATAGATAACAGATCTCATTGTGTAAACTTCACTGACTCTTGGTTGTCTATGAACTCGTCCGCTCTTGGCAGTTGTTATATTTCAAACGCGCGGTGTCGTGTTTCTAACGTTTCTCTCTCTGTTGTTCATCAAATGATTCAAAGTCATTTTCCTCTTTTCTCTGCCACGCTCACAGGATGATGGGATCAAGGTGGGTCTCCTTTATTTTGTCATCAATGCTTATGCTGGTAGTTAGTCATTTCTCCCTTCCCGTCACGTGCGGACTTCTAAAGGACGGGAGGGCCGAGTGTGAGAGTTGTGAATCAGTCATTAAGATGATAAAATGGCTTTTATGCAGCGATGTTTAACCCTGAAAAACTCTCTAAAGGTTTTCTGTTTGTTGTCATGGTTGTGACATCGTCGGGTATATTCATGTCCCTGTTTCAAACGTTTGTGTGTTGCAGTGAGGTCGACCTGGAGCTTCCCTTCAAGCTGATGCATCCTAAACCTGACGCAGGTAAGGAAGAACACGTGTTCCACTGTAGCGTCCTCGCAGTCTTTCTGCGGCCGTTCGTCTGAAGATGTATTACAGTGGAGTGTGCTCCTTTTTCTGCCTCACAACCTCCTGTTTGTGTATGTGCGTGCTCCCCCCGTGCTCTGCCTTACCCGCGGCGAGCGCAGGGGTAAGGCGTTTGATGCGGTGTTGATAAATGAGGGGCAGCAGTGTAGTGTGTGTCAGAGGGGCTTAAAAATGTGTTCATGGCGGCTGTGAATATCTTTAGGAAAATATTGATACAGTGATGAAATAAAAAAACAAGTGACACAGTAGCCCTCTTCAGACCGTGACGTTTCTCCTTCAATCTGAATGTCGTGGAGGCGTGACGGAGGGGCGAAGTGATCCCCCCCGTACCGTCTTCAGAGGCGTTACAGAGGAGAGACAGGATCTGCCGAGTCAGCGGGGGAGAGCAGCGCTGTGTGTGTGTGCATGTCTGACTGTGTGTGTATGTGCAGCTCCTGCTGTGCCCAAATGTAATGTGACCTCAGACTGGGACACCAACAATACGCCGTTGCAGAATCAATATGCATGTACAATGGCGTGATGACGGCTGAGCTTAGTCACGGCACGGAAAGAAAGTCCAGGACTCTAAAGTGTCTGATGTGTGTCACTTTTCTTTCTCTACATGCTGCACACAGTGAAGGAAAGGTGAGATGTTTTTTTCTTCTGCTGCTGTCGCTTGCTTCCACTGTGAGCAGAGAGACGAGCACATCGGACACACATGGCGGTGTTTACCGTCATATTTGGTGTCAATGTCCTCTGTCTGTCCTCCCTTTTTGTTCAGTACATCCAGAGACCAGATCAGGTTCCAGGATCTTCTATCGCTTCATCAGCCCTCCTCCGTCAGAAGCCGTGTCAGCTTCCCTCTGTTTGTTCTTCCTCCACTTCATGCCCCGTGTGTCTCTTTTCAAACGTCCTTATATTCTCTCTATGTTCAAATATAGACTCTGTGCTCAGGGGTCTGGATGTTAGCATGAGAGCCGTTCTGGTCCCGTTTGTAGTTTGTTTGACCAATCAGGGATCAGCAGGCTTGAAGTAGAAACATCAGCGGTAATCTGACGATGATTCATGTCTCTGTAAACAGATATCTGCACTTGAGGAAAACAGTCTGATGACCCTGTGTCTGAAAGCAAGTCAGTTTTCAGATTTCCTGACTTCCTTGAATGCATCTGCAATGATCGATCCGACCTCCATTCAACAAATGCATTTAAAAAGTTGTTTTCTTCTCCTCTTGAAGACAGACGTGACGAAGCTCGACTTTTTAAGAGGATAAGACTTTAAGCTCCCTGTCCTCTGCCTGTGTGTCTGCAGTGAGATGGAGGAGGAGATGGAGTTCCAGGAGTTCAAGCGCGCCTACCTGAAGGGGATGATCGACGATGACGATGAAGAGGATGGCAACATGTCGGCCGGCGACGACATGGCACCCGCAGAGAAATAGAGGAGAGGATTGTCCAGAGCTCGAACCAATAAAACTGAAAGTTTGAGTCTCCTCAGAGTTTGTGTAAGAATAAAGTTAAAGGGCCATACGGTGGTTTTGCATGTTTTGCTACCTCGCACATAGACTTCACACTTTATTGTTTTTGACCGCAATGGGGAAGAAACGCTTCCAAACAGAATGGAAAAAAAAGCCCTCGGATACAGAATTTTTGATTACAATCCTGCAGAAAGCAACACAATCGTCACATCAGTTTTTTCTAGTTCTCTGTCTTCTCTCCTGAAACAACGATCACGCTCGTTAGCTTCCAGATGTTCCACTTTCTTCACCAGCTTCAGTTTTCTTCAGTTCTGATTACAGGAAAAAGACTTCCTGTGGTTTTACTCTCTTTTTTTACTCACCGCCTGAGAGCTCACGCAGTACGAGATAAATCAGGACGGAGCAATCACAGTTGTCCCCCCAAAAAAACCCACAGGTTAAAGTCAGCTCTGTGTGTAGTTCAGTTGTCTCAAATACAAACATAGGCGTCACAAATAAACACAAGCTAACCAGCTGCTAAATCATAATATTCCCTGTCAGCTCGAGGTCGGCAGATATTTCCTGCCAACGTTCATTCATGACCAGGAGGGAAGACAGATTAAACAGGCATGCCTGCTGTTGCCATGGTGATTTCAGATACTGTCTGTCACTTTTTGTGCAAACACAATTTAGGAAAAAAAAGTCCAGAAGTCGAGGAATCAGCTCGTGGCTCTGCTCTCACTGTGCCAGTGTGTGAAGTCAAACCACCAAAATGTAAAAAAAACCTCATCCAACCGGTCGGGAACAGCTGATCGGACCGTCATCGTCTAACGACGCGAGAGATGGGGCTGGAATTCTGCCCGACTTAAAAATGAGTAGTACGACTCAGAAATGGTGTCTAAGGCAGGCTGATATCACACAGAGTGCGTCTGGCTTTGTACATGACGGACAGCAGAGAGAATCACTCCCATGATTCCCCGCCAGCCCCAACCTCATCTTTTGTTGTTGCTTTGAGTGAGACCCCCTGGTGGTGGAATCTACACACTGTGTGTTTAATTATTGCGAAACATTCAGACTTTTGAGATGTGTGTATGAAAACGCTCATGTTGCACTAAAGATGAAACTGTGAACTATTGTGCAGGCCACACGTGTGTAACCACTGATATGGTCCTTGAACAGGTTAAATAGTGAGTCTTTGTGGTTTAATATAGAAGCTAGATGTTTGCTTTGCTTGCTCTAATAATTTCGCTGTCACTGCAGAAACATGTCGAAAGCTAAACTCTGTAAGGTATGTAAAGAAGATGTGACGCTCTGGTTAAAATAAAAGCTGGTTGTCTTTTCTGGTGTCATCACGTTTACTCTGATTCATTTGTCCGTAAAGTATGAAGAGGCCAACAGAGTAATTACTTACAACAGGACGAGGTCTCATTTAGAGTTAAAACTTGTTAAGTGTGTGAAATAATTAATGTGGGTCATGTTTTGGCGAACTGAACTGCATTGGAAGCGAAATCCAGACCCCCGGTTTTCAAACAGACAAGAGTTCAGTTCTTTGGTCTGCATCGGAGTTTGTTCCAGCATTCGCACAGACTGAACAGTTCATGCGTGAATGCACCCTTACTCTCTTTACTCATGAGCGGGACAGGGTGAGGTCATGGGAGAAGTTTATTGACAGATCTTTGAGTGTTGTGATTTAAGTCAACACCTCGTCAATACAAAGCACCACACTTTAGTTTACCCACCTTCAAAATAAAAGCACCAGATGTCATATTGTTTGCAAGGGGAAATCGAAATTCTCAGAGCAGATAATAAAATATTTAATGGATGCAGTGTGGACAGCTGAGCGTGAGATCATCAGCGCCACATCCAACACTTGCATGCTGTTAGGACACGGTGTAAGACAGTAGCAAATATACAAAATAAAAGCATAACAAAACCTGCTTTGTTGTCCTTTCGGGGCCACTGTAACATGGCGGAGCAGCTTGGATAAAATAACTCACTCTGTAGATATGTGTATGGCTTATTATAGGAAAACATTCTGCTAATAGATCCATTTATTTAAACACTGGACCTTTAAATTGAGCCACTGCTCCACAGATATGATTCATAGTGTTTTGCAGAAAATGTAAACTGCTGAAGAAACAGAAGAACAAAGGTCTTAAGAGAAAGATCATTTTTTAATTTCAGACAAAAATCACAATGCATAGATCACATCAGCCGAGGCTTGAGAAGATTAGACACAAAAAACGTGAAGCAGAAATCCTTCAGTGAGGACTTGAAGACGATGATGATGTTTCACTCTTCTCCTTTAAACTTCGTCTACTCTCCTGACTATGAGCTTCTTTACGATGCATTTTTAAATCACCCGGCTGGAAAATATCAATGATTCCAAACAAACACATCTTGAACAACATTCTTGACAAACTTGAATTAAAATCTTCCTCAGTATCTTCACTGTTTCATAAAACAGTTGTACGGTTCTCCATCAGTACATCCATTATCACTACTACTACTCTCCTTCGGGGTTGCATTGAGCTGGAGCCAACGCCAGCTGTCATTACGCAAGATGGGTGATTCCCACGAGAGGTTGCAAGTCAACCAACGCTTTAGAAGCCCAGGAGGCCTTGACCCGGCAGCAGAAGCCGTGCTCTCGAGTAGACGGAGCTCCCCCAACCTTCAGCGAGGTGATCTGGCACTACTACCACCCGACGTCTCTGACGCCCAGCCTCCACCATCGGACTGTGTCGTCCCCACAACCACCGCCGTCCTCATTCATGCACGGCCTGCTCCGACCTCCACCTCAGCAGCAAGGAAGTGTGGACAACAGGAAGGCGAGGAATACAAAGGATAAATCCTTCCTGCATATTATCCCGTCTACTCTGTTGTAAAGCGTCTCCAGATAGCACTTGTTATGAATTGGTGCTTTACAAATCATGATTGATTAATTCACAAGGCTGTTAAACAACCAGTAACACTCACAGTCACACCTTCGGGCAATTTAGTGTCGGCAATGAAACTTGAGTAGACGTCCTTGGACTGTGTGAGGAAGCCGGAGCATCAACACATGCATGGGAAGAACATGCTGACTCTCTAAAAAAAAAAAGCCAGGATTAAAAACTGAGAACGTCTTTTCAATGTAGACGGTGCACCGGGCGTTTACCGTTGAAAAGACTGGAAAATGGGGGATGTTTGAGACAGAGCTTCATGCTAACATGATGTCTTCCAAGAGATGTGTGCAAAGTCTTAATCACTGCAGGGAGTTCAGCTGAAGTTTAACGTCATGGGATGAGTAACCAAAAATAATGGACAAATTACATTTCTTACTAAGTTTTAGTTTATTTGCACATTTTTGGAAGGAAAGTCAGACAGAGAAAAAAGTGATACAAAATGAATCACATGTGCAGGGCAGGAAGAAACCCACCGTGGGCTTATCTCAAAACTTCACCTCACCTTTAGCCCCTGTGTCCACCTAACGCTTTTTCTGGACAGTGCGCTTGGGAATGCTTGCATGAAGCGTTTGTGTGCTGAGAATAAAAGCGCTGCACGTCCATCCGGTCTCTATGACAACAGTCTGTTGATAACGGACGTGGTATGACCGACACTGCTCCGTTGCGAATTACTGCTTGTTTTATATCTGAGATCGTTTATTTCCCGTTCAGACACGGAGAGAGGAGGATGTTGGTACAAGACACGATCCATGGGAGGCAAAAATACGGGGAGTATCTTATATTTTGAAAAGAGCGCCGAGAGACGTCAACAACGCCTTTCTGCAGAATTAAAGATTTTCAAGTAGAAGCACAGAGCGGCCACACAAAAAAGGTGCTCAGAAAAAACACGCTGCTGCCAACGCTCTATACTCATTGAAAAAAGACGCTGGCACTCAGATAATAACGCCAGGTGGACACTTGGCCTTACTTGATAATTGCACGGAATAAAAAATTACCGGATCACTGCAACTTCAATGTTTGCTCAGGCCTAAGAAATTACCTCCCAGAGTTTAACTGAAGGACCTTTTACATTATTTCAACCCTCAAACAGCGGCTTATATCACGCTGCATGATACAAAACGCCAGCAACAAATGTGTAGAAAGGATGCCAAAATTCATGCTTCCTCAGGTCTGTCTGCATGAAAAGACAAGTAAACAACTTTTTAAATGCTGTTTTGTTTTTTAGATATCGGTTCGTCCAATGCTGATGCGCCTCAACATGTCAGGAAATATTTTAAAGGCTTTTGCAACTCGGCATCAAGTAATTTCACTTGGTTGCTCATCCCAAACTGCGTGATTACATTGACTATAAGTAATCCCACAAAGGTCAAGTGGTTTCAGTACTGGCAGAAAAGTAAGGGGAACACCAAGTCGTCAAGCGGATCTTGGTGTTGCAATTAATACTGGTCCTATAATAAGGAAAGCAAAATTAGGCAGCTGATCCTTCCTTCCTTCAAGTCTCAAATACAATCATCCACATCTGAAATCAGACCCAGATTTAGTCCATGAATTGGGGGAGATTGGAATATTGAATTTAATCTCTTGCTTCCTGTGTGACGTCACATTCAGGGGAAGAACAAGCTAACGTGTTTGAAAAATAAAATTGCTATTTAAAACAAACAGTGGGCAGTACCAGCTACAGGACTTGTGGAGAGCTTTTCTAGAATATCTTTCCCTTGGAACCTGCAGATATTTATACACTGATTGTTTGATTCAGGATGTGCTGATGCTTAATCTATAACTGCTTGACTGACTGGAACCCACTATGGTTAAAGGAATGTGATTTAGGGACCCGTCCAGTTGTAGACATTAGTTTCCTGTTTGTTTATTCCCCCGAAATCCCTTAAAAAAGGCATTTCACAGGAGTCTGGGTGCAGTAAATACCCGGAGAACGTGCTGCTACTCTCAGGGTCAGTGTACATGCCGTTAGTGGTGCCATCCTTAACCAGCAGCCACACCTGGTCCATACTGGACAGGTGAAGGACTATGGTTTGACTTGTGGTGGACTGATGAGCTGCTTCTGTGTTTATGACCACTGGGTAGGAGTTGTGGAAAAGGCCAACCTTAAGAGTTCTTTGGTAAACTGCGAGGTTGAAGCTGAAGACATAAGTGCCATTGATGGGGGCCGTGTAAATCCCCATGTTTGGGTCAAAGTGCCCCTGTTGGTTGTAGAGGACATTTGGAAATGGAACAGGGTAATCTTGCTTAGGATACGATTCATTGATACTTGCAGAGAATGCTGACTGGATGGTCGGGGAGCAGGGCCCAGGTGGGCCCATGTGACCCATCATGCCCTCATCGCCTTTAGGCCCAATGGGACCCTCTACACCCTGGGCACCAGTGTCACCTTTGTCTCCTTTAGACCCAGTTTCTCCTGGGCTCCCATCAGAGCCATTTTCTCCATCGGTGCACTCACACACCCCCTGCTCACCTTGATCACCCTTATGGCCATTTAGCCCAGGGTCACCAGGTGTTCCCATGTCACCCTTATTGCCCATTGCACCTTTGGGTCCTACAGATCCCTTTAGCCCAGGCAGACCTCGAGCTCCTACCGGCCCAGGGGGACCTTGTTGGCCTTCTGGTCCTTGGATAGTCTCACAGGAAGCAGGACATGTGCCAGTTTCTCCTTGGGGGCCCTGTACACCTGCAGGCCCTTCCATTCCAGGGTCCCCTTTTTCTCCTGTAGACACAGACACATCGAGAATATTTTTATTACAATTTTACTTGAAGTCAAGCGTCATGTATTAATGGATTACTGCAATTCCCTCTGATCATGCTGCCCTGATGATTCTCTAAAGACTCTACAGCTTGTCTAAAATGCTGCAGCACGTGTTCTGCTGTATTACCCCTATAGAACAACACGCTCCCAGACTGCTGGTCTGCATGTGGTACTTAAAGTCTCTAAAAGTAGTATGGGAAGTAGAGACTTCAGTTATCAATCCTACATCCTTTGGAATCATTTACCAGGGTCAGGGTCCGGGAGGCAGACACCCTCTTTACTTACAATAGTAGGCTTAAAGCATGGGGGGGAGTGGCAGAGAGAATCACTCCCATGATTCCCCGCCACCCTCGATGTCACCTTTTTTTATTGTTTTGATTGAGAGCCCCCTGGTCGCGGAAATTACATACTGTGCTCTTCCAGGGGTTTAAAACATAAACAAGGAATTTAGTACAAAATCTTAACCTTCCTTTTTTCAATAATGATTTGCTACACTCATGAAGTGGCCTAATGGCAACACAAACAACCCTTAATGATTCATTGAGGTATCTGAAGAGTTGTGTGACAGAACCTTTGAAGCCTCGGCTGCCCTTCATCCCGACCAAACCTGCAAAGCCGGGTTGCCCTTTCAGCCCCATGTCGCCTTTCTGACCTGTAGAAACCAACAAGATGGAAATTAGTACAAACAAAAAGATAAGCAAGACAACTTAACCAACGTGAAGACACACTAAACAAGTGTTTCATTGAGTGAAAAGCAAACTCAAAGCCCATCAGCTACCCCTGACCACCATTTATAACTCTGAGAGACAGGTTGACAACTATTTGGGCATTCAGGTGTAGCCAGTGGTTGGCGCCAAAACGACTTCCACAAAAGACTTCCTTTACCAAGCACTGCAATACTTACTTGAGAAGTGTCCTCGAAAGCAAAGAGAATTTTTACCTTTCATTAGCCTGCGAGATAAAGCCTGTCATTTCTTCTTGGTTCATGACATCCCCCGGAGGAGCGCATGTTCATGTGTTTCTCGTGAGTCTCATTTTAACTGTAAATAAATAGTAAGGCCTCGTGCCCACTTGGCGTTTTTTCCGGGCAGAAAACGGAATGTTTTTTATTTGACAGCGTTTATTTCCTTGTTTATTGACACAGAGCAAAGAGGATCTGGGTATAATAGATCAGTGGTTCTCAAACTTTTTGAACTGCGTACCAGCTCCGAAAATCTGTGGCTCTCCAAGTACCACCATTATGTTAGATTTTAAAATACAGTGTAGGCCTATTTCTATACACATCTCACGCAGGAGGCAAATATATTCATATAAAGAATATTATTTATTATTGACTGTTAGCAGCCACACTGTAGGTTTACTAAGAGCTAGCGCTAGAACTGGCACTTAAACTCCACAACTCTGACATTTACCCAAATCAAAAAAACAATAAAAATGACAACTTTATATCAACAACCTGTTTGAAAATATTTAGTCTCCAGTGTTTCCCACACATAGACGATACCTGGGCAGGCCGCCTGAGTACATTTATTATTATTTATTTATTATTTAATTTCTCATTTATCCATAAAATTGCTGCGTGAGAGAGCGAGAGAGAGAGAGCGAGAGAGCATGTGAGAGAGTGCAGGCGCGCGCTCCGTGCAACTTTTCAAAACCCGAGGCTTACTCCGGGTGTTTATGTCTGCGTGCATGCGTGGATACATTTGATAAATTGATTTGATTTGATGGGTCTTACATTTCCCGATTAACAGCATCATATTTTGTAAGAAAAGTAAAACACTTCAGCTTTTCCTGGTCTGTCCTCAAGAGGAGAACACTTTTAAAATGTTCACCACCCCTTGTTCATATGTGGTCACATCTCGCCCAAAAGAAAATAGTGACTGTTATTATAGAGCTAGCATTTTCCCGCCAAGTTCCTCCAACTTTGACGCTTTTTTGTCTCTTTCAGAGACTTTGGAAAGGCTTAGCTCGTATGTAGGTGTAAGGAACAAATCTGCCACAACACTGCTTTGGCTTTCTTATGTTTGATTGCATCACCCTTTCAGTTTAAGCGAGGTCTTACCCTTCATCCCCTGAGGGCCTGTGTATCCTGGACGACCCTTGAAACCCATCAGTCCTCTCATCCCAGGACTCCCAGATTGACCTGAGCAGAGATTACAGTTCCATCAGTATTTACAAAGAAATTACTTGATCAGCCAAATACATTTAATCTATACAAAGTGTGCATCCTCTGCATTAAACCTCTATTAAAGGACCAATCAGTGAGATGTGTAGTGACTGAAATGATAAAGTGACCTTACTGTATCAGCAGACATTATGGAAACGTGCTATGTTGGAAGAGTATTAAGGTTGTTTCCATACCTGGGGGGCCTCGGTCTCCAGCGTCTCCTTTTGGCCCCACGGTGCCCTTACAGTGCGAACAGAGGCAGAAAAAAGGGATCTGATCGATTGGCGGGGGCACCGGCTGATTCATTATCATGTCACACACATCTGATGTGCTGGGCGGGGAGAATGGGTCCATGTCTGGAAACATCCTGCCAGGGCCGTACGTCATGTTGCTATCTGTAGGCCACGATGGGGGCCCACCATCATCTATCATGCTACGAGAGGCAGGATCCCCGGCGGACTCCTCGTCTGTGTACGGAAATCCAGACCCCGAGTCATTGTTGGGGTCTAGAATCAGCAACGCTGAGCAGAGGGAGAGGAGGACGAGGAATCCCTGCAGCCTCAGCAGCATCTATCGGAAGAATTGTGAGATTATCACCTGAGACGAATCTGCATCTTTGACATCTCTGAATTTCTCAAAGCACATAAAGAAAATATAAAAGCAAGCACAGAGGCCGGTACTTGTATGATTTATTACTTTCTATTTACCGGTGCGACCAGTATAACGGTATGAGATGTTTTCTTATAGAGCTATATTCTACTGTATGAAAAGCTGCTTCACGGAGATGCACCGTCCTGACAGCAAGTGCAAGCTGCAAACATCACCCACTGCACGCAACCAGACACGGTTCACTGCAAGCAGCTGCTTCATTGTGTCAAGCCACTGGGATAGATGGGGACCCAGACCAGGCTCGCAGCGCCACTTTTTACTGTCTATTCTCCCTCATGAGGTCATGGCTCTGCAGTAAAGTCAGTCGTCTCTCAACCGGAAGGTCGGCAGTTCGATCCCCAGCTCCTGCAGCCACATGTTCGATGCGACTTTAATACTGGTCGACTCTTTACATAGAAACCTCAGTGTGTGAATGTGTAAGTGTGACCTGCGGGGTAAAAGCACCTTGAGTAGTCAGAAGTAGTGTTGTAGTCAAGAGCACACTAACCGAGACCGAGACGTACCCAAGACCAGAGTGCTCCAAGACAAGACCAAGACCAAGACCATTAATATGACTTAAAAACAAACTGCACATTGTAGACTTTGATCAACACGATGGTGCAATGGAAATGTCCCTGCTGGGATGAAAAGTTCAACCTTATTTCCCCTGTGAGAGACAGACTGCCTTTTAAATACACTTATGGTACGTATTTTACTGTACTTAATCTATTTCAACCAAACCATCCATTAAGCTTAAAGAGAGACTCCTCTGGATGATCCAACACTCACCAAATACTGATTACAATAAATCAAAGTGTAGCTGACTTCATACAAATACAGAGAGTGGTGACAGTGCACAGTAAGTCCACGTCGTTTCTTCAGGACTCATGTGTCCTTAGATGCACCTTCTTGCACCTACTCTAGTGATTCAGGAAGCTGATTTGGGATTCAAAGCCAAATCACTCTAAAGCTGCAGATTTGAGACACGTTTGACAGCCAATGCATCTTCGCCTGATAACAAAACCACTCCAAAAGGAAAGTTTCAGATGTCAATAAAGTCAAAAAATAAAGAATTGTATGTGAATCAATTGTCTTTTATGGATTCTACTTTGCAGAAAACTAGTAGCACCTGATATTCCAGCCACCCCGAGCGTCTCATAGACTTGTAAATAAAATCTCAGAGTTGTTTTTGGAAAGACTTACCGCTCCGTCCAAGCCGCGCAGCATCATCTGGAAAAGATTTGTGTGAAGATGAGCAGGATAGAGGCGGCTTTGATTAACTTATAAACCTCGCCCACAACAAAACGTCTTTCAGGTTGCGTCTCACCTGCAGACCCTGCAGACAATAGCTGAGGACTTCGCAGGTGGGAGGGAGGAAATGCCCGTCTCTTTTGTCCTATACAGAAAAAGAACTGGGCCGTCCCGTGCTGTGACCTCCTTCACCGTGAAACAGCAAAATCATATTCAGAGCAGAAAGAGGAGATACCTGTGTGTTTATCTCTCCATCGTTCTCCACCCTCCTCTTTCTCTCATCATTCTTTCAGAAGGAAATATTCACTTTTATGTCCCCTCCCACGGCTCCTCCTTAATCATCATCTGATATCTCTGGAACTCGTCCATTTCATTTGGCCAGTTTCAGTTTGAAAGAGTTTGCGCCCAGTTTGGTTCTTGTCCAGTAAAGAACAGTGGGCCCGAGAGGTCATCACACTGTGTCGTAATGTACAGCCCATAATATGGCCCACATTTTTAAATAATGGAATTTACTGCCAACAAAACAAACCACTTTGGAAACACAACAAATTTAAGAAAAACACAACTGAACAAGTAAAACAACATTAAAGGTGGAGTCAGTAGAAATGTAAACTCAACATTCAAACTGAGCCCCTCCTCCTGGAGCTCACTCCCTGCAGGACGTAGTGTGTACGTTTACTGCTTGTACCTACACTGCAAGCTAACACACGCTAGCACAAGCTAACCGCCGGTGTTTGTCACCTGACTGTCCAACAGGAAGCAGACCAACTCCACGTCCACGGGTAAAAGCCAACACAAGGTTCACCCTCGTTTTCCAACGAGCTTTATGCGCTCTGCATTTTGCCTCATATTTTCTATTCTCTGGCTACGTCCACATCCGTCATACTTGCAGAATGCATCATGTCCAATCGCTGAATTTAATCCACTCCTAAACTCACCTGCACGCAGTCATTGGTTGGAGGAATCATCGCCATGGTGATGGCTGATTTGAACCGTAAAGTGATGGAAGCCAACAGAGCAATGTTACTTACAGTATGTGACACAACTGTGTGTGTGTTTGTTGTGTGTGTTTGTGGTTTATAAATATAACTGAGCATTCTCGGTCAATTTGCCCGTCTGTTTTTTCCATTTTTAATGATTTTAAGAGCTTTTACCGACTCTTCTTTACTGTTATTTGCTGACGTTTACAGTGGGATTTAAAAATGGCGGTTGGTGGTCTTGGACTGGCTCTTGTGTTCGACCAATCACCGTGCACTCACGTCACTGAAAGTCCCTCTTGTGCTGGGAGAGTACCTGCTCTGAAGCACAAGCTGAAAAGGTTCCTCTAAACCGGATTCAAGAAACTAAATGAGTTCCTTGTTCCTGCGGTGCAGAATCAATGCAAAGGCGGAGAGTTCCAACAGTTCCTGGAACTATGAACGGTTCCTTTGGTCCAAAAACGCCTAATGTCTAACACCTAAAGTGCCCAGTGATCTGTCTTGATCGATGACGAGGATCGGCACCGTCAGTCCGATCTCTGATTTGTAAATTACGTCAATATTGGACTTGATACGGATATCAGATCAAATCTGTTCCATCTCTAATGTTCTGCTTCACAGAATACATTTTTTTTATCCTCTAAAGAAGCAGCTTAGTAATCCAACACTGAAAGCAGCCAGTCTCCACAATGAGCAGCCTACTTTTATTTTTTTAACATAGTAACCAGAAAAGGACAAAGATTTCTTTCTGTGGAAAGGTTGACTGGACACATGATATGAGTGAAACTCGAGAGAAACATGTGGACAGAAGCAAAAACACATTTTATACCAGAATGAAACCTCGACAAACGGCCGTCAAATGACACCCATCACCCTAACCTCCAGTCAGACAGAGTTAAGATCATTTAAAGCAGTGGTTCTTAACGGGTGGGTCTGGACCCAGAGATGGGTCACAGAGACATTTTTTAGAGGGTCGCGAATGTTTGCTTCGTTCAGTTTCTTGCGTCTGTCACGTTTTGTACCGACAGTGAATAAATCTGATTGGTCGAAAGTTGAGAACCACTGATTCAAAGTGAGTAATAAGCGTGCTCTCTTCACTTCACTTCCACTCTATTCTCTCGGCCTCTAATTCTTCTTTTCTCTTTTGGCGTCGATGTGCGATAAGAGCCACGGACTGTAAACGGACATCCTGTGGAAGACTCACTGCTGCTGCTGTCACTAACGCCGACCTTCTCTTTAAGGCGCTGACACACCAAGCAGACGACAAAGAACTAGTGGCGACGAAGGACAACTCTCACGTCGCCTTTTGTCTTTGCCAAAAAGTTGCACTTGAACACACCGTAAAGACTCCAGCCGACGGCCAACCACCACGTATGTTCTGCACATGCGTGAGAGGAAATAACTCTCCACGCTAGCAGGTGGCGGTAGTTGTTTCAAAAAAGGGAAACTGGAAGAGGACGAGGACGGAGAAGAATGTGGATATATAAACGTAATGATAAAAGAAGTTGAAGTCGTTTAGTTGCTTCCGTCACTTCCGTTTTTTGTTCTGGTGCACTGATGTCTGATGATATAGTCATTTTATCATTTCATTCTCCACAGATCTGACTGATTGGTCCTTTAATGAAATTAACTTTCTTTAACATCTTTTTTAAAACTGCTACTTACGAAAGTCGTAGTTACTTAAAGTCTCCATAAACCTGTTTCCACCAGACACATCAACAAACTGAACTCTGTTGACAAAAGAATAACACAGCTATCTTATCTTGAGAGAAGTTTATTTAGACTGAAAAGAACAAACAGGAAGCCGGTTCTTTTGGAAAGATCAGGCCCTCCTCGACACTTTCCAGAAGCCAGAGAGTCACACCATCGCTGAGTCGCCCCCCTGGAACTAGAGACCGCTCCTTTATGTCCACAGGCCAGATTTGATTCAGCAAAATAAAAACAGTCAAGGACACAAAGGTAAACCGAGCCGAGGGAACAAGGCTGAGCAACAAAGGAAAATAAGAAGAAGAATAGTTAACCTTGATAAGTGTCCTGGTTTCCACCGCCGCGGGCCCTTAGCGACCCCCCTGAGGCCGGCCCAGGTTTCACACCTGTAGCCGCTCACAGTAAACAACCTGCATTCTCGTTTGAACAGATCTACTGTGAAGAGAGGGGCGGTGACGGGCAACCTGAGGTCGGCCAAGGCTCACCGAGACTGTAGAAATACAAAAAAAACATACATGTGAGTTCCCCCGAGGGAGGAAGGTCACGGTTTCAGAGGGTCGCGTGATGCTTCTGACACATATGTAAACATTCAGTGTGTTGGAGGCTCAACAATGAGAGGTACACTTCCTGGCTCTGCTGGCTTCTTTGAATCTTTGACTGGGAAACTAATATGTCAGCTCTCTGTACCATTGTTTAACCTCAATGCTGATATCAACGCCAAACAGGATGTTGTGTGAGACACTTCATGGTTTGTTTTAGTGATTTTAAACGTTCTATTTTAATGTTTTATGTTTTGTCTTTGCTCGTGATGCTTTTGATGTCGCGTGTGAAGCACTTTGAATCGCCTTGTTGCTGAAATATGCGACATAAATAAACTTGGCTTGCCATGCTTAACAACATAGCAGGGTTGGAAATAAGCACCTGTAACACGCCAAATACTGTATGGGTGGTTTTTTCGCAGTGACGGGTGAATTTGCTCAATCTAAATTTCCCCCATTGGGGGATCAATAAAGTTTATCCTTATCCTACCGGTCACAGTGGCGGGTAAATAAAAACAACTTAACAGAGTGATTTGTGACAGCAAACAACGTAAAATGAATCCCGGTCTCCTGCTTGTTCCGCTCTGACTTCATGAGCAGAGTCAGCAGGTCCTAAATGAGGCCCACATGGCTCCGCCCCTCCTCTTGTCAGTGTGGACAATGATAGGCTACGAGACTGAGAACCAACACAGTCAGTGATATACTGTGTGCTTAAATTGCTTTGCTCCGTGTCTCTTTAATTGAGCGCAGCATGGATTAGCATCTCTATTACAAGTGACAGGTAAAAAAAAGCGAGTGACTGGTAGATTTTTGAATCCACCAATCACAGCAGCAGGTAGGAGAAACAGTAAGTTCCACCCCTGCTTCATACTAACACCGGATGTAGTATGCCATATGTCCTTCATACATAGAGTGCAGAGATTCTTGTGTCAGTTTGAAGCAGACACTCACGATTATGGAATATTTCTCTACTCTTGTGTAAGTGTGCATGGCCCATCTGTTAATATGGAGGAGGCGGAGCTTATGACCTATGCAGCAGCCAGTCAGCAGGGGGAGCTCAGAATTTAACTTCACTTTTTGAGGATCTGTCATGTTGTCCATCTTTTTACACAGACTATGTGGACACTATAAAGAGCTTCTTGTTTCTCACTGAGTCTCTGAGGTCGCCGTTAGGGTGAAGACGGTTCATCGTGAGCTCCGATACAGGAGCGACAGTTCGATAGTCATGGACTTTTAAGAAACGGGGCTGTGATCACTTCAGAGGTGAGTGGGTGGAGGTCAGCGAGGAGTTGTGTGTGTGGGTGTGTGTGTGTGTGTGTGTGTATGTTGACAGAGTTGGCAGACGGTGTGGAGCTGCAGACTGTGGACTCTCAGTAAACACGGGCAGTTAGTCATTAACACAGCAGAATCACAGCGAACCGTCTGCGTCTGCGACTTCGATTCTGCACATGTAAGTAAAAAAATAAGCTCTTCTCGTGTCGTGGAATCAACTTGTATCTCTACATCTGGGTGTTGTGATGTCTTGGCTGTTATGGGACGTGATCCCGACTTTGCTCCGGGCTCTGCTGGCCCTAAAGTTCAGGTCACGGGGTCAACATTCACAGGGGTTCAAACGGGGATCACAGATCATAGTGCGTGTGTGTGTTGCGTTTGGAGGCCTCTGTGTTGTCATCTGAATATGATCAACACTCTCGAAATGTTCCACAGAAGCTGCAGAGATTTCAGATCTTGAATGTGATTTGGTCGTGACTGTCTTTCTGTCTCGTCTTCAGCGCTGCCACAAATCATCTTTACATCCCGCTTTAATTCAGTAAGTTAACTCCGTCAGCATTCTTTAAATGTGGATTATGAACATGAATATTTGTGGGTAAATATAAACACTGACTTGATTAAGGTGCTGCAGGTCTGAGTACGGTCATGTCCCGCCTCCTCCTGTGCCTGTCAGTCATCGTTGCTCGGTGGTCGGTGTTCAGTCTGACAGGTGAGTCATGCGTAGGTTTGTTGTTGGAAAGTCCCAGAGCTCAGTTTAAAGTGCGGATTACAGCAGCAGCTTTGTTTGACCAGCAGCCGAAAAACAACATCGTTCTTAATCTTTTAAAACAGTAGAACAGAGCTGTGATTTTAAAATGAGATGTACGCTGTGGTCGTCTCTGCTCTCTGCGTTTTGATTTTCTGTTTATTGAAGCCTCTGTGAACTTAACGACTCACGGATATCTATTATTTTACCCAAATTAAAAGGGCAGTCTACGTGTTTCAAAACCTGGATCCTTTTATTTTACAAAATTGCAACTCCAGTGTTATTAAATGAAGCCTACGTTGGGTGCAAATAACTGCAGTTCCTCCAGTGTCCACTTGAGACAAGCTTCAAAAGCCTAAAGCCGCTGTACAGCAGCGGAGCTGATAGACAAGGCTTCTATTTCTGCAGGATGTCGGAGCACGGAGCATCAATTTAGTACAGAGCAGATCGAGCAGGACAGGAAGTCAGACACCGAAACATCGGAAAAATGTAAACATCCGGTTTAATTTCAGAATAAAACACTCTGTTCAGAACATTTACTGTATGTGTGTTGATGTGTTTATGAAGGGTTTTACACGTTTTTATACCACATACATCGTATTATCTCGCCCTGTCGGTGTTCATAAATAAGAAGCTTTGCAGGAGCCATAATGGTCTTTACAATTAAAACACTAAAAAGATAAACAATGAAACCCTGTTGGTCCTGTGATTGCTCAGTGTTCTCAGACCCTCCGGAGGCTCACATGCTGCTCCGCACTCGCCGGGCGAACACGTTCCTGGAGGAGCTGAAGCCAGCTTCACAGGAGCGAGAATGCAACGAGGAAATCTGTGACTTTGAAGAAGCCCGAGAGATCTTCCAAACCAGAGAAGCCACAGTGAGAGTGTTTCCTATCGCTGTTCTTGTGCTTTGCTCGTTTGTTAAGTTTGTGTTTGAGCTGATTGGGCTACAAGTTTCTCCTTTTCCCAAAAACATTTAATTCAAACTTTTCTGATATCGTACATGATTGCTTTCCATTTCTAAATAATCCCAACAGTTTCCTGTTTGGTGGATATCAGTTTAAAGTGTCTTCCTGTGTGATGATGTCCATCGTGTTCATCACGGGTCAGTTTCTCTGAAGCTGTGTCGCTCTTTTAGTACCTTCTGTTTTCAGCATGTGAACTTTGTAATCCTGCTAGCTACCTGTACGCTAGTCGAGCTCTCAGCCTACAGTAACATGTTCTGTTAATCACGCCATACTTCCCCGATATGAAACCAACATTTTCACCAGACGGCTTCAAGCCTCTACGTAAGCCGGTAACATAGACTCTCTTCTCCCAGCACTGGAGAGCAGACCTCTCCTGGCAGACCCGCAGCGTTCTGCCACCCCGGATGGCGTCCAGAGAGCTGGCCAATCAGAAGAAAGTGGGCATGTGGGGAGGGGGGGGCCTTAAAGAGACAGCAGCTGAAATTAACAGTTTCAGGCAGGGGCTGCAATGAGAGATTTTACTGACACTTTGATTTGGTCGAACTCAACCCGCCATCACAGCCAACCTCCAGTTTAAGGGGAAGTTTGGCCACTGCCGTGCATCTGTTCATTGTGGCATCTGACTCTGGAGGTTAAGCCTGCCGACCAGTTTTAACTGTCTTTCTTTTTTTGTGTGATTACAGCTGGAGTTCTGGACAGTGTACTCAGGTATGAACCTGTTCAATCCTCATCATGTAGTCTGAAGTCAGTTTCTACTCACCTGCTTTTATGGACTTCTTGTTGACCTCGCCTTGTTTCAGATGGGAACCAGTGTCACTCCAACATGTGTGTTCATGGATCCTGTGTGGACATGTACCAAGACTACGCCTGCCGCTGTAACCCCGGATACGAGGGGAAATACTGCGACCAACGTGAGTCTGACCAGGACACTTAACAGATAACTGAAGAAACACGCTACACTTACAGAATAGAACCAAAGAAAGATAAACATTTTTTAAGGGAGATTTTAAAGTTGAGAGAGGACACCAAGGTTTCTTGTCTGATTCAAAATGGAATAAAACATTTTCTAAGAAGAAAGGACCCATCCCACCAGTCAGTGTGCAGCAGTTTATTTTCAGAAACATCTGAGGGTTATTGTCTAGTGACTTCAAATGTCTTGTTTTGTCAAATCAAAGAAAATTAAAGGAGCAATATGTAACTCTGACACCTAGTGTTTAAAATGGGTACTGCAGTCCAAATTCAAAACATTGTAGAGAGCTGTCTCCCCACCACCCCCTCCTCTCTAGAGTCGATGCTCACGCAGGTTGCCATCACAGCCTAAACTGCCGTCTTCAACAGACCCAGGCTCCGTTGATGTGGGCTCCAGGTTGTGACGTCTGGAGCGTTTAATGATTTGAAATGTGCAGTGTAAATATCCTCTTCTGTTGTGGTTCAGCTGTTACAGCGACTAACTGCTCCGTGGACAACGGCGGCTGTGACCACGAGTGTTTGGAGAGCGAGGACGGCCTGTCGAGGAGCTGCAGCTGTGTGAGCACATACACTCTCCACGCCGACTCCAAGAAATGTTTGCCGAAAGGTGAGAAAATGTGTCCATATTGATTGCATTGTTTCCTTTTCTTTCCCTTAAAAAGTCGAATAGTTCAAACACTACCTCTCTCTCTCTGTTTCCGGCAGGTCCCAACTCCTGCGGTCGGCTCCTGATCGGCAGGTCGTCGTACTCCAAACCGATGGACGGCCTTCTACCCTGGATGGTGGGAGGAGAGGTCGGAAAGAAGGGGGAGAGTCCCTGGCAGGTAACACAAGCTACAACACATCATGCTATGGTAACACCTAAAAGAAAAGTTTGACATGACTGGGTTTCTGTTTGCAGGTGCTGTTACTGAACGCTTTAGGGAAATTACACTGCGGAGGCGTCCTGATCGCTGAGAGCTGGGTCTTGACCGCCGCTCACTGCCTGGAAAACAACTTGAGGTTCAGAGTACGGCTGGGTGAGTGTCGGCTCTGCACACTGCAGCATCTCACGTCTAATCCCCAGCTCCTGCAGCCACATGTTGATGTGTCCTTGGGAAAGATACTTAACCCCAAGTTACTCCGCTGCTTCGTCAGCTGTGTATGAATGTGAATGAGTGGAATTAGTTACTTCTGATGGTCACTTTACATAGAAGCCACTGCCATCAGTGTGTGAATGTGGCACTATTTCAGTCTGTAAAACAGCAAAGTGGTCACCAGAACTTCACTACAGGAATGTTAAATTTTATCTAGAGTAGGAATCAGTCCCCTTAAAGTGCCGCCTGGAAGAAAGTTTACAAAAGTATGGACAGCTTCATATATTTTTGAAGTGTCTGGTTCAATAACGCTGCTGTTTGTGAAGTTACAGGCAAAACAAATCATCATCATTAGAGCATAAGTGAGTGCTAATTATCTCAAATATCGCTAGCTAACGATAGTATCAGGATTAGTGTCAGTCAGTGGTCTGGGGCAGTAATGTTCCTCAAAGGCAGGAATGTTTAGATCATGTGAACACAATCTTTGATGTCAGGATGAGGAGAAGTCTGTGTGTCTTTTGTTCCCTCACAGGGACAGCGGAGCGTCTAACAGCATGAATCCACAATCTCCTCCTCTCTGGGTTTTCTTTCAACCTTTACATTCTGTAGAAAAGCAACCCGGGGTCGTCTCCTCGTCGGTTAGAGCGTCACATTCAACAACAACTGTCTTTGGTTGAAAAAATAAAACTGGTTAAAACACTTGGGTGGCAACGGAGAGTGATAACTTCTTCGTAGTGTGCAGCATTAGGAAGCCTTTCTTGCCCACCAGATGGGCAGGTGTGTGATGTCACGTGAAAGCATTTGCTAACGATATCCTGCGATGTGTCTTGTCAGGTGACTACGAGCGTCTCAGAGATGAAGGCACAGAGGTCACTCTGAGGGTCCTCAAGACCTTCAAACACCCGAACTACGACAGCAACACTGTGAACAATGACATCGCCCTGATGCGCCTCGAGACACCCGCTCAATTTTCCGATTACATCCTCCCAGTCTGTCTGCCAGGACGCGCCATGGCAGAGCAGGTGCTGCACCTCAACGGCACCCTCACTGTGGTGACCGGCTGGGGCAAAGACGACCTGGATAACGGCCATTTCAGCTCGGCACTCAATGTCATCAAAGTCCCGCTGGTGGACCACGACGTCTGTGCCCGTCATATGACCAACAACATTACCAATAACGTGCTCTGCGCTGGGAACCTAGGGCAGAAAACAGACGCCTGCGAGGGGGACAGCGGCGGACCCATGGTCACTCTGTACCGGGACACATGGTTCCTGATTGGCCTGGTGTCATGGGGCGAGGGCTGCGGCCAGATAGACAAGCTGGGCATCTACACCAAGGTGTCCAACTATAACGAGTGGATCCAACAAGTGAAAGACGAATGGGATACAGCTCATCACCCCCGATAACCCCCGAGAGTCTGAACCACCTCGTCCCACAAAAATTGACCCACAGTCTGATCCTCAGTTCATCAAAAATGTAACACTTTATAAATAAACTGATTCTGTCCCGAGACGCCTCAGTTTCCTCTTTCTGTCAGTGTTATTACTCTTTACCCCATTAGCCATTTTAACATGGTATTGTCAATAACTGCAGTTCCTCCAGTGTCCACTAGAGTCTGTCTCCTGCAGTGAGTCAGTCCTCATAGAGCCCCATGTTAAAATGTCAAACTTTACAGCAGCAGTTCCTCCAGTGTCCACTAGAGTCTGTCTCCTGCAGTGAGTCAGTCCTCATAGAGCCCCATGTTAAAATGTCCAACTTTACAGCTGCAGTTCCTCCAGTGTCCACTAGAGTCTGTCTCCTGCAGTGAGTCAGTCCTCATAGAGCCCCATGTTAAAATGTCCAACTTTACAGCTGCAGTTCCTCCAGTGTCCACTAGAGTCTGTCTCCTGCAGTGAGTCAGTCACCATAGAGCCCCATGTTAAAATGTTCAACTTTACAGCTGCAGTTCCTCCACTCCAACTCAACTCAACTGTACGGGATGAATGTTTATAAAACCCACCTGTTTTTTTTTTTGCTTAAAGTAATGTAGAATTAGGGGCGTGGCCTCTTTGAGTGACAGGTGGGAGCTGCAAGCTGTCTGCTAGGTGTCCCTTAAGCTAATTCAGTCACTCAAGTTAGCCTCTAGGCCGTGTTTGTAGCCAGGCAACATCCCATTACTCATCATGCCACCACTTATCCACCCAAACACAAAGGAGCAGCTGATCCAACGCCATTTACCAACTATAGACAGCAAGACAAAACAGGACTAAAATGTAAGTAGTGAGCTGTCAGACATTCAAAACCCATATTTCCCCTTTGTGTGTCTTATCCGTCTGTTTGTATGCGTGTGCTGCAAGGCAGAGAGCAGGAGGAGTGCGTGCGTGTGGAGCAGAGGGACAGAAGCCCTATTCAGACTGCAGTTTCAAGGTGCGATATGTATGCCCTTGTGACGTTTTTCCTTCATTTAGACTGTCGCGAAGTGTCGTCTTCTGCAGTACTACTGGAACAGAGGTGTTACTGGGGCTAGATGGAATCGGCGAAGCTAGCAGGGAAGAACAGCCCTGAGTGAGTGTGTGTGTGTGTGTGTGTGTGTGTGTGTGTGTGTGTGTGTGTGTGTGTGTGTGTGTGTGTGTGTGTGTGTGTGTATGTGGAGATCCCGCTGTGCTGTGCTCTCTCGCACTTCCACAATGCCACAACACAATGTGAATTTACGTACTGGGACACCAATATCACGGCGTTGGTGAATCAATATGAATGTCTTAAGACATAATGATGACAGAGCTTCATTACGGGGCTGTTGTGTTAGAGAGCACGAGATAATGCAATTACTAAAGGTTACTTTTGTAACCCCGGTTCTCTGAGTAGCATGAGTGAGCTGTCTCTCATGCTAGCCTTGCCAAACAGAATTAGCTTAAATTAAACACACAGAGGTTCATGATACAAAGAACATATACAGTATTTATCTCTTGTCATAATTGGACTCTGTATCCTGATGTTCAGGAGAGGAAAACGTAGACCACTCACAGGGCCTGGGGTCAGCATCGTTTACAACACATAGTTGCAGTACATTTTGAGGGCGTGCACATCAGGCTACATTTGTGGGTACCAGCTACACAAACCTATGGCGTGTTCGAGGCAGAAGTTTAACTCAGACTTAAGGCTTCTCGTTCATTAAGATATTTTCACACAGACTACACTAGTCATGGCTGGAATGTCAAAATGGCCACTGTGCGAATATGATTAGTCAAAATGTTGAAGTAGCTCCAGTTTATTCCAACAATCCAAGTTTCTTGTATGGTCATTTTGATTCCATATTGAAGTCACTGCATCACAAATTACAAACATTTTCAATCTCACAAGAAATGTGATCACACCTGTTGTTGTTGCATCAGTGGAAAAAAAACCAAGCTGAATCTTGAATGATAAACAGACCTCATACCTTTATTTCAGTTTTTAATGATTAGCCTACAACAGACGTTAGAACAACAGCAGTCTTAGAGCGCTGCAGCATCACGCTCAGGCCTTGTACATTTTATCTTCACAGACAGTTTACACTTACAATGAGGTCTGACATATTGAGATTTAGTTTACATTATTGCTTTTTATTCTGTTCTAAGCACCACAAAATGAAGAGCACACACCTGAGAGTCACACACACACTAACATGCAGTGGTCTTGTATCAACATCCAGTAACTTCGATTGAATCCTTGTTACCCAAAGTATCAAAGAAAACTCTGAATAATAACTGTCAGCAGCTTTACCATGGAGCTACCACCATGTCAAATGAGCTCACAGTAAAATAACCACTCATCTTTTTCTTATTGTACGACATTAAAGATCGTTATAGTTAATCATTAAAATGTAATATAGTGTCAATATTACTGTTGAGGACACTGGATTAGCCTACTGATTATCTATTTGATGCTTTATATCAACTTACTTTAAGCTACTGTGTTGACTATTTTAACTGTTAGCTATAGTAGCTTTTAGCTAGCTGTTATAATTTCTCAAAATTTTAGCTAGCTAAGGAGACTGTTTCTATTGCCTTACACTCGCTGTCTTTACTATTTTACTTAACTTTAAGCTAGCTTTTATTTTCCTGAATTTAGCTAGCTATTTAACAGTTTTCTATTGATTTAGCGAGCCGATTTTACTATTTCACTTAACTTTTAGCTAGCTGTTATTATTTTCCTCAATTTAAGCTAGCTTTTGTGTTTTTCCATAACTTTAAGCAAGATTGCCCCTCCCCCCAACCATTTTCTTTCGATGTTAGCTAGCTATTGTGACTGATTTTCAATTGATTTAGCTAGCTGTTTTTACTATAACTTAACTTTTAGCTAGCTATTTCAACTGTTTTGCTTGCTTTAAGCTAGCTATTGTAGCTGTTTATCTGTTATTTCTATCCAGCTTTTTCAATCATTTTAGCCAACTTCTTGACCCTTTGTGCTTTACTTTAAGCTCATTAAAGGGCTCAACAGTTTGGTCCTGGAAGTAAAAATCCATTTATTTGCTCCATAGTGGATTTGATTATAAGCCATAATGTCATAACCATCACAGGTAGACTGACCACGAGCTACCTGAGTGTGAAACGATGGTTTATGCTCCTGTAGGAGACACAAGTTCATATGATATCAACCTTGTTTAGAGAACATCATTTATTTGGGATATCGGGAAAAAAAACTACACTACTCATGATCACTGAGTGAGTAAGGGACGTCTCTGATTGGTGGAGCTTGTTGTTACCATGGCAATGTTTCAGACCCCTCAGTGCCGTATGAGAACGGATAATTTCGTGGATAGGCTATGTAGTTAGTTAGCTTACACAAAATAGGCTACAGTTTAAGACATTTATTGGCTTGTGAGAGTATCAAGTTTATACAGAATGTTAAATAAAATATTTACTATAAAACTAGACATTTAGGCAAGTAGCTTAAGTTCTTATTTTTGAATACATGAAAACCAGATGTTTTCTGATTATTTAAAAAAAAAAAACTAAGACATCAGACCAAAAAACAGAGGACTAGATCGGCTTAATTCACATTGTGTGGGTCGGTAGACACTCTGGTCACCCAAATATACCTGCAGCAAAAACACTGCAAACTTTGTGCTTATTATGGACTATCATAGCTACGTGAGGTATGTTGTTATTACAACATATGAAGTGCTAACGTCGAACTTTGATGACATTCAAAGTAAGACTGCACAACTGGGTATAATGACAAAGCTTTCACACCATGTTGAAGCAGTCAGATGCTAGCTAGCAGCTACCCTCAGATTAATTGGTGCCACTTTGGATGTTCAATTTATTTTGGATTCAGGAGAGACATGCTGCAAACACAATTATTGTGTTAAAGGAGCACAGGTCGGGTACAATTACTTCTATCTGAACCAGTTCTCTTGCCTGCTTCCATTGCTGCAACACCTGTTGGTTTGACCTGATAACTGCTCTCATATCTAGCAGCCTACCTTCTCTGGTCCAAACAAATCCAGACCATTCAGGACCAGAATCTAAAGTTAGAAGGAGGACATACTGGCTGCTGCATTGTTGTCAGAGAAGCCAGCACTTCAACATAGCATGTTTCCTTAATGTCTGATATTCAGTTTACCGTCATAGAGGAGGAAAAAAATGAACAGTTAAAGAAATGGAATCTGAGAATTTTGACTTTTTCTTCAAAATCAGATTTGTCAGTAGTATTAAGGTAAAGAGTTAGTCAGTAAACCAGTTGAATTGATGCAGCACTAAAACGTGAACACAAACAAATACCTTTGCATTCTTAATTTGCTGCATTATTTGTGCCTGTAATTATGTTTTCTTTCCATGTCAGAAACCTAACAGGCGATGAAAAATAATCTTGCATCAAGAAATTAAAAAAATAGTCAGAATTCTTAAAAAGAACCCAGAGATTGTGTTACATGCATAAATAAAATAAATAAAAGTCTGAATTGTAAGAATAACTCAGTAAATCCTCTCCTGTAAGAACTTATTTGCAAAAATAAATTTCTGAAATATCATAAAAAGTTATTGCTGATGTTCCAATGTGAGGAAAAAAAGACATAGAAGGTAGAAATCATCATGTGTTCAATGTACTCCATTACTTTCTATGGAAACGCCTCCCTCTTGAGGTAGACATGTGAACTGCAACCAAAGTATTGCATGGAACTTCAACATGGAGGGTTAATAGTAAGACAACGTTTACAAAGACAAGTCGTCGTTTCAAATATTTAGGCTGATTGAAGGCAGAAAAAAATACATCTTTCACTGACACGATGAGTTCAAGATCACATGAACTGCTCTACAGAAGGACAGTTAATATTACCAAAATATCATATACAAGATTTGTGCAAGTAAGGATGATTGACAATGAAATACCCAGGTTCATTTTAGTCATAATAGGCTCAAAAAATGTTTGTATTTGCTCCAGTAGGCTGCGCGGTACGTCCTCTGAAAGTTGTTCTTTCTGTCCCTGACAGGCTCAGGTTGCTTTTCTAAGTGTCTGACATCATTACAGAACTGATCCCTACATAGATAGACCTTTATGTTCCAGAGGAAGATGATTTTTCTAACCACGAACAGCCTTGACATCCCTCTCTACAAACACACCAGACTGCATTTGTTAAAACACAGATTTAACCTCACAGAAAACGGGAGTTGCTGCTCTACCTCGGCCACGACGCGGGAGTTGCTAGTCTGCTGTTGCCCTAATAGTAAAAATTGACTCAAGAATCTCTGAGTCAACACATCCATTTGATACCGGGTAATAATCGGCTAAAATATCCCGCCTGTAAAGATGATAAAAAGCCCTGACAGAGAAAAAGTCACAGTTTGTAAGTCTACATGTTTTAATAAGAGAGACATGAACCGTCATGGCGCCTTCACTTTTTAATAAACTACTCTTTTCTTTTTTAGTAACTAACTCACTTTAAGCAGACGTTATATTACATCTTTTTATTCAGTATATTTACTTCAGGGCTGTCAAACAGTTCACATTTTCATCACGATTAATCGCATGTTTGAAATTCAATGATTTCCCATTTCAAAATAAAACTTGTTCGGCTTTTACTTTGAATATTTCTACTTCCTTCTTCCCTCTCCTTTCCTGACTCTCCTCTACCTGACTGTTGCTGCAGGTGCTGCTCCTCCGATTGTTCCAGTTTCCGAGTTGGGAAGTCGTTCTTCCGACTTCAGAGTGTTCAAGTCATTTCAGTTGAGAAAGTCTGAATGTTGTAACAACAACAAACCGCGTGGATGCTACCAAGAAGAAGAAGATGTGTAAATGTCTCTCTTACAAGTTATATTTGAAAAAAAAGGATGTGCCAACACAAACCAGGATGATTTTTTTTAAACGGCTCCATTTGGATTTGATGAACGATACGTGTTATCCATAGTTAGGCGTGTAGCTGACCTGATTGACAGGCGGGCGCGGTGTAACGGTTTGTCAGGAGGCTTAAAACCCGCCTCAGCTCCAGCTCTTTTCCAGCATGGCGACCGCCATCGATGGGACTCCAGCACCCCCTGCAGGAACAGACGGGTGACGTCACTCAGTCTTCATCAATTAATATTTACAGTCTGTGGTAAAGACACTGAAGTCGGCAGAACGACTTCACAACTTGGAAACTGGGACCATCCGAGGAGCACTTGAATGCATCATCACTCTCTCCAACCCGGCTTTTATTTTGAAATAAAGTAAGGCCCTTCTGGTAGAGTGAGGGTTAGAACATGAAGTTAAGCACAGAAACAGGAAGTGGTTAGGGATCCCAAAGTGAGGTCAAACAGCTCAAAGGAACAGTAACAAAGGACGACTATCTACGGTGAGCCTGAAGGGACAAAACAGCATGAGATGAATCGTGATTAAAGATAGTTAATGCTGACAGCCCTACTTCAGCACCTCACTACATGAAGAAAGTTCTGCACGATTATCCCTATGATTATGTCGATACATTAGCGTATAGCGTAAAGTGCGTATTTGTAAGTATTCAGAACATTTAAAGGTAACGTTGTGCTCTCGTCTCTTTTCTTTTGATAGCTGCTTTTCTTTTCGTCTGCTTGCATTTGTCCTCGTCTCTTTATTTTTAAGGTCATACGTGAATAAGCTGCTGTTACATTTTGAAATCGTCACGTCTTCTGTTTTCCTGCTCATTTCGTTTTTGCTCAGATTTTTATTGCTTGTGATTCTGAAGCTCGTCTCGCCTGCAGCTTGTAAAGCACTTCATTAACCTGCGTCTAAAACGTGATACTTGACTGTGATATGTAACTAAAGCTGCCGCGTCTAGAGCCCTGACTTAAAGGTTTTTAAATCTGTATCACAGTGACAAGAGTTCAGAACTGAGAGAGAGTGAAGGGCGGAGGGAGAGGAGCGAGGTTCACCTGGAGCGAGGTTATCTGGTTACAGACGATGACATCATCTTCCAGCTGTCAGTCCGTCACTTTGCGTCTCCCCGTTTCTTCTTCAGCTCCTGCTCGTATCTCTGCAGCTGCGACATGAAGCCGGGGTTCGGGTCGATGACGTGACGAGCCGTCTTCACCTTCTGGGGACAGACACAAATGTCGGGTTATCAAACCTGATTTCACAGATATATTATTAAACACTCGTAAATACCTGAAAGATAAAGTTTATTTTCAAGGACTGAAAGAGTTGTTGCTATGGAAACATTAAAGGTTAGAAAACACGATTTTGATGCATGTTCAGCACAGAATGATGCTTCTATTTTGTTTCCATGACAGAAGAAGTACTCAAAGTAAAATCTTAAAACGTTTTCCAAGGAAACAACGTCAGGAAGTGCAATCGAACAGTGAAGTCTGCTCAAACACACAGGTGCTGACAGGAAGTGACCAGAGGTGCTGACAGGAAGTGACCAGAGGCAGAGCACAGGT
Source organism: Tautogolabrus adspersus (assembly GCA_020745685.1). Lineage (NCBI taxonomy): Eukaryota > Metazoa > Chordata > Actinopteri > Labriformes > Labridae > Tautogolabrus > Tautogolabrus adspersus. The sequence goes on from CM036544.1 coordinate 30,212,909, forward strand.
GGTGGCAGGAAGTGACCATACGTGGGGCACCACATCGACAGCTGTTCTTGAGAGTTCTTATCATCATCAAAACCATCATCATCACCAAATAGCAAACAAATCAAACATTAAATATTTGATTAAAAGAAACTGAGAGGATCTTTCAGTTTGTGTGGATTTCGGCGCCCCCTGTGGACAAAGTGTGTAGTACATAGTACCATTTAGAGCTCTGGTAAACTGGATTAGATCATCTTAAAAGTCTGTACCAGGATCCAGATTTACTGAATTCTGATGCAGACTAAGAGTCCGATCACACAGAGAGTCGTGTCGCTAGAGAAGCGTCGCCTGCAGAACCATTGTTGACCTCTGGTACAGCGTGCTCGCCAAGCGCTCTTCTCTGCTACTGCGCGGCGAGTTTTTTCGGATAAGCATAAAAGTTATTCAACTTTTCAAGACGCCGAGTCCCAGCGCTCCTCAATGTCACTTTTATCCAAAGCAAACAATCAAATCAGGCGAGGCTTTACCTCCATTGTTTATGACATTTTCCCTCCTCCTCGTCTCGGAGCAAAGCAACGGCGAGAGCTCTACGTTTGCTCAAAGCCATTTTTCCCCTCTTATTTTATTTGGCTGGTGGTCTGTATTGGCACACAGTCCCCCTTTCCCCAGACGTTTTAGCAGCGGCTGTTTCTAGGGCGACGCATCTCTGTGTGATCGGGCCCTGGGCGTCCAGGTGTAGTTCCTGTGTTCTCTCACCAACCTGTAACGCCTCCGTCAGCGTCAGTTTACGGTGTTTCATCAGGTACGCGATGCAGACGGTGGCCGAGCGGCTGCGTCCATTCTTGCAGTACACGACGCTGCGTCCTCCGCGGTTCCCCTCCTTGTGGATGGCGTCGGCGCAGCGGCCGAAGTGTACGTACAGGTCCTCGTTGGGGTCGTCGTAGACGGGGATTTGCAGCTTCTTGAGGTCGGCGGAGGGAAACGGCTGCTGCTTGGACACGTTGATGCAGAGCGTCACCGCCTCCTGCTGGAGGAGCTCGTCGCTGCAGGCCGAGCGGGCGTTGCTGATGAACAGACACTTGGTGACTTTGCACAGCTGCAGCATCCTGCAGATCTGACCCTCACAGGCTTCCTTACTCGGGCAATGATGTTCAAGGACAACCTGCTCAGAGAGAAACACATTTTATTTTAAAGGGGTAGGACTTGATAAGTTCTTCGCTGAATTTAGGTAAATTAATTTTCTTCATTAAAATAGAAAAGTCCCTTTTTTCGGACAAACAAAAAAGTGTCATGATTGAATTAGTTGATTCATCACAAACGTATTTCTGTCGCTACAAGAAGTTTCAGTGACACGATTACAAACGTGAACCTCTTTACATATTTAGTTTGAATTGTTGCCGTTTTCGGGTAAGGCTATTCTTCAAACACTGAAAACAGTTTTAACGAATTATTTTCATGTTGCTAATTCACTTTCTACTGGGAGGTCAGTGAAAAATAAAACCTCCAAACAAACATCACAAATATCACAACAGCTGCTTTAAAATCAGACGCTTTAGAAACAAAAGAAAAATGATCCTTCAAATAATCCAGCTTCACTGAATTAATTCACAAAAATAACATCAATAAACTTAATAAGAAATAAACAGATGATAAATACTATCAGACATATTAGAGGCTCAGGACTCCCTGCATTAAAAAAAGAACTCAGTGATCCTACAGAGGCAGCGGTCATTGAACGCCTCACCTTTACACAAGGACGGCGTGACTCTCGTGCAGCTCTCTCTCCCTCTCTCTCTCTCTTAGAGGACAGGTGCTGTTCAGGTGTTTCCTGTCTCCTCGTGCAGACGGAGGACTGAAGAGTTCAGGTCTGCCCCGGTCTCCTCAGGTCTAGTGCTGGTTCTGCTCCCGGTCTGAGTCTGATCCTGGTCTGAGTCTGATCCGAACACCTCTGATCTATTTACAGCCTCTCACAGCTGCTCTGCTCCGGGTCCTAAAGCCCGCCTCATATCCAACGAGCAGGGAGTCACGTGAACAGATTAAGACTTTTTGAATGGATCAAATCTTGAATTCAGATTGTTTTCGATCAAACTTTAATCTTTTAAATGTGAACAAATGTATTCATGTGGATTTAAGGTTTTAAACCCCTACATTTACGGCTTTTTTCTTGTTAATTATATTTAAATTTCATAAAATTAAGAATTTTGTCTTAAAAAATTTAAACTATAATGTCTTTAATTTTGACTTTAACCTTGAAATTATTTCCGATTACTTTCTCGTTAATAAGGAACATAAAAAAGACGACTTTAACGTTGAAATGTTTTGATCTTATTTACGACATTACACTTAAATATTCTCGTTCACGATTTTAACCCTAAAATTTAAAACTTGAATTTTATGAATTTAAACTTAAAACTCGTGAATTTTTACTTTAAATTTTACATTTTTAGTCTTGTGTGTTTACTTTTTTCTGGTAAATTCACGACTTTAATCCCTAAAAATTACAATTTAAACTAATAAATTCAAGTTTAAATCTTGTACATTTAAACTTGAATTTCGTTAAATTACGATGTTGACCTTAATTCTCGTTAATGTACGACTTCCATCCAAAAGAATTACCACTTCAACCTTTTTAATCTTATAAATTTACAAAATCAGCAGATCTTGTTTTTACACGTGAACAAAAACGATTCTTTTGTCTTCAAGTGTTTTAAAAGATTTTAAAAACACATTTTAGCTGAAACGTGAAAGAAAAGTTAGAAATCTGAATCTAGACGTGAAACCGACACCGGCCTAGAAAGTCAAACATTCACCAACGTCGTCAGAAATCGGAGTAAACGGACGTAAAAAAACAGATTTTCTTCACGTCTGAACGGGAGACGGACGTAAAAATCGGTCAGTGACGACAAAATACAAAAACCAGTGAAGGAAGTGATTTTATTGTCGGGGTTGAAAATCCGTCACACATGCAAACAGCGATGTCGAAGCCGCGTATCGTCGAGTATTTTATTAGCAAACCAGAGAGAAGTAAACAGGAAGTGAACAATCTGTGTCTGTACAGTTCAGAGTATTCTACAGTATTTACTATAATACAGCTGGATTACAATTCATGAGTACAGCAGTCACAGGAGGACAAACTTCAAGGCCGCCAAAGCAGCGCCGTCCAAGCTTTAAATGTCTTCCTTCTGATTGGTCCGAGCCGCCGAGCGCTCTCCTCTCTCTGACAGACGATGATGCTAAGAAGAGCATGCTAAGCCAACCCCCCCAAAAAAACCAGAGCTTCAGATTCACATTCAGACACTGACATTTGTTTTGGGGGTTTTTCTGACCAAACTAGGAAACAAAAAGGTCAAAGGTCAACGGTTTAAATTAATCAAGTCCAAAAAATAAATCAGAGCTCGGATTTTCAAAAGTGTAATCAGCATTAAAACTGTTTAGGGTTTTTTTAAACTCAGGATCAGATAATCCAGGTTTGGGGGCGTGTCCAGAGGGGTGGCGTGTCCCCCACCCTCCTTGAAATCTGACTGGCAAAAAAAACCTACGCTGTGATTGGCTATTTACCCTGTCAGAGGGGGCACCTACATTAAAAACAACTTTATGGGCTGCTAGTAGTTTCCTTTCAGAGGCGCTGCTCTTCAAGAGCAAGGCAGGCAACTGCTTGGGGGCCCCAGGGGGGGTCCATTTACATCTGTTTCTGTCTTATGGCAAAACGTTGCCAGCGAAGATATTTTTGCAAGCTGAACAGTGTGCAGGAGTTTGGATCCAAACGTTTTAAGTTTGTTGAATAGTGACATCGTCTGTTTGTCATTAAAGAATGTTTCCTTTACCTGCTTTATAAAGTAGATATGATAGGTGAAGTAAGAAAGGGAAAATCATTTATATTTATTTGGCCCCCCCTGCATCAGTCAGTACCCTGGTTGGGCCACCCCACTCTAAAAAGTCAAGACACGCCCCTGTCCTGGGTCCTTTTGTCCAGTTAACATGGTTAAGATCAACCTGATCCAGGAACAGTTCTTTAAAGACGACCGAATCCAGATCACCAGAGCTCTAATTGAGGACTTCATATTCCATACTTTGTCCACAGGGGGCGCCAAAACCCACACAAACCAGAAAAAGCTCCTCACAGCCGCTTTAAATTAAATGTTTAACGTTTGATATTTAACAAAAGCCCAAAGATGACATCATTATGGCCGTGCCCACCTCCCCCTTTTTAGTGTGGCCGCTCCGAGCGCTTCAAGTTGAAGATCTTTTAACTTTTCAGAAAGGCGCTCATGACTTCACCTTTGCTCTTTTCAAAATGTATGACATTACCCGTATTTTTTAACGGCTGAAGGATCGTGCCCTGTACCCACGTCCTCCTCACTCCGTGTCCAGACAAAGCAGGAGGACAAGCATCCTCAGTTTGAAGCTCATAGTGAAGAAAAAAAAGATCTCAAATTGAAAACATACAGAGCAGCGTTGGCCATACAGCGACTGTTTTTAAGAGATTGTCTTCATAGAGACCAGGACATGCAGCGCACATTATTCTCAGTGCACAAACGCTTCATGCAAACACGGGGGTCTTACGTTTATTTGCAGTTAATCTGGATTGTTTTCTCGACATCTTGACTCATTTAGAGAGCGACGCTGCTTTTCCTGTGATGACAAGTTGATTTTCCGTCATTTTTCTCAAGACCCGAGTGAACAAATGAACTCGTTACCTCGAGAAAAACACCCAGAAATGATTCATCATCACTGAAAAAAGAGGTCAGTAAAATGTGTAGTGGCATGTCAGCTTTGGGCTTCCGTAGATTTTAATGCTTTTGTCGTGAAGTTAAAGGCAGGGTTGGTAATTTTTTGAAAACTAGCATGATTTTGAAAGTAGCTTTCCTTCAGTGCTCCGTCTGCACCCACCCCCTCCCTTCTGTGCTCCCTCAAAAGCCACGCCCCTCACTTATATGTACGAGCACTTTGAGAGTGGGCTCGTGAACGCAAGAGGTAGAGAGCAAGCAGGGAGACAGAGAGGCGTGATTGGTTCATCAGATTGGTACCTCGTGGCAGACATTGGTCAAAGTTTTTACAGGCTTACAACTGCTACAGATGATTATTTTCAGAGCACCTGAGTTATTAATTTCTGTCAGGACCTAAAGACAATTTCAACCAACATCTTAAAAAGTGGATTTGGAGAAAAAGACCAACCCTGCCTTTAAGCTGTTTTTCTCTCCTGTCAGTGCAGAGATTTAACAAGCAAAGAGTCAGAAATGTAACCAAAATCATAAAGTTTTTGTCCCTCTGATTAAAAGTTTTCTCAAATTGAGATCCTGTAATCTGTCGTTTGCTGCAGAATAATCCTCATTCAAAGTTTAAACGACACAAACTGTTGGATTAATGTGGATAAAATCAAACCCAGACCACCTGAACTGATCCGATTATCTTTCATTGTTTTACTCTTTTGATCGACACGTTCTCTGGATCCAATCCGACCGTTTATATTTGACCACCTTCCTTTTGAACACCTGGGCTCTGGATTAAAGTCCAACATAAATTCAGTTTAAGGTCAAAGAAGTTTGTCTGCAGTGACAGATTTTAAGGCTGAGCGCTACGTCGAGTTCCTCCTGCAGCGCCCAAACATTCAGAGAGAAACACGGAGGCAGTTTGTTCCCGTGTTTTCTGTCTCCATCAAAGCCGAGCTGAAGGTCGTCTTAATGGCACTTTTAAAACGGAACAAAAAGTACCAAAAGAGTCTTCGGATCGCAGGTCAAATTTTGTAACCCAAAAGCTGCTGCGAGCAAAAGAGATTAGACGCTTCTGAAGACGTTTCTGTTCGTTAAAGGAGGAGATCTGACTTCATGAAGAATAAACGAGAATAAAGATTTGTCTGCAGTGAAACGTCAGGAGAACATTTTAAATCACAGGAGATGCTGCTCCGTCTCTTTCAGAATCTGTTAGCTTGTTTGTTTGTGGGACGCAGATACGGTTTCAGACCCAAAGTGAACGTTTTAAACACACAAATCACTCAATAACAGAAAAAAACCAACCAATCAGGGCGGAGGTAGAGCAGCAGCGTGGTGTGTTTGTGATGGAGTGATGTCACAGCTGTTTGTGGTTTTAATAAATCATCTTCCTCTGTCACTAAAAGGTCTCTCTCTCTGCAGGGATCCTTTCTGTCATGTCAAAAACAACCGGAGCCTGTCAGGGACAAAAACAACGACTTTGAGTGCACGCACTTTGATTCTCTGGAGGATTATGTTGCAGACCTTACGGCCGGATTCACCGCTGCAGGATGAAGAAAGCTACATTTGCATCCCGACGCAACTTTTTGCACCTTTTAGACATTTCTCCCGGCAAAAGGATGTGAAATAAAACATTTTGTTTTACGACGAATCTGGAAGGAAACATATTTTTACTGCAAACATGAATGAACACAAATCATCATCCTGCAGACAATCTCACACAAAGACAAGAGGGTAAAATTCACTCTGCTGTTGGTCTAAATGCAGCTTCAAAGGTTGTACAAATGATCAACCTAAAACCTCAAATGAAACTCTCGAGCCCTGCAGGTACTCTCCTCGCCTGCAGGTTCTCTCCTCGCCTGCAGGGGGCACTGGTGGATACTCTGTGACACACTGAATGTAGGGAAACGAAATCATCAGACGTCGACTTTAATTGATGGTTGAAAAAAACTACATTTGAGATCCAGAGTTCACACAGCGCTCCGCAGACACACAGACTGAAGGTGGAGAAGCAGATTTCTGGGCGTAGATGAAGGCGTTGATGCGTACAGAGGCTTGGCGCACTTTGCAGAGCGTGCACTTTTAAAAGGAAGCATGTTTACGCTGCCGGGCGTCCAGCAGCTCTCCTCCTCCCGTTGGCAGATTAAGACTCGGAGGATTCTTCTATCTACAGGAATGAGTCTGAGGCAGGAAGCCGAGCAGTGTTTCCAGCTCCTGAGCGCGTCTTTATAGCCAGACGTCTTCAGGTGGGACTCGCAGGGTTAAAGATCGGATCCTGTCACCGCTCTGCGATAAAGCGGAGACGGTCGTTTACGATACATCATCACGCGGGGATAATGATTTATCCTAAAAGGCAAAATAATTTCTGTCAAAGCAGCGATCAAACATACGTAGTGAGGGTTACAGAGTGTGTACCAAAGTGCAAAGAGTGTCAAACACACGCAGCAGCGGCCTCAGTGCTCAGAAGTTTTTTCAACACGTGTGTGATGATGTATCGCAGAGGACGTGTCACCTGACTCCGCCCCTCCTACCACCCTGCAGAGAGCTGCGGACGCTCTGAAGTCATGCATGACGACAACGAAACACCATGAAGACCGAAGCTTGAGGATCCCACCTGAGCCGCTGTGACCCCGGGGTGCCTGCAGGGCGGGGTGAGGCGAGGCGAGAGGAAGGGGTGTAGGGCGGGGCTGGGGGTCAGGAGGGATCAGGAGTGGTCCATGGGTTCGGAGGCGGTGCTCTGTGCTGCGTCCTGACTCTCCATCTCCTCTGGCTCCTCTACCTTCCCGTCTGTTTTCCCTCCCCCTGTCGCTCCTGCTGCAGCTGGAGCTTCATGGGTGGTCGTTTGGCTCACACCTGTCTTAGTCCCGCCTGTCCGCTCCTGGCTGGCCCCGCCCCCTGTGGCGGTTGCGCTCTGCTGCTCTCTGAGGTGGCGCTCCATGGAGGCCTGGATGGAGGAGACCATCTCCTGCAGCTTCTTCCTCTGCTGCTCCATAAGGCTCGGGTCCAGACCACGTCCGTCCTTCATTGTGACGAAGCCTGGCGCCATGCGCACCAGCTCCCGGGTGGCGTCCTCAGGGATATCCGACAGGTCGGGGGGACCTCGGGACACGCTGGCACTCAGGTCCACACCGCTGCTGTGCTGACGTGTGATAGGCCGATGCTCCGGAGGGGAGGAGCCACCGGCACTGCCCAAAGAGTGACCTTTACCCTGGAAGGCGGTTACATTCTGCAGCTGCTCCTTCTTCCTGACTACGCCGCCACTGCCCAGACGCAGCAGGCCGTGAGAGGGGCTGCCCTCTCTGCTGCCCCTGGAGGCCGTCTCAGAGCGCAGCTGGACCACAGCCTCCTTCACCAGCTCCTCCACGTCGGGGCCTACGGGGAAGTGACCGGCGGCGTCCACACAGAGCTCCAGCCGCTCCTCTGTGGCGTTATAAACAAACGTTTTCCCCGTCAGGTGAGGCAGCGTGCAGTGCTTCCCGTCCATCAGACCTGAAACACATCAGAGACTCGTGTGAGATCACTTAGTCTGGTCCTGAGTCAGTTTGGACATGAATATCAAACGTTCAATCGATTTCGTTTTTAAAAAAACACGACTCCTTTAAATCTTTCTGACCACGGCAAAAAAAACATCTTATGAGATTTGTTTTCATCTCTAACCTGCTCTAAGAAGACTCTGAACACAGCACGACACTTCAATTATTAACACACAGTCAATTCCACCACCAGGGGGCACTCAATCAAAACAACAACAAAATCATTAGAGTGATTCTCTCTGCTACTCCCCCACAAACTCCAGTGACAACGAACTCAAAGTTGACCGTAGTCATGACGACTGAGTGAAACCATCCTGAGGAAGAGAATATGTTCACAGACGAGCTAATGTATCCGAGTATAATCTACATGACGCTTTTATCACAGCAGCACAAACAGCAACAGCACATACAGCTTTCAGTAGCAGCAACAAAAACATTATTTTCATTTGGCTTATAATCGATCAAATGCTGATTATCGGCCCTCGATAATGGGCCAGGTCAATAATCGATGGAACCTTATTAAAAACACGGTGCTCTGATGGGCTGCAGAATCCAGAAGCTGTCCTCCTCTGCAGCGCAGCTAAACCAAGAAGAAGGTGAAAACAAACGTACCCATGTCTTTCTTGACGATGTTGTAGAAGACCCCCCCCTGCTGGAATAAGTGCGGCAGCTTCTTCGCGTACGACCAGACGTCCTCACCTGAAACACACAGAGAGAGAAAGTGGATTAACCAACCAGCTGAGAGCAGCACGTCTCACAGCACAGAGTGGTGTTTGTGTTTGAGACCTTCTTTTTCTCATTTTGAGGATATTTGAATTATTTGAACAAACTCAGCGACAGGAGCGCTCAAACAGGTCGACAAGATTTGACACCTTTTAAAACAAAGAAGTGTTTTTTACCTGTCTGCCACAGACTCTGTCTTTAATGTGTAACACACGAGACATTACCTGTTACGGACGATACAACACGATGTAATGCTTAGGGATCCGATGCGATACGCTTTAAAACGGGGCGAGAGGATGTGATGTGACGCAATGCGATCTGATGCGAGAGGATGCGACATGTTGTGGAAGGATGCTAAAGGATGCAACGCGATGTTATACGACACAATGTGATGCCAAAGGAAGTGCTGGGGCGCAATGCGACGCAGCGCTGCGTGATTCAAAAGGATGTGATGCACAAGAAAGAAAGTGATGCGATACGATGGGAAAGAATGGCGTGCAGATGTTTAGTTTTGAAGCCATGCAGACTGTCAGTGTGGCGTGCAGATGTTTAGTTGTGAAGCTGTGCAGACTGTCAGCGTGGCGTGCAGATGTTTAGTTTTGAAGCTGTGCAGACTGTCAGCGTGGCGTGCAGATGTTTAATTTTGAAGCTGTGCAGACTGTCAGCGTGGCGTGCAGATGTTTAGTTTTGAAGCGGTGCAGACTGTCAGCGTGGCGTGCAGATGTTTAGTTTTGAAGCTGTGCAGACTGTCAGCATGGCGTGCAGATGTTTAGTTGTGAAGCTGTGCAGACTGTCAGCGTGGCATGCAGATGTTTAGTTTTGAAGCTGTGCAGACTGTCAGCGTGGCGTGCAGATGTTTAGTTGTGAAGCTGTGCAGACTGTCAGCGTGGCGTGCAGATGTTTAGTTGTGAAGCTGTGCAGACTGTCAGCGTGGCGTGCAGATGTTTAGTTGTGAAGCGGTGCAGACTGTCAGCGTGGCGTGCAGATGTTTAGTTGTGAAGCTGTGCAGACTGTCAGCGTGGCGTGCAGATGTTTAGTTTTGAAGCCGTGCAGACTGTCAGCGTGGCGTGCAGATGTTTAGTTGTGAAGCTGTGCAGACTGTCAGCGTGGCGTGCAGATGTTTAGTTTTGAAGCTGTGCAGACTGTCAGCGTGGCGTGCAGATGTTTAGTTTTGAAGCTGTGCAGACTGTCAGCGTGGCGTGCAGATGTTTAGTTGTGAAGCTGTGCAGACTGTCAGCGTGGCGTGCAGATGTTTAGTTGTGAAGCTGTGCAGACTGTCAGCGTGGCGTGCAGATGTTTAGTTGTGAAGCTGTGCAGACTGTCAGCGTGGCGTGCAGATGTTTAGTTGTGAAGCGGTGCAGACTGTCAGCGTGGCGTGCAGATGTTTAGTTGTGAAGCTGTGCAGACTGTCAGCGTGGCGTGCAGATGTTTAGTTTTGAAGCTGTGCAGACTGTCAGCGTGGCGTGCAGATGTTTAGTTTTGAAGCTGTGCAGACTGTCAGCGTGGCGTGCAGATGTTTAGTTTTGAAGCTGTGCAGACTGTCAGCGTGGCGTGCAGATGTTTAGTTTTGAAGCTGTGCAGACTGTCAGCGTGGCGTGCAGATGTTTAGAAGGATTATTGAACCGGAGCTCCCGCTGACGGGAGGAGCAGAGCGATCACGTTGCAGATGAAAGCTTCCTGAACGTCCGCAGACGCTTTCCGTCGGCTGTTTATCTGAACTCAGCTGAGAACTTTGACCCTATTGGCAGGTGAGACGGGGAGGGGTCGAAATGCCTGAGTCAGCAGCACACACACACACACACACACACACACACGGACACGCACACACACACACACACAAGGACACACACGCACGCGCACACACACACAAACACATCCACACAGACAAACACAAACACACACAAACAAACACACACACACACAAGGACACACACACACAAACACACACACACACACACACACACACACACACAAACACACACACACACACACAAACACACACACAAACACGCGGAAACAAACACACACACACACACACACACACACACACACACACACACACACACAGCAGTCAGGGCAGCTGATCAGAAACAAACACCGTCATGACTCACGAGCGTCGCCTGCGAGCTGCGAGCTGGATCAGACGCTCTGATACCTGCGGGCTGTTATTCACCTGTCTGCCAAGAATTTGAAACTTCGATATGACTGGGGCGCTGGTGGCCTAGTGGTTAGTCTGTGCGTCCTATGTACAGAGGCTACAGTCCTCCAAGCCGGCGACCCGGGGTCAAATCCGGTCTGTGGCTCCTTTCCTTTCATCTCTGACTCTATCCACATCCTGTCTCCACAATAAAAGCCCCAAAAATGTATCTTAATTAAAAGAAATTTAAAAAACTAGTAAAAAGTCTGTTACCATGGCAACAAAACGAAAGAAGTCCCAGTGTTAGTTAATTCCTTGTTTTTAATGATCCAAAACTGTAAACAAACTCCTGCACGCTGTCTGACAGTGTTCAGCGGGCCCCGCCACACCTAGAGGTGTTCCCGTGCCGTTGGTTCTTCTTTGTGTTCAGGTTCCGGTAAACGCCATCAGGGGCTGAGCTACACCTGGGCCCGCTGTAGTCCTCATCCCTATAATCCTCCTCTCCTGTCAGACATTCTCTCTCTTCTCACACACTCTGTGTAAACATCACGGCGCCGCTGTGTATTTAGACCTCGTCTACGACTTGTAACACCACTCAGGGACCATCATGAGGCTGTCACAACATTCGATACTCCATGTTTTCCACACCACAAGTTTTCAAACGATATAATGTGTTATTTTAACGCCCGATAGTATTGAAGTGTTCCTACGCTTTAAGAAAACGTCATCTTTAGCGTTTAATGAGAGAATATTTTCAGTGTTTTTGTGCAGTTTAGACGATGTGCGGGTGATCGCTCACAACTTTTGATCATTAAAAAGCGATGAAAACATTGGGGGCATTTAAATAGCAAAGTGACTAGTCACGCCACGTGTGATTAAACGAGTTTAAAAATACTGAGCACGTCTGTTTCGTAAGGCGAGCTGTGGACCTCAGCTTGTTCCAGAGAATCGTTTAGAGCTTCAGTACCGAAATGTCGACGATGTTTTTGTGCCATTAAAAAATATACATTTTAAACATTTTAAATATGAACGCTGATGTTCACATTTTCTGTTGACTGCATGTTTCACTGATTAGTAAAAAAAAAAAGGTCGTCAATAATCATCAATACTGATCAGTCGCTGTAGCCTCAGCAGGTCAGATCACTTCTGACACAGATTACATCATCTTAGAGGGGGGAGACAGAGGGGGGAGACAGGAGGGAGACAGAGGGGGGATTGAGGGAGACAGGGGGGAGACAGAGGGGGGACAGAGGGAGACAGGGGGGAGACAGAGGGGGGAGACAGGAGGGAGACAGAGGGGGGACAGAGGGAGACAGGGGGGAGACAGAGGGGGGAGACAGGAGGGAGACAGAGGGGGGATTGAGGGGGGTGACAGGGGGAGACTGCCTGCATGTCACTCTTTCATTCTTACCCATCAAGGTTGCGAGGAGACAGAGGGAGGACATCTCAAGGTCGATGCCGTCCTGACCCTCCCGGCTGCTCATCCTGCCGGCGTCCTCACTCTTTACCGAGTGCAGCGCCGAGTGCGAGCTGGAGGCCCGGGGTATGGAGGAGGCGGGGCTCTTGTGGTCCTCGGGGCCCCTCAGTATCTCCACAGTTACCCTGTCTCCGTGCTGCAGCGCCACCGGCTCGTTCTCCTCGCTGACCTTCGGTGGGGACAGCTCTTTTGGCGGGAAGCCGTAGCGGATGCACTGCTGCGCCGGCGGCACGCCAAACTGGTTGGCGATGCTCCTCTGCAGCTCTGAGAAGGTGGTGAGGGCCTGCAGGGTCAGCATGGCCTGCCTGCCATCACTGGTGGTCACACGAATCTTCTTCTCCTTATTGGACGATGACGGGGAAGAGGATTTGGTGGGTGTGGCGGGAGCAGAAGAGGAGGAGGTTTCTGGGGAGCCGCTCGGGGAAGTTGTCCTGCCCTGTGGTTTCTGCTCCTGCTTCAGTTTGTCCGTCCGTCTCTTTTGAGAGACGAGAGCCTGCTCGCTGATGCTCTGCTGGATGCTGCGCTCGGCTCGGCTCATCGTCAGCTCCTCTTTGTGGATCGTCTTTGCTTTCTGACCCGTCAGGATGATCTTAGTGGGCGGCTGGGGATCCGTCACCTGCGGGGTCTCCATGGCGTCTGTGAGACGCTGGTCGTGAGCCCCGTCGATGGACACTGGGTTGTACTCATCCGGGTTCTTTTTGGCCGTGTGATGCAGAATGGTGTTGACGACTTTTTGCACCAGGATCTCACTGCCAAACTCCCCGGGGAAGTGTTTGGTGACCAGCTTCATGGCTACGTCGTACACGTTGCTGTTCAGAGCGACGTCGCCCTCATACTGGAACCAGTACACTGTCTCTCTCACCACCCGACCCCCCCACTCAAGCGTGATGGGGAAGGCCTCTGGGAGGTTGTCATACTCCTTCTCCTCCCAGTAATGCTTAAAGCCACACCCACACTTGCCGCCCTGGGAGCGGGTGTTGGTTCTGTCCCCGTCCAGGTAAACCACCGACCCGTTGCCGTGGATGTGGCGGACCGAGGTACCGTGACACCAGTTGCAGGTGTTGAGGGAGCTCAGTTTGAAATCTGGGATGAGGACGTCTCTCTGGGGGTCGTAGGAGCACACCACGTTGTTGAGGGGGAAGCTGTAGTTCTTGTCGGGCCGCAGCTGGCCGTGGGTGGATTTGGCCAGGTTGTAGAGCTTCCCGCCTGGAACCAGCCACTCAGGAGGGACGTGGAGCTCAGAAAGCGCTCCACAGATCAGGCAGCGGTGCAGCCGGTTCTCCATCACCGACTTCTTCGCCGCCTCTGTCACCTCCTCAGGCTGGATGCCAATCACGCCGGTCCGTCTGTAAACATACTGATGCACGTCGGCCACCAGCGACGGGTGGATGCTGTGCTTCTCCATGAACACCTCCTCCATGGCGTTGACCAGCCGCATCAGATATTTGTCCTGCAAGCTGCGGTCACCGCCGATCACGCAGCTCCCGTCAGGCTCCAGCTTGATGTACTTCCTGATGAGCTCCTGAGGGATACCCCACGCCTTCGGCAGCAGGCGGGCCGGCAGTTTGGGCAGGACGCTGTTCTTGATCCCCACCAGAGGGATGTAGTGGTTCCTGCCCGAGCTGCTCCAGGCGATGCAGATGGGCTTGTTGAGCTTCCCGTCTTTCCCCCTGCACTGCTCCTCAGCCACCAGCCCGGGCAGGAAGGTGGCCGAATAATCGCCGGAGCTCCTCATCCCGCTCAGAGAGTCCAGCAGAATGATGGGTCGGTGGAGGACGTTGGCTAAACCGAAGATGTGGATGTTGCGTAGTCCGAGCGGCACGCCTTCAGGGGGGGATGAAGAGCGGGTCACACTCGTTGATGATGTCCTCCCACTCGGCTGCATCGATAAAATCCTGAAAGAGGGCCTTGTAGCGGTCCAGGTTCTGCTTGAAGTTCTGCTTCAGGTTTTCTCTCAGGGCGTGCCAGAACAGTTCTCTGCCCACCAGAGCTCTGGACACGGCGTGGACCAGACAGTGCCCGTCCCCGTCCACATGTACTGGGATGAGACATTCCCTGCTGCTGTTGGCTTTCTTCACCTCCTCCAGAGTGTCATGGAGGTAGATGAGGCTCCCTGACCGGTCCTTACCGTAGCCCATGGTGGAGACGTGATCTGGCTCGATGAGGAAAGCTCTGTCCCCGAGGAGAGAGCAGTCAAACATCTCCCCCTGGTTCATCTCCCTCAGCAGCTTGGCTTTCCCGGTTTGTTTATCCATTCCGTACCGGGTGAGGACCGGGGACAGCAGCTTGCAGTGGTAGTTGGACAGCCCCATCACTTTCACCAGCTCCGTGCCTTTCTTCGGGGCCCCGGTGACGCCGAGCAGGGCGTTCCTGAGCAGATTGTGAAGAACCACATCTGGGTCGGTCACTTCCTCCACATTTAACAGGTTCTTCTGTTCGTGTCGCTGACCACACTCCGTGCACTCGATGCTAACGGAGCCGTGAGCGGGGAAGAATAGCCTCGCCTGACATTTCGGGTCTGGGCAGGTACCAGACAGAATACGTTTGTCTTTCTTCTTCGAGCTCTGCAGCAGCGACATTTGGGCTGAAAGAAAGCTGAAAGTGTGAGTCAGCTTCACAGAATCATGATCAACTCGCTCCGGGGAGGCTGTCAGACGAGCTCCGACTCCGCTAACGAGACTTATTTGCCAGAATAACACAAGAACAACACGGAAGCGGCTGTTTTTTCTCTCTAGCGACTGACCGTTGACGTACGTCCCTACGTAATGACGTGGGTTTGTGGTACTTGTAGTTGTGCCGCGTCATTGCTTTTTAAATATTTACCCACGAGGACTAAATTATCAAACCTTTCCGCTGTGACGCTTTTCAGTATCACGTAACAACAACAGAGGAAACACTTACGTTTTAAAAAAAGGTTTTGTTAAAGGATTAACGTCGGTAATGATGACGTAAGGGGTACTACATTTACCGGCATGCAACACGGCGCAGAGACGTTTTGTTGTGGAGATGGGAGTTTCAGCTCTTTTTAGTGATTTGGATCTTTTGGCTCGACACAGTAATATGTTTCGGCTCATATATAGTTACTGAATCATTTTAAATTTAATCCGTTTAAAATTACTATTTAAAAATGTATTATGTAAGACTCTCTCTCTCTCTCACACACACACACACACACACACACACACACACACACACACACACACACAAACACACACACACAAACACACACACACACACACAAACACACACACACAAACACACACACACACACACACACACACACACACACACACACACACACACACACACAAACACACACACACAAACACACACACACACACACAAACACACACACACACACACACACACATATATATATTTAAATTTAGCAATTAATCGCTATTAAAAAAAAGTAATATCTTCAATTGTGATTAATTGCTAAATTTCAATAATAAATCGCGATTAATAACATTTTTAATAGCATGTTTGAAATTCCAGTATTTCACATTCAAAATAAAACATGTAAGGCTTTTATTTTGAATGTTTTCACTGTCTTAAGCTGAGAGTACTTGTTGTGTACTTTTATTTTGAAATAAAGTAAGGCCCTTCTACTAGATGGAAGGTCAGGACAGGAAGTTAAGCACAGAAACAGGAAGTGGTTAGGGATCCCAAACTGACATCAAACAGCTCAAAGGAACGGTAACAAAGGTCAATGTGTGATGTCATTAAGATTAAGATTAAGATTTACCTTTATTGATCCCCGCAAGGGGAAATTCTGTTTTTACACTCTGTTTAAGTCATGCAACACACACATAGGATGATATATACACATGCACAAACAGGATCCTATGGACATGCACTAATGGAGAGATGTCAGAGTGACGGAGCAGCCCACAGCGGGCGCTCCTGAGCTGATGGAGGTCGGGGGATTCGGTGCCTTGCTCAAGGGCACCTCAGCAGTGCTCAGGAGGGGGTCTGGCACCTCTCCAGCTACCAGACCAATTTCCAGATTTGGTCCGCATGGGACTTGAACCCTCCAGTTCCCAACCCAGGTCCCTACGGACTGAGCTACTGCCGCCCCATCAGGTGAACGGTAACAAAGGTCAATGTGTGATGTCATCAGGTGAACGGTAACAAAGGTCAATGTGTGATGTCATCAGGTGGATATGACTTTGGACTCGTCAGCTGAGCTGTCTGAGAGTTTGTTAAAGTGAAATGAGACATTCAAAGATGCAGCAGTGTCCTTCTCTTACATCCCTGAGACTACAGGGAGACACTGAGGACCACTATCTACAGGGAGACACTGAGGACCACTATCTACAGGGAGACACTGAGGACCACTATCTACAGGGAGACACTGAGGACCACTATCTACAGGGAGACACTGAGGACCACTATCTACAGGGAGACACTGAGGACCACTATCTACAGGGAGACACTGAGGACCACTATCTACAGGGAGACACTGAGGACCACTATCTACAGGGAGACACTGAGGACGACTATCTACAGGGAGACACTGAGGACCACTATCTACAGGGAGACACTGAGGACCACTATCTACGGAGAGCCTGAAGGGACAAAATAACATGAGATGAAACGTGATTGAGGATAGTTAATGCTGACCGCCCTGTTACATGTAAAAAACAAAATTCCTCTGTCCAGTGTCTGCTGACTGAGACATGAACCAGGCTGTAAACATGTTCATCTCTTTTCTGAATGAGTGTGTGTGTGACTTCCTGTGCTTCTGCAGCCAGCCTCAAGCAGACCCTTCACGACCTGCAGGATTTTTCACTTCAGCATCAGCTTCATTGCTCAACACCAGAGGTTGCTGCCTGGCCTGAATACCACTTCCAGCATCATCAGGATATATGTGCAGTTCCCCAAACTGACCATAAGGTGGTGCTCTTTCTCCTTTAAGTTAGACATCAACACACAGAGAGCCACCTTCTGAAAAAACGTGTTTGAAATTCAACAAACAGCCACGAAGGAGGAGTTTGTTCAAAGATGTGACACTGTAAAGACACTTTTTAATATTTTAAATGTCTTCATCATAAGAAACCTCAGAGTGTGAAGAAAAAGACCTCTTAAAGAAATGTTGAAGGTCAGACAGACTTTCATCAGTTACATCAGCAGCAGAAAGAAGAAAAACTACAGACAACTGTCCTGAGGGGCTGGAGCTGATCCCAGCTGTCATTGGGAGAGAGGCGGGGTTACACCCTGGACTGTTCACCAGCCAATCACAGGGCTGACATATAGAAACAACCAGCCACACTCACATTCACACCTACAGACAATTAAGGGTCACCAGTTAACCTAACCAGCATGTCTTTGGACTGTGGGAGGAAGCCGGAGTACCCGGAGAGAACCCACGCATGCACGAGGAGAACATGCAAACTCCACACAGAGAGGCTCCTGACAGACGGGGATTCAAACCTGCCACCTCCAAACCACTGCACCCCCGTGCAGCCCTCATTAGATTTCTCACAGAGAATAATTTGATGTATAGAAGTTGTAGTTATTACAATAAGGGCCGTAATGCTGCCTTACTTTATGCTCCTGCGACTTCATCCTCACAAATATATATGAATAAATATATGCCCGCTTCCATCAAAAAACCGCCTACCTTCTCTGGTCCAAACAAATCCAGAGCATTCAGGACCAGAATCTAAAGTTAGAAGGAGGACATACTGGCTGCTGCATTGTTGTCAGAGAAGCCAGCACTTCAACATAGCATGTTTCCTTAATGTCTGATCATAGAGTAAGCTCACTTTATCATTTCACTCTCTACACATCTCACTGATTGGACCTTTATAAACACTTTATAACTCCTCATTAGGAACACAGAAGCATCAGTCACTTTAAAATACAAAAACAATTCTCTTCTTTTGAAATCTTGTACTTTTGTAAATCTGTGTTTGTTTTATCCTAATATATGTTTGTATTATATATTTTAAATCTTTCTATAGCTTGCACCGTGGTGCGGAGAGAAACGTTTTTTCGATGTTTCTGTATGTCCAGCACGTATTGAAAAGTTGACAATAAAGATGACTTTGACTTAAAAGTGTAAAGATTCAATCTGATCAGGTTACCCTGGAGGTTAAAGGTGCAGACGTGTTTGTCTTTAATGAAATAGCATCCGGCCTCACGCCGCAGACTTCTCTGAGATCTGAGGCCTCTGATAGAGACCACGTGTTCCTCGTCTGATCTCTCAGCTCGTCCTTGTTTGTCCTCTGCAGCGTCACAGCGTCACTTCTCCTCGGGTTCACCAGAGGAAACATCGCAGCACAAAATGCTTCTCCTCCCAGCCGCCCTATGCTGCCTGTGTTCAGGTGAGTGTTTCTGGCCAATCAGGAGCCGACAAACTCTACCTTTACCGAACACCGTCACACTAACATCCACCTGTCTGACCCTCTCTCTGCAGCGCTGGTTTCCATGGCAGCCGATCTGATTCAGGATGATTTATCACTGACCAGGAGAGTCGGTGAAGAAGTCTCCTTCAACTGTGGAGGCACTGACCAGTGTGGCATTGACTACATATTCTGGTACCAAAAGAAAGACACAGAAACATTCAGAGTGATTCTTTATATTGACAAGAGGGATGGAGATGTATATAAAGGCTACAATCATCCACAGAAAGATGATTTCTCAGCTGTGAAGAAGAACGGCTGGGAGCTGAAGATCCAGAGAGTTGAAAACTCTCATTCAGCCACATATTACTGCTCCTGTTGGGATGGTTATTACCACAGTGAGAAATGAAGCGAGCTGCCTGAACAAAAACCAACACATGAACAGATGTCACTCAGAGTTAGTTACAGGAAGAGAGCAGTAAACCACAGCTCAGGTTCACATGTTTCACCTCCATCTCAGCCAGAGTCACAAACACTGAGGGATTTATTTCATCACTGCTGACGGGGCGCCTTCATTGTAAAATTACACTTATCAGTTTGTTTGTTTTTCAGAACTTATTCTTTATTTAACACACAGATGAAAGATACAACTTTAGGAGATGCTTTTCAGTTACACGTGATCTTTACGTTCAAGTAATCTTTACATGTCATGTTACATATTCAAGATTCAAGATGAACTTTATTGTTTTACAAAGTCAGATATTTGTCTTGGGCTCTTCATCCGTGCTGCAGCCATAAAAAAGACAACAATCAACATCATCATTCACATCAAACATACAGCGATAAACAATGATTAAGTATATAAATACATGAATACATCAGGTTCTTAAAATACCAGTGCAAACACGCAAAGACAATACCAGTGCCTACCAGTCTTATTTAGTCTTAAACAGGGATAAATGAATTTTTAAACCTGTTCAGTCTGCACCTCTTACCAGAGGGCAGCAGCTCGTACTCTGAGGGCAGCAGCTCGTACTCTGAGGGCAGCAGCTCGTACTCTGAGGGCAGCAGCTCGTTCTCCGAGGGCAGCAGCTCGTACTCTGAGGGCAGCAGCTCGTACTCTGAGGGCAGCAGCTCGTACTCTGAGGGCAGCAGCTCGTACTCTGAGGGCAGCAGCTCGTACTCTGAGGGCAGCAGCTCGTACTCTGAGGGCAGCAGCTCGTACTCTGAGGGCAGCAGCTCGTTCTCTGATGGCAGCAGCTCGTACTCTGAGGGCAGCAGCTCGTTCTCTGAGGGCAGCAGCTCGTTCTCTGAGGGCAGCAGCTCGTACTCTGAGGGCAGCAGCTCGTTCTCTGAGGGCAGCAGCTCGTACTCTGAGGGCAGCAGCTCGTTCTCTGAGGGCAGCAGCTCGTACTCTGAGGGCAGCAGCTCGTACTCTGAGGGCAGCAGCTCGTTCTCTGAGGGCAGCAGCTCGCACTCTGAGGGCAGCAGCTCGTTCTCTGAGGGCAGCAGCTCGTACTCTGAGGGCAGCAGCTCGTACTCTGAGGGCAGCAGCTCGTTCTCTGAGGGCAGCAGCTCGTTCTCTGAGGGCAGCAGCTCGTACTCTGAGGGCAGCAGCTCGTTCTCTGAGGGCTGCAGCTCGTACTCTGAGGGCAGCAGCTCGTACTCTGAGGGCAGCAGCTCGTTCTCTGAGGGCAGCAGCTCGCAAGACACAAGACGCAAGTTGCTCCCGCTTCATCAGTGACGACGTGATAATGTGCTTGAATGGATGAGTTAATTCTGATGAACACATTACATAGCAGCCTCTGCCATCACTGTGTGTCAGAGGACTAAAAAGGACTATACAAGCTTCGGTCAATTTACCATTTACGGCAGAAAAGAAAAGAAAATGCACAAAGCACAGCACATAGAAAACATGTATGGTAGTAAAGAGGTCGGAAAGCAGACGGCCTTCCCCAAGGGAGATTTCCTTCCCTTGGGAAACAAACCTAGAAAAACTCTCCACGTTAGGTTGGTATGCAAACAAAGGTCACCATAACACGCTTGTATAAACAAAATAATATTCAAAAAAGGTAAATGACAGGTAGGTGGGGATGTGCAGAAAGTCTGCCCACAAGGGAGAGAGCTTTCTCTGGGGAAATAAACTCCTGAGAAGACCCAAGAAAGGATAATGGGAGTAGTGAGCCATGGTCCACATAATGTTGGGATATGGTTGGTGCGTTTTCGGGGACAAACACATTTTAAAAAAAACAGCCCCATGAAATGAGAGAGGGACAAGTGGAGTCCCCCAAGAGGTAGAGAGCACTTTCTGGGGAGATAAACTTACATAAATCCTGTCTGAGAAGACCAACGATAGAGAGAGGAAGTAGAAAAACATTGTCCCCATTTGTCAGGCAGTGATCTCTATTAGGTCCCCCTACACCACCTTCACCAACCCTTACGCAGAGTTCGGAGAAAACAAGGCTCATTATGGGAGATGGGGAAAAGCAGAGAGATATATCCTTTTCTGGGGATAAACACTTTTAATAAATCTGCTAGAAATATGTTGCTTACCTATCCCATTATGCACAGGCAGTAAACAAGAACATGGTCCCGTAAGGTAGGTAAACGGGAACATGGTCCCCGTAAGGTAGGTAAACAGGAACATGGTCCCCGTAAGGTAGGTAAACGGGAATGTGATCCCCGTAAGGTAGGTAAACGGGATTGTGATCCCCGTAAGGTAGGTAAACGGGAATGTGATCCCCGTAAGGTAGGTAAACGGGAACGTGGTCCCCGTAAGGTAGGTAAACGGGAACGTGGTCCCCGTAAGGTAGGTAAACGGGAACGTGGTCCCCGTAAGGTAGGGAAATGGGAACATGGTCCCCGTAAGGTAGGTAAACAGTAGCATGGGAGGGAAAGCTCATTATGGGGGGAAGGGCAAAAATGTATTTTGTAAGACTCTAAATTAAGCACAGAAACAGGAAGTCACACCAACAGACAATTTAGAGTCACCAGTTAACCTAACCAGCATGTCTTTGGACTGTGGGAGGAAGCCGGAGTACCCGGAGAGAACCCACACATGCACGGGGAGAACATGCAAACTCTAACCAGAGAGGCTCCTGTCAGACGGGGATTCAAACCTGCTCTACCACCTCCTAACCACTGCACCACCGTGCAGCCCTCATTAGATTTTTCACAGAGAATATTTTAATGTATAGAAGTAGTAGTTATTACAATAAGGGCAGTAATGCTGCCTTACTTTATGCTCCTGCGACTTCATCCTCACAAATATATGACTACATATATGCCCGCTTCCATCAAAAAACCGCCTACCTTCTCTGGTCCAAACAAATCCAGACCATTCAGGACCAGAATCTAAAGTTAGAAGGAGGACATACTGGCTGCTGCATTGTTGTCAGAGAAGCCAGCACTTCAACATAGCATGTTTCCTTAATGTCTGATCATAGAGTAAGCTCACTTTATCATTTCACTCTCTACACATCTCACTGATTGGACCTTTATAAACACTTTATAACTCCTCATTAGGAACACAGAAGCATCAGTCACTTTAAAATACAAAAACAATTCTCTTCTTTTGAAATCTTGTACTTTTGTAAATCTGTGTTTTTTTTATCCTAATATATGTTTGTATTATATATTTTAAATCTTTCTATAGCTTGCACCGTGGTGCAGAGAGAAACGTTTTTTCGATGTTTCTGTATGTCCAGCACGTATTGAAAAATTGACAATAAAGATGACTTTGACTTAAAAGTGTAAAGATTCAATCTGATCAGGTTACCCTGGAGGTTAAAGGTGCAGACGTGTTTGTCTTTAATGAAATAGCATCCGGCCTCACGCCGCAGACTTCTCTGAGATCTGAGGCCTCTCATAGAGACCACGTGTTCCTCGTCTCATCTCTCAGCTCGTCCTTGTTTGTCCTCTGCAGCGTCACAGCGTCACTTCTCCTCGGGTTCACCAGAGGAAACATCGCAGCACAAAATGCTTCTCCTCCCAGCCGCCCTGTGCTGCCTGTGTTCAGGTGAGTGTTTCTGCCCAATCAGGAGCCGACAAACTCTACCTTTACCGAACACCGTCACACTAACATCCACCTGTCTGACCCTCTCTCTGCAGCGCTGGTTTCCATGGCAGCCGATCTGATTCAGGATGATTTATCATTGACCAGGAGAGTCGGTGAAGAAGTCTCCTTCAGTTGTGGAGGCACTAACCAGTGTTACACTAACTACATATACTGGTACCAAAAGAAAGACACAGAAACATTCAGAGTGATTATTCGTACTGACAGGAGTAATGGAGGTGTATATAAAGGCTACAATCATCCACAACAAGATGATTTCTCAGCTGTGAAGAAGAACGGCTGGGAGCTGCAGATCAAGAGAGTTGAACACTCTCATTCAGCCACATATTACTGCTCCTGTTGGATAAGTAATAACCACAGTGAGAAATGAAGCGAGCTGCCTGAACAAAAACCAACACATGAACAGATGTCACTCAGAGTTGGTTACAGGAAGAGATCAGTAAACCACAGCTCAGGTTCACATGTTTCACCTCCATCTCAGCCAGAGTCACAAACACTGAGGGATTTATTTCATCACTGCTGACGGGACGCCTTCATTGTAAAATTACACTTATCAGTTTGTTTGTTTTTCAGAACTTATTTTTTTATTTAATACACAGATGAAACATACAACTTCAGGAGATGCTTTTCAGTTACACGTGTCCAATTTCTCAAGTAATCTTTACATGTCATGTTACATATTCAAGATTCAAGATGAACTTTATTGTTTTACAAAGTCAGATATTTGTCTTAGGCTCTTCACCCGTGCTGCAGCCATAAAAAAGACAACAATCAACATCATCATTCACATCAAACATACAGCGATAAACAATGATTAAGTATATAAATACATGAATACATCAGGTTCTTAAAATACCAGTGCAAACACGCAAAGACAATACCAGTGCCTACCAGTCTTATTTAGTCTTAAACAAGGATAAATGAATTTTTAAACCTGTTCAGTCTGCACCTCTTACCAGAGGGCAGCAGCTCGTTCTCTGAGGGCAGCAGCTCGTTCTCTGAGGGCAGCAGCTCGTACTCTGAGGGCAGCAGCTCGTTCTCTGAGGGCAGCAGCTCGTACTCTGAGGG
Source organism: Tautogolabrus adspersus (assembly GCA_020745685.1). Taxonomy (NCBI): domain Eukaryota; kingdom Metazoa; phylum Chordata; class Actinopteri; order Labriformes; family Labridae; genus Tautogolabrus; species Tautogolabrus adspersus. The sequence goes on from CM036544.1 coordinate 30,236,957, forward strand.
CAGCAGCTCGTTCTCTGAGGGCTGCAGCTCGTTCTCTGAGGGCAGCAGCTCGTACTCTGAGGGCAGCAGCTCGTACTCTGAGGGCAGCAGCTCGTACTCTGAGGGCAGCAGCTCGTTTCTGAGGGCAGCAGCTCATACTCTGAGGGCAGCAGCTCGTTCTCTGAGGGCAGCAGCTCGTACTCTGAGGGCAGCAGCTCGTTCTCTGAGGGCAGCAGCTCGTTCTCTGAGGGCAGCAGCTCATTCTCTGAGGGCAGCAGCTCGTTCTCTGAGGGCAGCAGCTCGTACTCTGAGGGCAGCAGCTCGTTCTCTGAGGGCAGCAGCTCGTTCTCTGAGGGCAGCAGCTCGTACTCTGAGGGCAGCAGCTCGTACTCTGAGGGCAGCAGCTCGTACTCTGAGGGCAGCAGCTCGTACTCTGAGGGCAGCAGCTCGTTCTCTGAGGGCAGCAGCTCGTACTCTGAGGGCAGCAGCTCGTACTCTGAGGGCAGCAGCTCGTTCTCTGAGGGCAGCAGCTCGTACTCTGAGGGCAGCAGCTCGTTCTCTGAGGGCAGCAGCTCGTTCTCTGAGGGCAGCAGCTCGTTCTCTGAGGGCAGCAGCTCGTACTCTGAGGGCAGCAGCTCGTACTCTTTGGGCCCATTTACCTCGGAACACAGATCTTGGAGCTGGGAATAACATAACAACCAAGTAAACAACATTCCAGTTGCGAGTTGGCAGCAAGTCGAACAAGCAACATGGTCGCCTCCAGGGGTACCTTTGTTTTGACGATAACAACAAACTACTTGATAGTTTGTGCGTGAAAATAACATGTCAACATGTCCAGAGATAAAACTTGCATGCTACTATCGGTGTGATTCATTTAATTAGACATGAAGAGGACTACGTTGTTAGTAAACACAAAAGTTACAGCTTAAACGTTACTGTTGATGTGCGTAGCAGCCATGTTGGATTTTAGCTCTGGCTACTGAAGGTTCTCCGAGTTTTCAAGTCGGATTTCCGACTTCAATCAATCAATCACATTTATTTATAAAGCACATTTAAAAACAGCAACAGCTGACCAAAGTGCTGTACATGAAACAAGAGAGCAATACAGTATAAAAAGCGTTCCTGATGACGTATCAGACCGGCAACGCAGAATTTCTGACTTCCGAGCTTAAAAGGAATGCTGCATTCAGGGGCTGCTCCTTGGATGGTCCAAGTGGGAAGTCGTTCTTCCGTCTTCAGTGTGTTCCCCTGATTTCAGTTCAGAATATTGTAACAACAACAAACTGTAGATGAAGAGGTGGAATGTCTCTGTTACGAGTTATGTACGATTACAACGTTGATGTACAGTACCTGAATTGTTAAAAAGTACCTCAACATTAACTAAATATATTGCCCCCCCCACGAATATGACATTAAGTCGACAAGTCGGTCTCCTAATTCTTTCCTGAGTTTCCAAGTTGTTGCTCCAACTAGAGCAGACGTTCATGTTTCTTATCCAACTGAGAAACTCGTTTTCCCGATGTGTCCGACACCACATGAATGCACCTTTAGTCCATGTGGACTACAGTAGTAGACTGTCAGACATTACTGTACACTGCTGGAGTATAAAAAAAACATGTTGATGTGAAACACATGAGGGAGCTGAAATATGATCCTGGCTCTTGATACAGAAACTGGTATTCAGCAGCAGACGGGGTTTTTGTATCAGTCTGTTTCACTGTGGGGACGGTATCTTTGGCTCTGGGACTAAACTGTTTGTAACAGGTAAGAACACAAAATCTATTAATCCATTGTTTTAAATTAATGTCTGCAGCTTTAGGGCTTATATGTCATTGTGTTTATAATGTTTAATAGAGAACTCATAGTACCTGAAAGAAGTTTAAATGTCACATCTGAAGTCATTCTTTCTTTCTCCGTGTGATAAAGGAGTTTTATAAGAAAGGTCTGTAACTGTATTATTACAAATATGTTTTTGATTCTCTCTGTGAGTCAGCTGCAGCTTTTGACAAAAACACAAACATAAAATACGGATTCAATTATGACGACACACAAAAAGGAACCTTGTTAAAATTGCTTTTTATTTAATTACTAAATAAGACTCTGAAAGATGTTACATATAATATTACAGCACTTAAGATATTTAATGTCCTACACAGCACGCACAATGATCTTTAATAAACACTCGTATATCTTTACTCAAACATATATATCTACAGATTTTAAACAGTGTTTCAAATAATAGTTGCCAGGTGGTAAACAGTGATGACAATTTTATATTTGCTGTTACGCACAGTTTATTTTCTAGCTAGACACATTTTAATTTCATTATTTGGTTAGTGTGCTTGGGAAAATGTAATTTCATCATCATCAGATCCTTGAGGTTTCCCTCATTTAAAGAAGATGTCGAGACACAAAAAATAGAGCACAAATAAAACTACAAAGACGGGTCGGGATGATTCTCGGTAAAAACAATCGCACACTGTAGCAAAGCGGTTTGAGATTACTGTCTTAATTTGTCCAAGAGAAACACGAGTGTGTTGTGAATTATTCCACATTTTTGGAGCAGAAAAGCTAAATGCGGATTTTTCCAAGTTCAGAGAAAAGACTTGAAGCAACAGACGATCAGTAAAGCGAGCAAACTGGGTCCAGTTCAGCAGAGATGTTATATAAAATGGTGTTTATAATGAATGAATGAGTTTATATCGTCTCTGTGCCGTGAGAAGACCAACCAACTTTGTTCTACAGAATACAGTTTTATCTCAGACGATAACGCTGTCTCGACATATCCGACCTGTTTATGAACAGCTTCTTGATCCTCTGGGATGTTCTTTTGACTGCTATTTTAAAACACGTTTATTTTGGCGTGAAGTTCAAAATGGGTGTATCCATTTTCCAAAACAATAAAATGTATCGGTCATCTTTTTGCTATTTTCAATTGAACGTGGGGTTTTAGTGTTTTGAAAATCATCACATTCTGTTTTAATTTACATTTTAAACAACGTCCCAACTTTTTATGAAATAGGGTTCGAAGTTAAAAAGTGGAAGTTATAGGATTTTATAATAATTGTGTGCATGTTGATGCTATTTCAAAGATGAGCAGGTGGTGAAGCCCGTTGTGAGCGTGTACCCGGCAGCATCCAGAGCGCAGCTGGAGGAGAAGACCTCTCTACTGTGTGTGGCCTCAGCCATGTTTCCTCCTCTGGTCCAAATCTCCTGGAAAAGACAGAAAGGGAGCGGTCTTCTGGAGTGGCTGCCCCCTGCTGAGGCCAAGCAGCAGAAGCTCAGGGAGTCGGGGTGTACCGGCTCTATCTTGACGATCTCTCAGAGAGAGTACAGCACCTATAAATACCTCTGCTCAGTGCAGCACGAGGGGGGCACAGTGAATGCTCGAACAGAAATAGGTAATGAAGGGTTGGTGTCTGCGTTCAGCAGTGATTCAGCTTCATGTGGAGATGATGGAGCAGAGGACTGACGTTTATTTTTAACTCCTTTTGTTTGACAGAGGTCTCAGTTCCTACGACCTCCAGTCCTCCAGAGAGAGAGCCGACAGACCTGCCGGCTCTGCAGCCGACTGACAGTAAGATCAAAATCTGTTTATTGTTACCTTTAAGAACGAACCACCTCAGTCAACATGTTTTATTACTCTTCTCCCTCTACTTACATTACCTCTGGTGTACCACAGGGTTCCGTTTTAGGGCTGATTTAGTTTCTATTTAGATGCCTCCAAGGGGAGCTGTTTGGGGGAGAAAAGTGAGGATGAATCTGTCTTAGGTGCAAGCTGAAATTTGAGCCGTATTGGTAAGCACACACAGCTGGGGGGTGTTTCACAAAGACTTAACACAGATTTTCTCCTGCTAGCCTCAGAGTGAGATTTCTGAAAAAGTCAGCTGAGGCGACGTGTGAATAAAGCAAGAAAATATTAATTATGATTGAGCAGGCGGATCAGTGGACATGTTGAACTACATGTAGCGTTGATAAACTTTATTTATACAGCACTTATCTAAACAAGGTTACAAAGTTCTTTACAGAATGCATACAATGAAAAATAAAACACAGATTAAAAGTGCTTCACAAAGTACACAGGATAAAATATTGGTGAGTAACAAAATTATGAATAAGACTTAATTGAATTAATTAAAACAGGACATTAGTTACTACTCAATCTTTAAAAACGGCCTTCCTATAAAAATGTGTTTTTAGCAAAGATATAAAAACAGGTACAGGAGTTTTCCAGCCTAATGTCGTCAGGTAGGGAGGTCCAGAACTTAGGGGCTCTGACGGCAAATGCCTGGTCGCCCTTGGTTACCAGCCTTGATCTGGGAACGACTAATAAAGGTGCTCTTGATAATCTGAGATCTCGGTTTGGAGCATAAGGAGTCAAAGGTTCTGTAATGTAAGGGGGGGGCTAGACCATATTGCATTTTAAAAGTTATTAAAATAATTTTAAAATTAATCCTGAATGAAACGGGCAGCCAATGGATGGAGGAAAGGATCGGGGTAATGTGGGACCTGCGATTTGTATTGGTTAAAATCAGGGCAGCAGCATTCTGCACTTGCTGGAGTCTTGCCATCAAAAACTGAATAGGGCGTGAAGTGAAAAGAGCGTCACAGTAGTCCAAATGTGAAAAGACAAAGGCGTGAATCAGCCTTTCTAGGTCAGGGATAGACAGAGTTTTTCTAATGTTTCATTACATCGGACTCTGTTGCTCTGTCAGCCATTTTACGACACGTGCTGCATCTGAGACCCTCCCTCCGGTCCGACAGGGATAGTCTCCCACTGTGGGGTGCATGTGTGAACAAACAACTCAGGAATACTGTCCTGAAATTCTCTAGACATTTTCTGGAGTGTGTGTGAAAAAGGCTAAGGAAAGCTCAGTGGGGTTTGTGAGTGTTAGTGCAAAGTCCACGTAAAATGAGGAGTTTATCAAAGCAGCTAAAATGTTTGCAGCTATGTGTACTAAATCTTTTTTCCTGCTCCTTCCTGGTGCCAAACAGATCCAGTTTCACACTCAGCAGCCCAGGGAACTACAGCCAAACCAGCCTTACAGGACGCGGGAGAAGGAGGTGAGCTGTGTTGCGTTTAATGACATGTTCAACTGCAGGGAAATGATAAATTGATTCTATTTTTTTTAAACATAAGATTTCAAACACTGAAGTAGTGAGGCCTGATGCAAGATTGTTTCATGGGGTCAATTATCCTTGGATGAAATGACTCTCTATATCTGGAAAGCTTACGTTATGTCTTTTCGTCTGTCAGTGTCCTTTCAGTCTCAGTGCAAGGTGAAGCTGCTGTCGCTGCTGTACACGGTGCTGATACTGAAGAGTCTGGTGTACTGCTGTGGACTCTCTCTGCTGAGGATCTTCAGAAACAACACACTGTCCTTCCTCTGCACAAGTGCTGACTGACTGTCTTCTGATGTTACATAGTGTTGTGTGTGTGTGTGTGTGGGTGTGTGTGTGTGTGTTGTGTTTGTTTCTCTCCCTCCCTCTTCTGTGCTCTGCAAGTTGGCACTCTCCCTACTCTCCACTGCAGCTAGTAATCGAGCTCACCTGACGCCAACCAGCAATCAAGGCGCAGCATAAAAAGCATGAGAGAGGAGAACGGCTGTCAGTGGGTCATGCAGTGATCGTGTGTGTGGAAGCGAGAGCTAAGATGAGGTCTTATGTTGAAGAAGGGTGTTGGATGTTGTTTCATAGAGTTTCTTTGTTAATTGTAATTTTGTATGAGAATTAAAAACTTAGTTTTTGTATTTTTTAAGAAAGATTCTTGTTAGTGAAAAAGTAAAGCTCTATGCTGATGACACTGTGTTTTACATAAATGACAGACTGCAGAGTGGTTGGCCTTGATCATTTTATTCCATTTACAGCTTTTATCAGCAGTCCAACATGTTGTCTAAGAAGTCCAATACCTCAATCTTATGGTTTATCTTCTTCCTCCTGTAGAGTTTGCAAATATTTAACAACAGCCAAAATTGGCCCGATTATCTTGTAGTGTGAACCCCGCTTGAGGTTACATAAAAAACAAAAATGTCTATCAGATTGTATCATATACACAAGGAATTTGTCTTGGTGTAATTTGTGCATTATTGTTTATAAAACCCACGTAAACAGCAGTACTGCTACGGTCAAGAAGTGTAGAAAGACTGTTACATACCAGCATAAATATAAAGCTAAATCAAATACACGAGTAAAACATTCTGTATGTCTTTGGTGTATGAAAGAAGCTGTAAGTGTATTGTTTTACTTTTAAAATAAAAATCTGTGTTTTTAAGGATTTAAATTTGCTTCACAGTAAATAATAAAAAACAGAATCTGCGTCTTTGGTCGTGTTTTTTTTTCACCAATAAGTAATTGGCTTCTGGTTATAAGCAGATCTGAATGTACTTTCCCTAAGTACTACTAAATAAAATGATGACAAAGTCAGTCAAAGAGAAGAAATCATGAACATGAAGATGTGCTATGTGTGTAGATGTAACACCAGGTTCAATGCTCGCTCCTTTTTGTGTCCGTGTGAAAATTAAAGCTCTACGCTGACGATACTCTTCTTTATATGAATGAACAAACAGTGATCTACTATAAAACTACACCTTTTATAAAATGATCACACAGCAGCTTGATGAGTCCAACTGAGGTCTGAATGTTGTTAAAATTAATGTGTTTACTTTTTTATTTTCTCTCTCACTTCAAAGAATGAAGTAGTTTGATTACCGATGACCCTTAATCTAACTTTATTAATGGTGCAAGAAATCTAATTAAACGATTGTCATGAAATAAAGTAAATAGAAAAATACAGAATGAAACAGTTATACATCGTAAGAACAACATAATAATTTGTGTTATGTTTGACCGAATTTACACTCAAATTTGTGAAAAATAAATCAAACATGAATCTTTTATTCTTTAATTTTATTTAATGATTTTTATTTGAAGAAATTTAAACATTTCAGTGATTTTTAAATTTTCAATTTTAATGTTTCTTTTTTCCTCTGTCGTGATGCTTTTGGTGTCTTGTGTGAAGCACTCTGAATGGCCTTGTTGTGAAAATGTAAAATATAAATAAACTTGCCTTCTCTCTATGTGAGCGTCATGCAAAAATGCTGTTTCCAACATGCTTTGTGTTACATGCTGGAATCAGTTCTTAAAACTCTTGACATTAAGGAATCAATAAAACACAAGCAAAACAACTTCAACTAGAGTAGACGTGCATTATTTAATGGGATCAGAGATGTAAAAGGTCTTTTTCCCGCTCACAGTTGAGTGTTTGAGCCGTTGGTCCCGTCATAATAAAAAACGCAGAATAAAGCGGATATCGTGATTTCTATAAGTTTGAGATATTCGGCTTCTTAGACAACATTTTTGACTGAAGCTAAAAATGTGGCGAAATGATCAAACAGCTCGCTCTGCTTTTTGTTCATGTATATAAACCATAGCATCATCAGCGTAGAGTTTTACTTAACACAATTATAAAAAGGTGCAAGCATTGAATCTGCATGCACAACAACATATAGTGACATGTAAATCATAGCTTCATGTTTTCTTGTCATTGTCTAACTTTGTAAGTAAATATTATTTCATTTTCTGCATTTAGGTTAAATAATAAAACAGAAAGTTAGACAGAAAAGTGATACCGAGAGTTCTGAGCACTAAAATTGATCTGAAGTTCCTGGAATGATGCTTTAACCAGAGTCGATGGTTGTAACTGTCGCTGTGTGATTAAAGTGAAAGCCCTTCACTAACGGAGAAGAGGAAGCGCAGCGGAAAACCCACACAGCCTGCCTGCTGCAGGAGAGGAAGTGTTGATTTGCTGTAAACAGTTTTTCTAAACCCTAATAACCACAGAGGGCTGATTCATATCTGCTGCTGCACACACTGATGAACTGTTCTCACACTCTGCACTTCATTGTCTTCTTTATTGTTACATAAAAAGCCTTCCCTTCACATGAACACTACGACCAACAGTGAAGACCTTGAGACAACGTTTGTGGAGTTTGTGTTACTTACTGCAGTAAAAGAGACGCACCTGAGAGAGGGCGCGTGGTGATAATGAGTCAGCAGCTGAAATGTATATATCTGTTTGTTTGTTCAATTCATTGGCTTGTTGAATAATAAATGATGATAATACATTTTATTCATAAAGAGCTTTCAAGTACTCACAGACACTCTAAAGATCAAAATCAACAAAGTTTGAACAAACTAAGAAGCAGGCAACATTACACACATTTGTTCTGACACGAATAACTCTTTTTCAGGATGCAACCACAAGTCATACATATGATCGTCATATGATTAACTAGTATGATGTTGTTTCCTGTAACATCACCTCTTACAGTGTACATGACTGTACTCCTGTAAAGATTAAAGCTGCTGCCCTCTAGTGGCTGCAGCAACACATTGCGTCACAACTGTTTGTATCTCAAAGTTTCACATTCCTGTTTCTACATTATTGGAAGTGAGAACATAGCGTCCCTTGTTTTGTACACAACATGATTTTATTCCTGAAATCAGTCAATATTGTACAATATAGTGGATCAGTTGGTAGAGTCGCTCGTCTTTCAACCGACATGTCCAGGGATCGATCCCCAGTTCCTGCAGCCACATGTCCGATGTGTTCTTGGGCAAGACACAAGACGCCAAGTTGCTCCCGCTTCTTCGGTGACGACGTGATAATGTGCTTGAATGGATGAGTTAATTCTGATGGACACATTACATCGCAGCCTCTGCCATCACTGTGTGTCAGAGGACTAAAAAGGACTATACAAGCTTCGGTCAATTTACCATTTAAGGCAGAAAAGAAAAGAAAATGCACAAAGCACAGCACATAGAAAACATGTATGATAGTAAAGAGGTCGGAAAGTAGACGGCCTTCCCCAAGGGAGATTTCCTTCCCTTGGGAAACAAACCTAGAAAAACTCTCCACGTTAGGTTGGTATGCAAACAAAGGTCACCATAACACGCTTGTATAAACAAATAAATATTCAAAAAAGGTAAATGACAGGTAGGTGGGGATGTGCAGAAAGTCTGCCCACAAGGGAGAGAGCTTTCTCTGGGGAAATAAACTCCTGAGAAGACCCAAGAAAGGATAATGGGAGTAGTGAGCCATGGTCCACATAATGTTGGGATATGGTTGGAGCGTTTTCGGGGACAAACACATTTTTAAAAAAACAGCCCCATGAAAGGAGAGAGGGACAAGTGGAGTCCCCCAAGAGGTAGAGAGCGCTTTCTGGGGAGATAAACTAACATAAATCCTGTCTGAGAAGACCAACGATAGAGAGAGGAAGTAGAAAAACATTGTCCCCATTTGTCAGGCAGTGATCTCTACGAGGTCCCCCTACACCACCTTCACCAACCCTTACGCAGAGTTCGGAGAAAACAAGGCTCATGATGGGAGATGGGGAAAAGCAGAGAGATATATCCTTTTCTGGGGATAAACACTTTTAATAAATCTGCTAGAAATATGTTGCTTACCTATCCCATTATGCACGGGCAGTAAACAAGAACATGGTCCCCGTAAGGTAGGTAAACAGGAACATGGTCCCCGTGAGGTAGGTAAACAGGAACATGGTCCCCGTGAGGTAGGTAAACAGGAACGTGGTCCCCGTGAGGTAGGTAAACAGGAACATGGTCCCCGTAAGGTAGGTAAACAGGAACATGGTCCCCGTGAGGTAGGTAAACAGGAACGTGGTCCCCGTGAGGTAGGTAAACAGGAACGTGGTCCCCGTAAGGTAGGTAAACAGGAGCATGGGAGGGAAAGCTCATTATGGGGGGAAGGGCAAAAACAAGATTTCTACCTGATGAAGAGAGCCTTCTCTAAGATTTAAGGGATCATTTTTTGGGGTTGTATGACGTACTTGTCAAAGTAAATGTATTAGCCACCAAGAGAAGGCTCAAGTTCAACTATAATTACTGTTTGTTGTTTATGAGTCACACCCTGTCTCTTTAAAAAGCTGTTCTTTGAGGAACGCAGTCAAACCTGAACTCCAGCCGGGGGAAACATTCCTCCCTTCCCTCCCTGTCACAGACCTGCAGGTATGAGGATGGGTGTGAACTATAAACTGTGAATTACTGGAACTGAAAAACCTCATTCACTGCAGCAAGTCAACAAGAGCAGACGGTTGTTGTCCATCAGAGCTCTGATTGTGTTTCTATCCAGAGAAAGAGGAACTGTTTGACCGTCACCATCACTGAGAGGAGAAATGGCTCAACGAGGAAACCAACTGGACCGAGGGAAAATCTGCTGTTCCATCTGTCTGGATCTACTGAAGGATCCGGTGACTACTTCCTGTGGACACAGCTACTGCACGAAGTGTATTAAAAGCCACTGGGATACACAGGATGAGAAGGGAGTCTACAGCTGCCCTCAGTGCAGAGAGGACTTCATACCGAGGCCTGTCCTGAGGAAAAACACCATGTTAGCAGATTTAGTGGAGGAGCTGAAGAAGACTGGACTCCAAGCTGCTCCTGCTGTTCACTGCTATGCTGGATCTGAAGACGTGGCCTGTGATGTCTGCACCGGGAGAAAACTGAAAGCCTGTAAGTCCTGTCTGCAGTGTCTGGCCTCTTACTGTGGGAAACACCTCCAGCCTCATTTTAAAGTACCTTCATTTAAGAAACACAAGCTGGTGGAGCCCTCCAAGAAGCTCCAGGAGAACGTCTGCTCTCGTCATGATGAGGTGATGAAGATGTTCTGCCGTACTGATCAGCAGTCTATCTGTTATCTCTGCCCTGTGGATGAACACAAAGGTCACGACACAGTCTCAGCTGCAGAAGAAAGGAGCGAGAAGCAGAGAGAGCTGGAGGTGAGTCGACAAAACATCCAGCAGAGAATCAAGTACAGAGAGAAAGATGTGAAGCTGCTCCAACAGGAGGTGGAGGCTATCAATGGCTCTGCTGATAAAACAGTGGGGAACAGTGAGAAAATCTTCACTGAGCTGATCCGTCTCATGGAGAAAAGACGCTCTGATGTGAAGCAGCAGGTCAGATCCCAGCAGCAAACTGAAGTGAGTCGAGTCAGAGAGCTTCAGGAGAAGCTGGAGCAGGAGATCACTGAGCTGAAGAGGAGAGACGCTGAACTGGAGAAGCTCTCACACACAGAAGATCTCAACCAGTTTCTACACAACTACCCCTCACTGTCACCACTCAGTGAATCTACACACTCATCCAGCATCAAGATCCGTCCTCGGAGGTACTTTGAGGATGTGACAGCAGCTGTGTCAGAAGTCAGAGATAAACTACAGGACGTCCTGAGAGAGAAATGGACAAACATCTCACAGACAGTGACTGAAGTGGATGTTTTACTGCCAGAACCAGAGAACATGACCAGAGCTGAGTTCTTACAATATTCATGTGACATCACACTGGATCCAAACACAGCACACACACGGCTGTTATTATCTGATGAGAACAGAATAGTAACATATATGAGTGAAGATCAGTTTTATTCTAGTCACCCAGACAGATTCACTGATTATCAACAGGTCCTGAGTGAAGAGAGTCTGACTGGACGTTGTTACTGGGAGGTGGAGTGGAGAGGAACCGTTTTTGTAGCAGTCGCATACAAGAATATCAGCAGAGCAGGGAGCTCAGGTGAATGTTTGTTTGGATTCAATGACAAATCTTGGATATTATTTTGTGACAACAACAGTTATAACTTTTTGTACAACAATGTCGAGACTCCTGTCTCAGGTCCTCAGTCCTCCAGAGTAGGAGTGTACCTGGATCACACAGCAGGTATTCTGTCCTTCTACAGCATCTCTGAAACCATGACTCTCCTCCACAGAGTCCAGACCACATTCACTCAGCCTCTACATGCTGGACTTGGGATTTCTTACAATAATTTTGGATCCACCGCAAAGTTGTGTAAACTGAAACAGACCTAAGTAATTTCAGAGACAGTCGGTTCACTTCTGTGTTTAAACTCTTAATCTTAGAACCCAGTGGTGCAGTGGCGATTCTAGAGCCTGTTGGAGCCCGAGGCAAAAATGCATTGTTGTATACCCTCGAACCACCATTGTGCTTTTTTCACCCTCAGACAGTTTCCCTCTTCGTTTTCCTTTACTGGTTTTCACAGGAATAATACATGAGATGCTAAGTTATAGGCGACAACAGTGAGTGCTGTCAGAAGGGGCCCCCTTAGGGAGGTTTCCTACTGTTATTGCAAAATGTGCACATTTTAAGGTACTGCAGTGGTTTGAAGTTTGTCAGCCCTCAGGGGCCCCTTACTGGCCTGGGGCCCCGAGCAGTTGCCTGTCTGTCCTGGTGGACACCAGAGGTGAAGGGTGGCGTCAGGCTAAAGAAGGAGGACTTTCAGAGACCCCCTTGTTTACTGTTGCGTATGAGTCATGAGTTGCCTTTATGTTTCCCTGATGTTCTGTGTCTTGGTGTGATTTTTGTTTCTTGCTTTTGAAATGTTTTTAAATGGTCTTTTTAATGAGCTATGTACATTCTTTGATTTAAAGCGTTATACATTTATTATTATTTTATTAACTGCAGCAGAAATGCAAGAATGCAATTCATCTTCTTTGATAAATACTTTTATGCACTGTATGAATACCTCATGTCCACCTCTGGGTGAGTTCAAAAAGGTAAACACAAGAGCTGTAGATTGTAGAGAGTCGCTGTGGCCAGCAGGGGGCAGCAGTGTCAAGGTGACAGCAGCTTGTACAGACAGCTGAAGACTCACATGCACACACACTTCACTATCAGTGACAGTCAGTGAGTCATAGAGAGTTTATCCTCATGTGTCATCACAATAAAAGTTTAATTAAACATAAAGTAAGCGAAGTCGGGTTGCAGGGTGCTGCAGTGGTTAGCGCTGTTTCCTCACAGCATGGAGGTTCCTGGTTCGAATCCCTGTCTCTGTGTTCTCCCCGTGCATGTGTGGGCTCTCATCTGTGATGGGTGAACAAAGTCCTAAAGATTAGTTCAAATAAACCTCTGGGAAACCTTTTCCTTTCATCATCAAAGAATATAATCACTTTCTTTATATCGCACCTTTAACAAACACAGGTGTACAAAGTGCTTCGACAGACAGGCTGAAGTAGCTTAAACGTATTAATGGAGCGTTAAATCGTGACCAAACGAAACCTGATAGAAATTAAATATGAATACTTGATGATGTGCTTTATAATTATGAACAATGAGTTTTACTCACATGTAAGTAAATGGATGTCATCATTTTAGATTTTCTCTAAATGTTTTTATTTGTTTTCCTCATCAATTCTTACGTTTTCCCAAATCGTTAAATTTGAAATTGTTTTATTTGAATGTTATTGTAATTTGATTCATCTTTCCCTTCATTTCCCTTTTCATAATAAATAACTGCTTTACTTTATTCATTATTGTTGTTTTCATTTTGATTGTTGTTTTGTTTTGTGTTGTTGTTTTTTTTAGGGTATAATCACTGAATCAGAGCAGTATTCCCGGAAAGTAGTGCCATGCATCATTTACTGTTAGCACGGATCACCTTTTCCCATCAACATCCGCGAGACAAAGTAGTGCCCACGTTAAATTCATCTTATTCTTCATATTCAACACAAATAATAAATTAAAATGACTCGTTCTTATAATTAAAGTGTTTCAATAATTTTCAAGACTGTTTCTGACACCATCGCGAGTCGTTCACGTTTACTACGTAGCGCACATTTGGCGCCAAAATTGACGTCTGCGCGGATGAAGAAAAAAATAAAAAGAGGCAGGAGTATTAAATGTCCAGAGAGCAGCCGGTGACGGTGATTCACTCTGAGACGACAACACCGCACAGTTAATACTTGAGTTAGATTTATCGAAGTTATTATTTATCCACACAATCGTTACTCACGCACAAGTTCCGTTGGATTAACCGAATTTAAGCTCTGTGGAACATTTACTGATATTTAACTTCAAGTTTACGGGACTCATAACGGTAAGTTGTGATGACATCTAACGGTGCCTCAACTTTTTGCTTCTGTCTTTGCTTCTCCTCGGGACATTTCTCTCTAAATCACTCCAGAAACTATGCCGAATTTTCCTCTGTGTTTATATTAAAGTGTCTGTGAACCTGTGTCTCTCTAGCTTTAACTTAAAGCTTTAAATTCATGGTTTAAAGATGGAGTTGCGTAGTTTGAAAATGGGGACTCGTGGCTGTCAGTGCCGGTGCCTCGACTTTTTTCTTCTCTTTTTGCTTCTCCTCGGGAAATTTCTCTATAAATTACTCCAAAAACTATGCCGAATTTTCCTCTGTGATTATATTAAAGTGTCTGTGAACCTGTGTCTCTCTAGCTTTAACTTAAAGCTTTAAATTCATGGTTTAAAGATGGAGTTGCGTAGTTTCATAGCGGGGACTGGTGGCTGTCAGTGCGTCTGCTGATTATCTTCACGTCATCTGTCAGTATTCGAGCATGTGTTGACCCTCAAGTATCAGGGAATAATCACAGTATATTACACATGAACACCACTTTCTTTTTGAAGTTTTTAATTAAACTTTCATTTCTTTATTTGACAGTTTTATTGTGCGAAGTGTTCGCTCCATCGTAACTAAGTGAGACACTGATGGGAGCTTTACACGAATTTATCACAGCTGTAAAAGCAGGATAAGTAGATTATTATATACCGAATTGACAAGCGCCCTGTACTGATATTGAATTTTTACATGTTATTCATATTTTTTAATTTTATCCTTGATCCATCAACAGAACAACCCTTAATACTCCGTTTCTAGCATTAGGTTTGGTATGACTACAGCACTTTTTTTCCTACGTCGCCTCTAGTGCGTCACAGAACACCTTATATCTTATTACACGTCAATAACTGAGCCTTACTTGAATGTTAAAACAGCTCTGTGTGGTAATAATCAGTTGTTGTTTGTTTTGATGGATTTTTAACATGCTTTAAAATCAAATCAAAGAGATCTGTTCAATTTGCAAGTATTGTATTGTTGTCCAAATAATTAAAACCATATTATTCAGTGTTTATCTAAACGGATGCTTCAAAAAAGGTAATTTCAGAGATTTTTGGGGAGACCTGCAAAGCCTAACCTCATGTTTTGTCCCCTCTCAGGCAGCCTGATGCCGCCGGTGTTAACCATGCACAGCACCAACTATGATTATGACTATGACACGGTGCAGCCCTACTTCCTGCTGGATGGCGAGGAGGAGGACTTCTACCTGCCTCCCTGCAGACAGCTCTTCCCGGGTCCTGGAGAGGACATCTGGAAGAAGTTCGAGCTGCTGCCGACGCCCCCTCTGTCGCCCAGCCGGAGATCCTCGCTGTCCGACGTCCCGCTGTCCGCCGCAGAGCACCTGGAGGCGGTGTCTGACCTGCTGGATGAGGACTGCAACCCCTCTGCGGCGCTCCTCCAGTCCTTCATCATCCAGGACTGCATGTGGAGCAGCAGCTTCGCCGCCGCCACCAAGCTGGAGAGGGTGGTGTCAGAAAGGCTGGCTTCGCTGCGTGCCCGCCGGGACTCCTCCGCAGCCAACAACACAGACAGTGCTGCAGCTGATCAGCAGGTGTGCAGCTCTAGGGTGAACACGGGGTACCTGAAGGATCTCCATGCTGCGTCCACAGACTGTATCGACCCCTCTGTGGTGTTTCCGTGCACCACGCTGAGAGACATGAGCGAGGAGGGAGGGGCGATGGCGGTTGTATCAGAACTGTGTCTAGACTCGCCGCCTCTCAGCAGTAGCGACAGCGAATCAGGTAAGAGGCTGGCTTATGAAAAAAGTGCCTGTTAACTTAATGGGCCCTCCTCGTAGCCAGATGTTTAAACCTGGAAAAAAAGTGTTGCAATAACTGAAATAATCCTTTATTTTTCCCCAGAAGAAGAAGAGGAGGAGGACGGAGAGGAGGAAGGTGAGGAGGATGTAGAGATCGACGTGGTGACAGTGGACAGGAGAAAAGTGTCTCGGCGATCAGATAACAGCAGCAGGCTGAGCAGCTCCCAGGCGGTTCTTAAACGCTCTCACATCGACATCCACCAGCACAACTACGCCGCCCAGCAGCGGTCTGCGTCCGCCCAGCAGCCTGCGATGAAACGGTTCAAGCCCCAGAGCGTCTGCCAGGCACTGAGGCAGAGCGATGGCGGACGCAAGTGCTGGAGCCCCCGTTCGGACGCCGAGGACAACGAAGACAAACGCAGGACTCACAACGTGCTGGAGAGGCAGCGCAGGAACGAGCTGAAGATGAGCTTCCTGACTCTTAGGGACGAGATCCCCGCGCTGGAGAAGAACGACCGAGCGGCCAAGGTGGTGATCCTGAAAAAGGCGACGGAGTACATCGAGGAGATCAGAGAGGACGAGAGGAGGCTGCTGACGACGAAGGAGGAGCTGAGGAGGCGGAGCAGAGAGCTGAGACACAGACTGAAGCAGCTGAGGACTTAAAATAACCATCAGATTATTTATAAACCACTAAAGTCACCTTTTTAATGTCCGAAGAACTGGATTGAATATCTGAGCTGCAGCTTTAACGAGCAATTATGAAATATGAATGAATCAAACATCTGAAATAATGACATAGGAACTACAAGGACCATAATGCACTGCCCTTTATGTTACCTGTCGATCTGTCTGTGTGTGAATTATTTTATTTAAATTATAACTTCCTTCTTTACCTTTTTGTAGAAAATGTCAGATGTTCAGGATTATGAAGAACCGCCTGCTGGAAGTAATCATGTTGAAGAATAATCTCATCACAATGATTCCTTAAAGCATGAAGTCTTTATTTTATTTTGTAAACATTTGTTTTATTTTTGTATTTTTTCTTCAGTATATCTGATGTTTTTGAAGTGTTCAAACTCTGTAAATAAAAGTCCTTCATGCACCGGAGGTCAACACCAGAGTGGCGTTAAACTCGTTTCTTTAAAGGTCCAATCAGTGAGATGTGTAGAGGCTGAAATGATAAAGTGAGCTTACTCTATGATCAGACATTAAGGAAACATGCTATGTTGAAGTGCTGGCTTCTCTGACAACAATGCAGCAGCCAGTATGTCCTCCTTCTAACTTTAGATTCTGGTCCTGAATGGTCTGGATTTGTTTGGACCAGAGAAGGTAGGCGGTTTTAAGGCACCCCCACACGGCCGTTTTGGACGCCCCTCAGTTTGCCAGATATGAGAGCAGTTATCAGGTCAAACCAACAGGTGCTGCAGCGATGGAAGCGGGCAAGAGAACTGGTTCAGATAGAAGTGATTGTACCCGACCTAAAAAGCCTCTGCATGTTTCTAATAAGCTCCACGAGCAGAAACGTGCTCAAACTAGGATCAATATTGGAGATGCTTTTGAAAAATGGAGAGAGGTTAGAACGCAGAAAGGTTTACAGACCGATGCAGAGCTGGATAAACACTGAAGCTTCAGTGTCCACCACATGGCGACCTGCGTGAGCATCCACTCTAGAGAGGAGGGGGCGGGGGGGAGACAGCTCTCTACTATGTTTTGAATTTAGACTGCAGTACCCATTTTAAACACTAGGTAGGTGTATGATGGGATTTTACCAGAATTCCGAATTTTCCGACCTGAAAATATGACCCACTAGACTTTCGTTATCCATGTGGATGTCAGTTGGTGTGACATCCATGAGCTTGAACTCATCTTGTTGATTTTAAAAGGATAGGGGTGAGAACGTAAACGCCACACGGCTACACAACACTACGATGAGAACATATGTGTTTATATCAACGCTATGTGAAGTTCGATAGAATCACCAGAGCGGAGAAAAACATACTGGAGAACACACCACACTACATTAATAAAAACAGGGATTTAACCATCGCCAATGTCTGTTATTGTGAGACTAAAAGTCTTCTTCCTCTGTAACAGAAGAGTCTGAAATGAAACAATCGGAGCCTGTCAGGGACGAGACTTTGTTCAGGAGCATTTTCCTCCCAAGGATTACACTCCTCTAATATTTAACATATTACTGTCTTGACCACAAACCAAAAGAAGGAGAAAAATCTGATGAGTCGCAGTGACTCTCTGCTGAGTCATGCACGGAGTATTCAGATTATCCAGGACGGTCGGTCAGCTATGAGTGAGAACTGAAGGATTTCCTGTTTCTGACGTCACCATTTTTTGGTCCAAAATCAGAAAAACTGTTTTAAAAAGGAACTTCAAGATTTGGGAGAGTGTCAGGTGTCCACGGAGAGACCAAGACAGAGTCCAGGGTGTCCATCCTCAGGTGATTATAGAGGCTCAGCTGTGAGGGCACTCTCTCTTGCTTCTCACTGAGGTCGGTGAAGGAATCAATTCAGTCGTGTATTTGAGGCTGATTGGTCTTGATTAAGACCAGGTGTGTGGAGCTTATATAAACTCTGGGTCTCCAGCGCTCTGTGCTGACTCATGACCTTACCTTCAGAGGTAGTGAGAGGTTCTCCCTGTGTTTTCCCTCGTTGTCTTTGTGTGCGTAAACACAAACAGAGAACTTTCTGTGTATTTGCTCCCTATGCCCGTCTCTCAAAGAATATAACTTGGGGTGCCGGGTAGTTTCGTTGCTATACCCCACCTTTAGGGTTACCTGTTAAGCCTCTCTGGCAGCCTTTGCTTTTTGTGCAGTGTTTTCTGTGTCTCCTGGACAATTTAGCTTTGAGTGCTAATTAACCCATTAAATGCTTCTTCAAGGTAACATAAACACTAACAAAATATTCACCGTTATGCAGATGATACTTAATTATTCTTATCAATAAAGTTAGATGACACCAATCAGATAATGAATTTCTCAGCCAATGAAAATACAGTCGCAAAATGTGATGAATGAAGCCAACAACTGAAGTTCCTCCAGTGTCCACTAGATCTTGTCTCCTGGACGTAGAATTAAGGGGTGTGGCCTCTTTTAGTGACAGGTGGGAGCTGCTAGCTTGTAATTCAGTCCCTGACCTTTAACCTCTGGGCTGTGTTTGTGCTGTTGGAGCCTTTTGGAGATTTTTCTCATGTAAATATCAGACTAATAATCTGTCTCTCTGTGAGCTTCATTTTACGAACACACCGTCCAACAAGTCTGAGGACGGTAGGCGGGTGTTTTTTTTTAAACAGAGGTTTCAAAAAATGATCCCGTCCACACACGCTCAGTTCTCAAAAACATCTTTGTACACATGAAAAACCAAAAATGCAATGTTTAAGCTTTCATGAGCACCCAAGTCAACAACGACGTCCTTGACATGCAAAAATGTTCTCGCCATTCCTCTGCAACGACAATTTCATATACAAAGGTGTCCAATCAGGAGTCTCTGCTCGTCCACATAGTGGGAGAGTAACTGTGTATGTGTGAGCATGTAAAAAGTCCAGTTAGCAACGTTAGCACCAGCACTAGTTTGGTTACATCTGCCATCGCACTAATCTTATGTAAGCTAAAGTGACAGCGTCGCATGATGACGTCAAACGGAGGCGAGACTGGCGCACGGCGTGACCTTACAAGAACGAAAACTCTGTCTTCACATAAACACCTTAAACAGAGTTTCTGAACATCTTGAACCTGGAAGGAGTTTTACTAAAGGGGAGTTTTCAGTGACCTGAAACCCAGTTTGCGTACAAAAGGCCAAAACACACAGTAAAAAATACCCGCCTACGTGTGGACGAGGCCTGAGCTCCACTTTTTACAACCAGTCACATCAGAACATTTCATTTGTCAGTGCATGTGTTGACCTTTACCCATAGAGTGAGCTGTAGTGACGAGAAGACTGGTTATTTAAGTTACGTTATATGTGGCGGTCACCTGTTGCTCTCTTGGTGAGTCAGGCGTTGAGAATTCTACGCTCCACGAGCTCTCTTCTTTCTCTTCTAAGGTCTAATAAATCAAAAGATAAAACCAGAAGTAGAATCTCACTCTGTAGGAAACAAACTCTGTCCAAACATCTATTATAGTAATTCAAACTTTCCTCAGTGAGGTACAGATCTGTACTCCCCCTACCCATCCTGCTGAGCCCCCATGGGACACCATGACGGTCTCCCCCTCTTACACCACCCACTCTCCACCCATCCTCCCCCCTCTCTCTCAGTGCGTCTGCTGCAGGGTTTCCCGAGCGTCGACTTCCTCCCACGCTGAGCGGAAAGAGAAACTGTTCTGTCTGCAGACCACCGACAGAAACAGCTGCAGACCACGGAGCGGCAGAGCGCTCACTTTCCAGACTAACACTTTATTCAACACAATGGACTTTCTGCTAATGTGGTTAAGAGTGGGACAGTGAGCAGCGTGAGGACACTGTACATACATTTCCCCGTACATAGGTACATGCAGAGGAACTATGCATACATTAGCTGTCTTCCTAAATCCAACATGTACTGTATATCTCCTTAATATAGCAGGTCCTGGTGATACTGAAACTTACCACGGGGTGTTTGGGCTAAAAGAAAGAAGCCCCCCCTTGAAATCTGTTTGGCTATCCCAGGTGCCACCAAAAAAATCCTTTACTATTGGCTTTTTGCCTCATTAGAGGCGCGAAGTTGAAGAACGAAGCCGATGTCAAAGTGCAAAAAAATGCAGTTCCTTGAGTGTCCACTTGAGGCTGTCTCCAAAAGGGAAGTAATCCCCATTAGGGCTCATGTTGTTAGATGTAAGCTAAATGGTAAATGGACTTTAGCTTGTATAGCACTTTTCTAGTCTTCGGACTACTCAAAGCTGTTTTACAGGTCACACCTCCACATTCACACCTTGATGGTAGAGGCTGCTCTGTGAGACCATCAGAAGTAACTAACCCCATTCATACGCATTCACACGCCGCCGGCGAAGCAGCGGGAGCAATTTGGGGTTAAGTGTCTTGCCCAAGGACACATCGGATATGTTGCTGCAGGAGTTACAGATCGAACC
Source organism: Tautogolabrus adspersus (assembly GCA_020745685.1). NCBI lineage: Eukaryota > Metazoa > Chordata > Actinopteri > Labriformes > Labridae > Tautogolabrus > Tautogolabrus adspersus. Next base: position 30,257,702 of record CM036544.1, read on the forward strand.
CTTAGTTAAGTGCTACAGATATTTGCATAATTGGGGCGTGGCCACGTTGACTGACAGGCGAGTGGGTAGTACAGGAAGTAGCCCTATTTAGACTTTTTTCAATGTTTCGCCTTTAATATTAAATTTGCGGAGGCAATTGGGGAAGGAAGTGATCCCCCCTCTTTATGATCCCCCTTCCCGTCGGTGCTGCATCAGAATTGCATTCTGAAAAGGTTTGGCAGTTACTTCACGCTCATCTCTTCCTATTTGTTTTTATTTAAAATTGACCAAAAAAAAGAGTTTGAGATATAATTTCCAATATGGTGACGGCTATGGTGTGGCTTCATAACATCTCTTCAGAAACCTATTGGTGATGTCACTGAGGTGACGTCCATGTTTTATACAGTCCATGTTTAATTGTGAAGATCTTAACACTTTGAACTCAAAATATCACAACTTCATTCTCCTTTTATTTTTTATTAGGGGTTTATTTTGGGGCTTTTTTATGCCTTTATTGTAGAGACAGGACAGTGGATAGAGTCGAGCCCTCGTCCCGGCGCCCTCGAGTAGACGGAGCTCCCCCAAACATTCAGCGAGGTGATCTGGCGCTACTACCATCTGACGTCCCTGACGCCCAGCCAACACCATCGGACTGTATCGTCCCCACAACTACCGCCGTCCTCATTCATGCACGGCCTGCTCCGACCTCCACCTCAGCGACTGTGAATACAAAGGAGAAATCCTTCCTGCATATTATCCCATATGCTCTCTGTTGTTATGAATTGATGCTATACAATTAATGGTTGATTGATTGATTGATTGATTGATTGATGAGAAGCCGTAGAGAGAGAGAGAGAGAGAGAGAGAGAGAGTGGGGAACAACATGCAGGAATGGAGCCACAGGTTGGATTCAAACCTGGGCGGCCCACTCTCGAGGACTTTAGCATCTGTACAAATGCAGTAACCGCTAGGCTAACAGCGCCCCCATGACTACATTCTTCTAACATTATGGCTTTCATCTTGTAATATTCCAACTTCATTCTTGTAGATTTCGGCTCTATTCATGTTAAATCACAATTTTAGTCTCCAAATCTCAGATTGTTTTCTTTAAAGTGGCCCTTCTCTAAAAACTGAAGACTGAAGAACCCCTGTAGAAAAAACAAGTCCTCAAGAGGTTTAGTCCTCCAGAAACACTTGTGTGGTTAATGTGAAGAGACAGAGCAGGTAACTGCAACAACAGGAAGAGGATGAGAAGGCTGTAGGCAGGTGTTAAATAAAGACTTTATGGTAAACGAAAGCCATTTCAAACATCTGGGAATTCCAAAAACTCTTTGTAAGAAACATTCAGACAACAAAGACAGAGAGAAATACATGAAGAGATGAAGGGTGGGGATGCAAATGATCCTCACAGAGTGAAAGAAAATGTCACAGATGAAGGGTTTGTGTCAGTGGGAGGACGTCTGAGGGGGAATTTCCCTCTGAGACAAAAGTGGAGAAAACAAAACGTGCTGTTGAACGTGGAAACTTTAAATGTGTCAGAAGACACAAAAATCAGCGTGTGTGATTAAACTGTGAGTCATCGTGTCTCCTCGTCACATCGCTCTGCTCTCCACGCTCCGTCACACCGACAGAGCAGCAGAGCAACACAACAGAGCAACTTTTTACAAGAAACACAACACGCTTTGAACAATACACACTGCTCATCTAGAACTGATGTCTAACCAGAGGTCGGTCTCCTGGCAGGGCGACCTCTGTACTTTATTTATTCTGCAAACACTGCAGGATTAAAGACGTAGTTACAGATTCTACATACAAATATTCAACCTGCACCCAAGGTCTGGGGTCACGCACCCAGACGAGCACCCAGACAAACACAAGTTAGGCTGAGACAGCATTTCCATCGATGGGACTCCAAAGCCCCCTGCAGGAACAGATGGGTGACGTCACTCAGGCTCCAAACATTCATATTTACAGTTTATTATAATTATTTATAAGGTTTATTTTGGGGCTTTTTATGCCTTTGTTTCGAGACAGGAAAGTGGACACTCAGAAATCAAGGAGAGAGAGAGAGAGAGAGTGGGGAATGACATGCAGGAAAGGAGCCGCAGGTCGGATTTAAACACGGGGCCGCACGTTTTGAGGACTACAGCCTCTACATGGGGTATGCAAAGTAACTTATAGGCTACCATCGCAGCGAGAACAACTTTTACTGAATACCTTTGCAAACAAACCTGTAAATAAATGTTTGTCTCCTTACAGTGTGAGGACGCTGACAGTGAACGTTCCCCGGACAAAGATTTTGTTTCTTTTTAAATGATTTTGACCAAACTAGAACTCATTATTCAGGGTTACGAGTCTGACTGAACTCGACCTGCATGACCTCCGCAGAAGAAAAGAGTGTTAGTCGTGTTAGTTTCAGTGTAATCTCATCAGACAGATGCTCTCTGGTTAACCAACAGAGCTCAAAGTAAAACTCCAGCTGACACCTCAAACTGCCGCGCTGATAAAGCTGCAAACTGCCCGCTGATAAGGCTTCACAGGAGGGCCCTGTTTACCCACGATGCCAAGCGGCGTTATCAATCAAACAGAGGAGCCGCTTCCTGCTTCCTGCTGCCAATAAGACCTTTGATCAGGTCGGAAGGAAACGCCTTATATGGGCAACAGGTGTTTGTTTGAAAATCTGATAAAGCTTCATTCATTATGCAGACACAATAAATGTGTTACTGGTTTAACTGGTGATAAATGATTTCTGCATCAACATGGTCCATTTAGGGGGGTTGTATACCTTAAGTTTTTCTAATGATGCAAGTTATTGATCCCTAAAGTGTGTCTGGGCCCCCTCCTGGGCCATAAAGGTACTGCAGGTCAAACATTACAGGCCCCATGTCCACCTCCTGAACTCTCCTGAATCCTGTCGTGCCCCTTCTGATCTGCGAGCGCAGCGCACACCCCGTCCTATCTGAAAGGCTCTTTAGTCAGCCAGTCAGTCCTTCTGTTTGTCTGTTCATTAGTTAGTTGGATAGTGTCTTTGTTCAATCAGACTTTTTTAATTGTTTAGTCCCTGTAAATCATGTACGGTGGTCTGCAGAGACAAACAAAGTCAGTAACACTCTAGAGAAACTCTCAAATAACTCCAAACAGGTCAGATATAAATATCAAACCGGATTTCCTTCTCCTTTGGGAGTTAAATTTAAACCTTACAGCGGGTTTATTATCAGACACAGATAATAAAACTCTCACACAGGTGGAGCTGCTCTCACCGACTGTCTGCTTCTGTCACCTGCTCCAGATTCTTCCTCTAAACCAGAACACACCTGTGAATGTTCTACATTCACCGTGACCTCATTCCCTTCATCTGTTATTCTCCTCATCGCATTCTTTATTGCACGTAGTGGAGTTACCCTGCCGCAGTGAGAACACTGTATTCACTATTTTACAGAAGAGAGAGAGCTGTCTCCCCCCCCCCCCCCCCCCTCCTCTCTAGAGTGGATGCTCACGCAGGTCACCATGTGGTGGACACTGAAGCTTCAGTGTTTATCCAGCTCTGCATCGGTCTGTAAACCTTTCTGCGTTCTAACCTCTCTCCATTTTTCAAAAGCATCTCCAATATTGATCCTAGTTTGAGCACGTTTCTGCTCGTGGAGCTTATTAGAAACATGCAGAGGCTTTTTAGGTCGGGTACAATCACTTCTATCTGAACCAGTTCTCTTGCCCGCTTCCATCGCTGCAACACCTGTTGGTTTGACCTGATAACTGCTCTCATATCTGGCAAACCGAGGGGCGTCCAAAACGGCCGTGTGGGGGTGCCTTAAAACCGCCTACCTTCTCTGGTCCAAACAAATCCAGACCATTCAGGACCAGAATCTAAAGTTAGAAGGAGGACATACTGGCTGCTGCATTGTTGTCAGAGAAGCCAGCACTTCAACATAGCATGTTTCCTTAATGTCTGATCATAGAGTAAGCTCACTTTATCATTTCACTCTCTACACATTGCACTGATTGGTCCTTTAATTCTTAGGTAAATTGTGTGCTCCAGCCCTTTTCAAGACAAAGGCCCTGTCCCAATATCTGCACCTCTGCCGTTGTGCCCCTTAATTGCACGTTCTCTCAAGGGGTGCTAGACCATACATGTAGGGTGTCCCAACGAGTGATGGACAGAGTTTTGATATGTTTCTGAAGGTGGTAAAGTCAGGTATTACGGAGGTGTTTGGTGTGAGCCTCAAAGGATGATTGAGGGTCAAATGTTCCTCTCAAGTCGGTGACTGATGAGGGATGTTCTGATATACCAGTTATGTGGGATGATTGGAGCTGGTGAGGAGTGCCGACTATGTAGCTTCTGTTTTTGAGCTGTTCAGCTGCAATAAGTTGTAAGTGTGTGTGAAAACACAGGAAGTGCCATCATAACTTTGGCCAACATTTTTGAGGAAGTCAACAAAAACAGCGGGAAAAGGCTGCAAGCACTAAAAAAAAACACACACAAATAAACTGACTACAATAATAGACCTGGAGGCCTAAAAACGGCTGCAGGGTCTTCAATAACGTTAAACAGAAATCCAATTGTTGGCTCTCAGACTGGCGATAAAATGTTGAGTAAAATATGTCAGAGTAACCTTGAAGATTCCCTGAGTCTCAGATACCGTTGTCAGCAGGACGGGGGCGAGCTGCCGTTACAGCAGGTAAATAAAAAAGACAAAGGTCCCGCCGCCAGCTTCCTCTCTCTTTGATCTCAGGTTAGACACACCTTAAACACAGAAGCCTCATTCCTGAAATCCAACAGACACAAACACAGTCGTACACACCTACACACTCACTCTCCACCCAGGTTACAGCGCTCGTAATCTTCAAACGCTTACAATAAAGATAAGAATGTGAGAATGGTAAGTCTGACGTCTCTGCTGTCTCCCTCTTCAGGCTGCATTGTGCATTACAGATACAGTATGAAATAGTTGGAACAACCCTCTTTTTTCTAATGGTCTTGATTGCTTTTTAATCTGTAAATAAACAGCCGAGATTCATTTTGAACTTTCAAAGATCATTTTAAGGTCACATATTCTGTAAAGTCCTCTTCACCATGTTTCTCTAACACTAACATGTGTCTCTAGTCTGTCTACAAACCCCCCAATGATGAGAAAAGTCCATCCTCTCCGTCTTCTGCCTGCTCCACTTTTCAGAAAATGTGTGCTCAAACAGGCCGTTTGCAGATTTTCCCTTCATGACATCACAAAGGGCAGTAACCCCTCCTCCAGGTGGGTGACACTCCCACAGCTAGGTGTTTGTTCTGCCTTCTCACCGTAAACAATAGGACATGGAGCGAGAAAGCCCGAGCCACCCAAGCCCTTCCAGAGAGGGGCGTGGTCAGACACAGCTCATTTACATTTAAAGCTACAGACACAGAAACAGCCTGTTCTGAGCAGGGCTGAAATAGAGGGGTTTATAGGCATGATCAAATACAGGATCAGAGTGGATTTAGAACAAGACACTTCACACACATGTGTTGAGGAGTTCTGAGACTTATTTACTGGTATTTATTTACTTTCTCTGTAAGCTAAGAGACAGAAAGAGGCTGCAACATATCATTAAAGTTGCAAGTAAGATCATGGGGATCAAATAACCTGATCTGTGTGTCTCACCTTCAGAAAGAGAGCTGCAGCGCTCGAGACATCTTCCAGCGTCCTCTGTTTGGAGAGTTTGAGCTTCTGTCCTCAGGCAGGAGAGACAGATCATAACTCAGGCCATGATGACCCTGATGACTGATGATGAGCTTAGGTTTGGTTTAAATGACGGTTTTATGGACATTTTATACATTCTCAGTTTCCTGTTGTTACCTGATGAACTCTAGTATTTATGTATTTAATGTTCTCATGTTGTTTCTAATGTCTGAGTCTGTGTTTTTAGATGTTTCTTGTTTTCACCTTAGCTGAAAAACACATTGCCTCTTGGGGACAATAAAGTTGAAGTTGAAGATGAAGTGTGGTTTCACTTCTGAGACCCGGAGGGAAAAAACAAATTCATACACAGATTATAAATTTAGACGTGAATACACAAAGTCAGCAGAAACACGAGCCAGACAGAGTACAAACAATCACGTAGTCGGAGGACGTTTGTGTTGACTGAAAAGCAGAAGTGAAACAATGAGTGTTGGGGAGGATTTTAAAATACAGACAAGAGGAAGAGCGGACGGTGACATCAACTGTTCCACAAACAACAAAAGAGACAACTAATCCACATTATTTTTGGGAGGTAAAAGACTGGAGATCTGAATATTGGTTTACGTGATAATGTGGCCTACTGGCAAAACAAACTAACTAGTCTAACTAGTATCTCATGGGGTTGATCGTTTTTTACTCAAACTGCTCTCAATCAGCCTCAGTACACTTTGTCAACGTGTTGTCGTACGCTGATGACACGCTGATGAATCTCCCAGAAAACCCTGCCAAAGCATCACCAGTCTAACAAATATTTGCTCAGTATTTTCTTTTGTTTTAATTTGATGTCACCTTGTTGGCCACACCTTGGGGTTAAGGCTGCACGGTGGTGCAGTGGTTGGCGCTGTCCCCTCAGCGAGGAGGTTCCTGGCTCGAATCCCCCGTCTGACAGGAGCCTCTCTGTGTGGAGTTTGCATGTTCTCCTCGTGCATGCGTGGGTTCTCTCCGGGTACTCCGGCTTCCTCCCACAGTCCAAAGACATGCTGGTTAGGTTAACTGGTGACTCTAAATTGTCCGTAGGTGTGAATGTGAGTGTGGCTGGTTGTCTGTCTCTATATGTCAGCCCTGTGATTGGCTGGTGACCAGTCCAGGATGTAACCCCGCCTCTCACCCAATGACAGCTGGGATTGGCTCCAGCCCCACGCAACCCTGAACGGGATAAGCGGTATAGATAATGGATGGATTGTTGGGGTTAAACTAAAACATTCGTCCATGTTATGAAAACAGGAGAAGACACATTTTCTTAAAAATGTAAAAACTTTATTCAGCCAACATTTCATCATTGGAAATATTAATGCCATACAATCCCCGACACTTGGGTTGTCAAAAATGACGATTCTCTGATACTTGTTTGATACCACGTGTTCTAAAACAATACAATGTCTGTAATTTTAATGACTGATAGTATTAGCGAGAACCAAAACTTTAGAAAACGACATCTCTTACATCAGACAGGTGTTTAGGAGATGAAAGAGTTGATCAAAAATTGTGAAGCTCTCTGCAATGTTTTGAGTTTGGACTGCAGTACCCATTTTAAACACTAGGTGTCAGAGTTACATACTGCTCCTTTAAACAGTGTGCAGGAGTTTTTCTGCAATTTTTGGTCATTAAAAACAACACTTGGGGTCTAATGTTTCTATTTTGTTGCCGTGGTATCAAACAGGTAACGATATCGTCAGATTTTTACGAGAATCATACCGAAGTTTAATATTGTGGCATCATGACAACCCTGCCGCTGACACTGCCGCTTTAACACACAAGGCAAAACAAAGAGCTTTAATTCCAGTCAGATGTTCCACTGATTCAAACATCAGCATCAGTACCGCTTCTCTAAATCACAGTCTTCTCTTCACAAACGTATCTTTGGTAGCCAGTTTTCTTTTTACAGAGTTAGCCATATCACAGTTAAAATTTAGAATTGATGATGTTTTGGGCTTGAAACATGTTAACAAGGAGCTGAAATGTTTTGGAATTTCCCTACAGTTCTATGTGAAGGTGAAATGTATAATTATGACCTTTCATCTTTTAATAAACAGTCGTTTCCCCTTTACCAATCAGTGATGTTCAGTTCTGTAAAAGTCAACCTCAGCCACAGAGTCTTTAATCTGAGGTAGGAACTGCAGCCGAGGAATCAAACAAAAACACGGTTCCAGTGGGAGGTTCCCCGGGTTCTTGGAAACGGTTCTTTTGGTGTGAAAGTGTCTTAAGTTTCAATTTAATCAGACCCCAAAGTGGTTAAAACACTTAAACAAATGACAGCAAACAGATCAGTGCGACTTAAAAACATTCAAACTGCATTCACGTCACGATCAGAAGAACGTTCAAGACAACAAATCAACCCCAGCTTTGTCCTCATGTTCAGCCCTTTAGATTCAAGCAGACCCAGCTGCAGTTAGTCCAGATGTTTCATTTTCAAGTTCAGCCTCGCTCAGACGACCAGAGTTAAAGATCCATCGAGCACATCAGGAGAGTCTTAACAGATCTCCTCTATAATCTCAAAGCATGCTCACACCACAAGATATGAAAGTAATGGCACATCATATACTACAGGATTTTATCGTGCCCAGCGGAGGAACGCACCACCTCACATGACCTCACGTAAACAATGGAGCCCGTGGTTACATTTTATATTTGAATGCTTTGTGCAAGGAGGAAAAAAAATGAGTTTCCAAGCAGCCTTGAGTCGGGAACACCCCACGACTGTTGGGAATCGAAGCGCAAATCGGCCCGAATATCCTGAAGTCTGAGCCAGGCTTATGACACCAGAGAAGGTCTTTAACCTATCTGTGATGTTGTACACATGGATACGACCACATTTGGTATAAATATAAAGAGATGTTCCTCAGACTTTTGGTCTGAATGCACATTTTGAAAATCTTTCTGCTCATTTTATTGTTTTCTTTGTCCAAAAACGTCGTATTGTGTATGTAATGAACACTGTCACCTCTAGGGGCTTTCAAAGAGCTACTGATGTAAGCAACATGTGCAGTTTTTTCTCTATTTGACACATGCTGGATGTTTGTAACTGCAACAACAAAAACATCTCCTGCTGCGCATTTCTTAATGTCCACTAGGGGGCAGAGGAATCTTTTTTTTCACCGAACAGACTGCAGATGTTTTAAATCTGACGTGACGTGAATGCAGCAGGCACAACATCTGGTTTTTACAACATCTTTTCTTGGATCAACCAACTGAAAACTTTACTCTCTTTTTCTCATTTTTCTTTTTTATAACAACAAAAAACAGCTTTTAAAATCAGAGTAAAAAAAACAACAAAACAAACACTGAGGTTAAACAAAGAGTCATTAGCTACAAACACGTTCAGTAGTTCTTTTGAAATTTGGACCACAACACTTTTTTTTGTCTCCCTGTATCGCTCCAGTTTCACTCTGAAGAAGCTCTGAGTTAATTTGGCTGCAGCATGCTTTTGATCTGCTTTGACGTGGCCTCGTCGTTCAGATGTTTGGTCGTATACCTACAGGGACGGAGCGAGACGTTAATGATCAATATCCCAAAAACAGTCATTATAAAATCAAGTCAGAAAAATAACAAACTACTCCTGGATGCTTAAAGAAATGTACCTTCAATATACTAAACACCGAGGGCCTGATTCACAAAGGAGTTGAGCTGCTTTTGCGCCTGCTAAACTTTTGCACGAGTCAAAAAAAGGCAGTTCGGTGCATAAAACACACAAAGGGTTAAATTCTCCCCTAACTGCGCTGCAGAGCAAATAATGTCTCTGTCTGGGTGAGAGTGCAGCTCTGTCTAAGTGACAGTGCAGCTTTGTTAACGTGAGAGTGCAGCTCTGTCTAAGTGACAGTGCAGCTCCGTCAGTGTGAGAGTGCAGCTCCGTCAGTGTGAGAGTGCAGCTCTGTCTAAGTGACAGTGCAGCTTCGTTAACGTGAGAGTGCAGCTCCGTCAGTGTGAGAGTGCAGCTCTGTCTAAGTGACAGTGCAGCTCCGTCAGCGTGAGAGTGCAGCTCCGTCAGTGTGAGAGTGCAGCTCCGTCAGTGTGAGAGTGCAGCTCCGTCAGTGTGAGAGTGCAGCTCTGTCTAAGTGACAGTGCAGCTTCGTTAACGTGAGAGTGCAGCTCCGTCAGGGTAAGAGTGCAGCTCCGTCAGTGTGAGAGTGCAGCTCTGTCTAAGTGACAGTGCAGCTTCGTTAACGTGAGAGTGCAGCTCCGTCAGGGTAAGAGTGCAGCTCCGTCAGTGTGAGAGTGCAGCTCCGTCAGCGTGAGAGTGCAGCTCCGTCAGTGTGAGAGTGCAGCTCCGTCAGTGTGAGAGTGCAGCTCCGTCAGCGTGAGAGTGCAGCTCCGTCAGCGTGAGAGTGCAGCTCCGTTGTGTCTGAATATTGTCAGAGCTCAAAGTACTGTAACTAAAATACTGCTGTCCCCGGCTGTAGTTCACATCCAATTCGGCGTTGTGGAAGCACTGCACAGCGGGAGCTCCACATACACACACAGTCAGACATGCACACACACAGCGCTGCGCTCCCCTGCTTGCACAGCTGAAACTGTCTCTCCTCTGTAACATCTCTGTTACTATCTCTGAAGACAGTACAGAGATGGGATCTTTTCGTCCCCCCATTACGCCTCCGCTACATTCAGATTGAAGGAGAAACATCAGAGGGGCTTAAATATCGCAGCTTGAAACGGCGTCTGAACAGGGCTAATGATGAACACTTTATCGAGACATTAGAAGCTGCAATCCATTCTTAGTGAATCAGACCCTCGGAGTGTTTGATTTATTAATGAGAGGACAGACATAAACAACGTCACAGTGACTTTAGAAGTGTTCCCGTTGTGTTAGTGTTGTTGTTGTTGTTGTTGTGTAGTAAAGACGGTCAGACCTGAGAGCGTTGAGTAATCCCTCCACACTGCTGGGCGGCTGATCCTTCAGCACTCGGATGCAGCCTTTCATCTGAAAATGACCAACCATCATGTTGACGTAAAGCTCGTTATTATTTCTGTTAATGATGCAGTCATCATAAATAAGTGATAGAAGTATAGATGGACGTATTAGAACGAGCAGCAATAAATAAACCATCAAGCTGGTCAGATTGGATCGACTCAGACAGGAAGTCAGTAAAGGAAACGCAAAGTGTGTCGTTAACGTACGTCTATATTGGAGGTCTTGACGAAGGCTCCGGCCGGGTGAACGTGGTCGTACAGGATGATGACCCCGACCATCACACGGAGGCAGAACAACACCGTCTCGTCACTGGTGAAACGGCTGCGGTACTCCCTGCACATAAACACGAAACACACAAACAGCGTTGGTTCATGTCTGAAGCAGGTGGCTGTGATGATGCGTTCAGGAACATGTCAGGACTCACGGTGTTTCAAGCATCACTTTACACACGCTGGCCATCGTGCTCAGACAGTCCGTCGTGTTTTCAGTCGGGACGTCTGGATTCTGCAACGACAACAACATCAACATCAGCAGCCACATTAACGACATCAACAACAACGATAATGACATCATCAATCGCAACATCGACATCACCAAAGTTTCCTTGATGTTCAGAGTCTCTCTAAAACAGGCGATGTTTGATGATCTGAATCTCAGCAGTGAAGGTTTTATTATGATTATTATTTCATTTATTTGAAGACACTTTTCTGTGTTTTCATGAGTTCTAAAAACCTTGTTTCATCGTGTAGACGTTATTTAGCTGAATGTAAAGATATGTTTTATTCAGGAGAACATCTCTAATCCTTCATCAACAACTTCAGGGTTCTCTGAACTTCCCTTCATGTGTTTGTAGCCACAGAGAAGTAAAGTGAGGGCGCCCTCTGCTGGCAGCTCATGAAAAAGAAGATAAACTGTCTGCTGCTGACCCCTGCTGGCTGAAATAATCATCACACCCTGAACATGATCTCACAAAATAAAACATTTAAACTGAGCTCTGAACAGTGACCTAACTGTGACTTCATGTTATTTCTTTGTTCTGTTTGTGCAGGTTTTAATAATCTATCTAATTATGAACGAACTGTTGGAATACAAACATCTTTTCATAGTGAGTGAAATGATAGAGTGAGCTTACTCTATGATCAGACATTAAGGAAACATGCTATGTTGAAGTGCTGGCTTCTCTGACAACAATGCAGCAGCCAGTATGTCCTCCTTCTAACTTTAGATTCTGGTCCTGAATGGTCTGGATTTGTTTGGACCAGAGAAGGTAGGCGGTTTTAAGGCGCCCCCACACGGCCGTTTTGGATCATAAATGTATAAAGTTCTTCGATGTATATCCTGGAGAAGCTACTTAAAACAAATCTATAAAGAGAACAAGGATTTAAATCTCAGTCTGGGCTCACATCTGAGACGAACTTTGAGGTGGCGTCACTTAGCGTCTTCAGCATCGGCGTGGCACTGGCGTAAAACAGAGACATCCGATTGGCCAGCTCGTTGTTGACTTCATTTCCTGCATCAGCCTGGGAACAAAAAATCAAGAGGTTGGATTTAAAAAAACTTGTAAGAGAAAAGATGAATGGAAATCAGAAACAGAGACATATTAATCTCAGAGGGTCTGATGTTTGTGAGTTTGATACTTGAAGCTTGATGTACGTATATAGGAAGCTCGATGTTTGCTCTGCAGCGCAGTGAAGGGAGCGTTTAAACCTTTGTGTTTGTTTTGTGAATTAGACGGTCTCCTTTTGACCTGGGCAATCCTTTTGTGATCCAGACCAAAAGTGACTTACAGACAAGTTGTTGATCCGCATCCGACTGATGGTTCGTCTGTAATAACTGAAGTCGTTCTGGATCGCCGGATTCGTCATCTAGAACAAAAAGATGAAGGAGGTGAGGAGGAGGAGGGACAAAGAGATGAAGGAGATTAGGAGGAGGGACAAGAAGGAGAAGTAAGTGCAGGAGGCGCAAAAGGAGAAGGAGGAGAAGGTAGAACAGGTGCAGAAGGAGGTACAGGTGGCGGAGGTGTGGGAGTAGACCCTGAACTTGTCCTAGCACAGCGTGCAATGCAGGATTTGGAAAATGACGAGATGAAGGAGGAAGAAGACATAGATGAGGAGGAGGAGGTGCAGAGGGTGCAGAAGGAGGGGGGAGGTAGAGGAGGTGCAGAATTGTTTTAAGGAGGTGCAGAAGTAGGAGGAGGAGAATCATCAGCTGACCTTGAGCTCGTCGAAGCGCAGCGTGAAGTGCATGATGTGGGCGAACTGTCGAGCCAGAGCCTGTTTCTGCTCCAGGTGCTGAGTGGGAGTCGATGCACAGCTGGTGAGGACGACCAGGAGACGCCGCAGACTGGACTCTGATGGGAGGGGGGAGACGGGGGTAAGGAAAGAGGGGAGACAGAGGAGGAGACATTTTGGGACACAGGAGAGAGACAAAAGGGTGCAGTGAGGAAAAACAGACGGGGGACGGAAAAAAGACAAGGGAACACAAATTAAGAGAGGTAAACACGAGGGGTGAGGAAAAGGGGAGACAGGGTGGAACATAGAAGGAGGAAGGGGGAGAGTGAGGGGAGCATAAGGGGGAGACAGGTTTGATCCAAAGAAAGAATGCAAGGGGGAGACAAGCAGACATAAGGGGACAAAGGATGAGAACACAGGGTATCCAAAAAGGGGGAGACGGGAACAAAACAAAGAGGGGCAAAAAGGGGGAGAAAGGGAGGAGAAAGGGGGAGACAGAAGGGGATACAGTGGGAGGCAGGGGGGGAGACAGGTAAGTTATTCTCCATTTGATTTATGAAACAAACAAACACTGATAACGTAACACTGAAATGATCTCCACAGGTCTGCAGTCGTGCTCCCTCTAGAGGCTGCAGTGGGAACTACAGCCACAATATGAGGTCCTCTATGGTGGCGCTAGAGGATATACCGTTACAGGTTTCTTACCAAGTTTTTGAGAGAACTCATAGAAGGATTTGAGTTTGCCGACCAGAGGAACCACAGCAGACCAGGCCTTCTCCTGAACCCCCTCCACACCAGGACTCTGGATGGCCTAAACACACACAACCCGTAATATGTGCAATTCATTAAGCTGGAAGATAAAAGTAGTTGAGCAGAGAAAGAAGGCAGCATCAAAATTAAAGACTGGGGAGGGGGGGGGGGGGGGGCAGACACCATGAGAGACAGGGGGGTTAGGGGGGACACAGGGGGAGTCAGCATGAAAACAGAAAATGCACCTCCAATTTATACCTCAGTATCGCACATGAGTAAATATACTCTAGGGGGAGACAGAGGGTAACATAAGGGGGGAGACAGAGGGTAACATAAGGGGGGAGAAGAGGACACTAGGAAATACAGAGAGAGGAAATATCTGGGAGACGGTGGGTAGACCAAGGGGGAGACTGTGTCACCTGTCCTCTGTGTCACCTGTCCTCTATGTTACCTGTCCTCTGTGTCACCTGTCCTCTGTGTTACCTGTCCTCTGTGTCACCTGTCCTCTGTGTTACCTGTCCTCTATGTTACCTGTCCTCTGTGTCACCTGTCCTCTGTGTCACCTGTCCTCTGTGTTACCTGTCCTCTGTGTCACCTGTCCTCTGTGTCACCTGTCCTCTGTGTCACCTGTCCTCTGTGTCACCTGTTCTCTGTGTTACCTGTCCTCTGTGTCGGGTGTACTTTCTTACTTTTCTTTACTTTCTTACATCACCTGTCCTCTGTTATACCTGTCCTCTATGTTACCTGTCCTCTGTTATACCTGTCCTCTATGTTACCTGTCCTCTGTTATACCTGTCCTCTATGTTACCTGTCCTCTATGTTACCTGTCCTCTGTTATACCTGTCCTCTATGTTACCTGTCCTCTGTGTCACCTGTCCTCTATGTTACCTGTCCTCTATGTCACCTGTCCTCTATGTTACCTGTCCTCTGTGTCACCTGTCCTCTATGTTACCTGTCCTCTGTGTCACCTGTCCTCTATGTTACCTGTCCTCTGTGTCACCTGTCCTCTATGTTACCTGTCCTCTATGTTACCTGTCCTCTATGTTACCTGTCCTCTGTGTCACCTGTCCTCTATGTTACCTGTCCTCTATGTTACCTGTCCTCTGTGTCACCTGTCCTCTATGTTACCTGTCCTCTGTGTCACCTGTCCTCTATGTTACCTGTCCTCTATGTTACCTGTCCTCTGTGTTACCTGTCCTCTATGTTACCTGTCCTCTATGTCACCTGTCCTCTATGTTACCTGTCCTCTGTGTCACCTGTCCTCTATGTTACCTGTCCTCTATGTTACCTGTCCTCTGTTATACCTGTCCTCTATGTTACCTGTCCTCTGTGTTACCTGTCCTCTATGTTACCTGTCCTCTGTTATACCTGTCCTCTATGTTACCTGTCCTCTGTTATACCTGTCCTCTATGTTACCTGTCCTCTGTGTTACCTGTCTTTTTCTTACTGTACTCTGTTTCACCTGTCCTTTAAGTCACCTGTCCTTTTAGTCTCCACTGTGACCTTTCTACCTGTCCTGTGTCACATGTCCTTTGTGTCACATGTCTTCTTTGTCACCTGTCCTCTATCTTACCTGTCTTATTTCCTCTCCTGCTCCTCTGTAAGTCTGCAGGTCTTCCAGGATGACCCGAGCCTCCGTCAGCACCTGGTTCACCTCCTCCCACACCTCCGTCTCTGACTGCGAGGGCTGAGCGTCTGCAGAGGGACACACACACATACACACACACACACACACACACACACACACACACACAGACACACACACACACACACACATACATCCAAGTTTAAACGCTCAATCTCCCCGTTACTTTATATTCACAATGTCCTAGGTCTGTGTGTGTGTGTGTGTGTGTGTGTCTTACTCTCAAAATCCAGAAAGAAGTTTCCACCATTGTTGTCGATGTCTCTGGTTAACACCTTGATCAGGTTCCCCATCCTGACAGAACACAAACAGGAGCTTCATTAGTTTCAGACAGCGAGTCATCAGGATCCAAACCAGAGGTGGGGCCTCGAGTCTGGGACTTGAGACTCGTGTCGCACTTTAGTCGTATGTGACTTGTGGCTTGACTTTTACTCGCCCCCTCAAAGACTCCAGACTCGACCTGGACTTGAGGTGTGAGACTGACTTGATCTCTGATCCAAACGTGTCCTTTGAAACAATTTCAGTCAGGAAGTAAGTCAAAACCCCAAACAGAGCAGGCGTCAAAAGCATAAATGGAGGAGCTGGGGTTGCAGAGCGAGCAGCAGAGATGAGGCGGCTAGAGCAGTTTAAATAAGGCAGCATAAGTACTATTAGCCAATAGGATGCTTTGAAGCAAATCAGCTGATGAGGCTTGCATGAGATCAGCTGTTGCCAAAAACAGTGGCGTGACTCCGTGTTTTTGGTGTCTTCGTAAAGCGATGTAACCTTCCTGAGCGACCTTTTTGTTAAAGAGGAAGATTCTTTTTTTCAAAGCCACCAAACGTAGAGTCAGTATCATGTCCCTTCAAAATAAAATACAGACTTCTCCTAAAGTAAAGCTGCTCCATCGTCCCTTCTGGGCCTCCGTACATGTGTGCTGGTGACTGTGTCTGCAGACACCCTGTCCTCTGACTGGATTTTACTGTTCTGGTTTGTTTTGGTTGGCGTGGAACGTTTCTGAGCGGAGCTGGTGTGTTTCCTCCAGCCAATGACAGCGCAGCAGGAGTGGATACAGTTCAGAGAGTGGATGGATTCATATTGGCGAATATGACGGACATGGACGTAGCGGCAAAGAAGAGAAAATATAATCACAGTGAGGTGAAACACCAAGCGGATAAAGCTCGTTCTAAAATGAGGGTGAACCTTGTGTTGGCTTTTACTACAGACTGAGACCATGAACTCACGAGGAAACCAGCGGAGTTGCCCCCTGCTGGTCATTTGACAGAATGCAGGTTCAGGTCACTTCTGCATTGGCTCCACTTTTCATCCAGGAGGCTACATCTATTTCTACTTCAGAGTCTGTGGCTCCGAATGACCCACTGTTTGTTCAGCACTCTTTATGTTGACAAAAGAACACAACATTTAAAAAAAGGCAGCACCAATAAAAGACTTCATTGCTCATAGTGGATTTGTGCAAATGTGCAATTTTTAGAAATAGATAGAAAGACCACAAACAGTCAGACACACACAAGGAGGCGTGTTAATACCAGGCGTGAACTATGTCACAGTTTATCTGAAGGCTTTAGACTTTGCCCTGGGGGTGAACAAAACCTTACACTGAAGGTCCTGCTAAGGACGGTTAAATGTAGCAGAGCCACCCATTCACACCCTTCTCAAAGCTCCAACGAGCAACGCGTCAGAGGAAAGAGTGTGGTCGTGATGCAGCAGACCACACTCAAAGACAAAACAACAGAACAAGCTGTTGATGATTCTGCTTCAACAAACTCAAAGATACTCACTGTACTGCTTCAGTAAAAACTGGATTCTTAGTGTTTCATTTTCTGCAGATTATCTCAAAGCTAAACGCTGTTTCTGTAGACGCAGCTCTGTCGAGGTGGTGAGCAGAGAAGTCTCGTTATGAGTAGTGAAAAGAGGAAGTAGAGTCTGAAAGTTGGGCCTAAATTTAAAACAGAGGAAGTAAAGCAGACTGTGCACAGATCAGGTAAAGACACCAAGAGAGCAGCGGCAGAGCTGCTCAGAAAATGTAACCAACGTCGGGTTTATTCTGAGCTTCGTGTCTTTACCAACGCGAGTTTATGAAGCGCTGCTGACAACAGAAAACCACTCAACATCTAAGGCTTTAGCAAACAACTGCTACATTCAGATTCACACAAGAAATATGGAGTTTAGCTGCAAACTAAGTCTGTTATCAGGACGGTTATAAAAGCATGTCATTTAGGCTTTAAATTGAAAGCATAACATTTAAGAGCGCACATCAAAGTCTGTCCACTACGTGTCTGACAGGAGGTTGTAAAAACCTCCACGTGTTTTCTGACGATGCAATCTTGAAAAGTACCGAAACTACGACTACTTCATAACACCGGTGTGTAGGAGAGGAATGAATCCATCACAAACTATCCCCCCCCCCCACACACACACACAGACACCTTTGCTTGTTGCCTTCCAATTTTTGAAAAATGAAAAAACAGGAAAGTTGACAACATAAGGGGTCTGGGACTTCTAGTTTTGTTGTTGTGATATCAAAACAGATTACTTGAATCATATGGTAGATTTAAATTCAGGTATTGTCTGGCAACCTACCACGCCTTCACAGATCGGATCAGTGGGGCCAACAGGGGAGCAGTGCTGGGTGTGTATAGCCCCGTTTCCACCAAGCGATTCAGTTCAGTTCGTCAAGGTACGGCACGCATTTTGTGGCGTTTCACACTGTCAAAAGTTGGGAAACGTCCCAAAATTATCGTCCCGTACCATCCGACTTTTTGCTACCCTTCTGTTGCGGTGCCAAGCATACCGATCTGACCATAAAAGGGCGGAGCTAGAAACACTGCAGTCCGTTGATTTGTCGAAAGAATCGTCACTTCCCGTGCGACAGCGGTGTCTGACTGTGTGTGTATGTGGAGATCACCTAGCTGTGGGAGTGTCACCCACCTGGGGGAGGGGTTACTGCCCTTTGTGATGTCATGAAGGGAAAATCTCCAAACGGCCTGTTTGAGCACACATTTTCTGAAAAGTGGAGCAGGTAAAAGATGGAGAGGATGGACTTTTCTCATCAATGGGGGGTTTGTAGACAGACTAGAGACACATGTTAGAGTTAGAGAAACATGGTGAAGAGGATTTTTAATAATTTGTGACCTTTAAAGCTTCTGTACTTTTCAATACTGTCATCATTACATGAACAGAGATGTCATCGACTATCACAACCGTGAAACTTCCACTTCTTTTACTTTCATTTCTTAAATGAGCCGCTCTTAAATGTTTTCATTCCCCTCGTGTTGCAGAGATAGAAAAATATTTACGGACATTAAAGAACAGACGAATCGTCAACAACTCCTCGGGATGAACCGCTTCCTTCCTCCGTGTCGTATACAGACAGAATGGGACTTTATTCTACATGAACAGATGTAAGCACAGTTTAAGTTCCTCAATCTGGAGCCGCTTTTAGCAGAAGGACGTTACAGCATGCAGGAATAAGAAAAAATAAATCAGGGAACGTTTGTTTTTTATGGCCTTCTGAGAAAACAGACGAGAAGTTGAGAATCATTTTAGAGTCAGGAATAAAAAAAGAAACAGCAGAAGAAGACGTACGTAACACTTTGAGAACAAAGTCACTAAAGCTGTTTTCACACATGAACGCCTGCAAATATCTAGATAACTTCAGGAGGACTGCTCCAGATATTCTCCTGACCTGGTTGTTCACACATTCACCTCACGGGGGGGGGGGGGGGGGGGGGGGGTTGGGTCTCCTGAGGTAGTTCAACAGAATCACAATCTGAATGCAGCAGGTTCATTAGAGCACGGAGATCGTAGAGGTGGCGTGCAGACAGTCTATGGTCGTGCAGCGATCACAGGGAATAAACGTCACCACCCCCTCCCACTCGCTCGAGGTGAATTCTCCTGATTATATCCTGCTGTGTTCTCACATCAGCTCACTCTGCAAATATCAGGAGGTTTTTTAGGGGGGCTTTCTGCAAATGTGAAAGCCATATAAAAAGCATATATAAATTTTAGAGGAAAGTACTCCGAAGACCAGAGAAGGTAGGCGGTTTTAAGGCACCCCCACACGGCCGTTTTGGACGCCCCTCGGTTTGCCAGATATGAGAGCAGTTATCAGGTCAAACCAACAGGTGTTGCAGCGATGGAAGCGGGCAAGAGAACTGGTTCAGATAGAAGTGATTGTACCCGACCTAAAAAGCCTCTGCATGTTTCTAATAAGCTCCACGAGCAGAAACGTGCTCAAACTAGGATCAACATTGGAGATGCTTTTGAAAAATGGAGAGAGGTTAGAACACAGAAAGGTTTACAGACCGATGCAGAGCTGGCTAAACACTGAAGCTTCAGTGTCCACCACATGGTGACCTGAGAGGAGCATCCACTCTAGAGAGGAGGGGGGGGGGATAGCTCTCTACTATGTTTTGAATTTGGACTGCAGTACCCATTTTAAACACTAGGTGACAGAGGTACATATTTCTCCTTTAAATAATCCAAACGTGTGTTACACTCTGATAACTATTTGTAATTGTAGGGCTGTCAGCATTAACGAGTTAATCACGATTAATCTCGTTCTATTTTGTCCCTTCAGGCTCACCGTAGATAGTCGTCCTCAGTGTCTCCCTGTAGTCTCAGTGATGTAAAAGAAGGACACTGCTGCATCTTTGAATGTCTCATTTCACTTTAACAAACTCTCAGACAGCTCAGCTGACGAGTCCAAAGTCATATCCACCTGATGACATCACACATTGACCTTTGTTACCGTTCCTTTGAGCTGTTTGACGTCAGTTTGGGATCCCTAACTACTTCCTGTTTCTGTGTTTAACTTCATGTCCTGACCTCCCATCTACCAGAAGGTCCTTACTGTATTTCAAAATAAAAGCACACAGCAGGTAAGTACTGTCAGCTTAAGGCAGTACAACATTTCAGAGTAAAAGCCTGACATGTTTTACTTTTAAATGGGAAATAATGGCATTTCAAACATGCGATTAAAAATGTAATTAATCACGATTAAAAGGTGTTATCGTTTGTCAGCCCTATTTTTTATATATGCATCTTTTTTAGCATTTAAAACGTTTTTAAGCATCTTAAAGTTTTCAGGATTTTAAGAAAGAAAGAGTTTAGCAGTTTCCCTTTTACTCTGACAGTTAGAACAAAAACTTTAGAATAGATTTCACGCCCAATAAGGAACATTTCTACTCTTCTCAGGGTGTTCAGTCCCGTTTCCCCCACCACTCGGTCCCTGAGTTTAAACGTGTGGCTGAATTCTTGCAGTGTATTCATAGCTGCAGGCTACATAATGCAGGTTACACTCTGCTGCAGCTCGTTACAGTACAAACACGGAGGGTCGGCTGTCGTGTCGTCACATACCTTCAGTAAAGCTCCGCGATGTGGATGTTTCAATGAACTGATCTCAGAGCAGAACTAAAACCCGAACTTTGACCCCTCGACGCGTCACTTCACTGTGTGGCAATATAGGGAATGAAAAGCAGAATACAAAGTTGTTGTTTCCTGGCGAGTTTGCAGAAGCAGCAGCAGCTTTCTGCAGGACCTGACATGTCTGATTTGAGATCCACCCAGAGAGGACTCATCTCTCCCCCACCCCGCCCCGCTCTGCTGATCCAAAACACCCCCTCTGATTCTCCCCTCCCCGCCCGGAGCGCTGCCCCTCTCCCGCTCCTCACCTTCACCGATAACCGATCGATACGTGCGGGTCGATAGTGCGTGTCCAGGCTCCGGTGTGTGTCCGCAGTGGTGGTCCAGGTGTCCCGGCGGTCCGCCTCCTCTACATAGTGAGTGAGTGTGAACCCGGAAAACAGCCGCTCTGCGCTCCGTTAACTATAAAAGGAGTGATTTCCTCAGGAGGAACTGAGCGCTCAGCCAATCACAGAGCGCAGAGGCTGCGACAGCAACCTGACCGTCGGCCGATGGAGGCAACCTGAACTGAGCAGCAACTGCAAAAGAGAGAGAAACAAAAGTCGTGAAGTATGGAAGCCCAGAGCTGCCAAAACGGAAAAGGGTTCCCATTTTAATCCAAATAGTTTTAAAGTAAGTTTTTAATCATTTTAAAGGCTGCTCTGAGTGTTTTAAAGGGGACAACATGCAAAATCCACTTGTACAGTGTTTCTAAACATATATCTGGGTAACCTGAGTGTCTACAGACCCACAAAATGTGAAATAAACCCATCCAGTCCTTTGATTGTGGTCTGCATAAGTCTTACAACACAGAAAAATGCTCCGTTTTAAATGTGCTCCCCTTGTGACATCACAGTGGGTTTCTGTTAAAAAAAAAGACCCTCCCCTTCCCTGGTATCTCCACCCATGGACTCCACCCCCAGACTTTAGAGCAAGACCTTAGCGAAGGGCCCTTTCTGAATAGCCACAGTTCAGTATGCAGTGTGTACTATTCAGGAGGGAGTTTCAGTAGACTGAACCCTCGTGGTCGTTCAGTAGACTGAACCCTCGTGGTCGTTCAGTAGACTGAACCCTCGTGGTCGTTCAGTAGACTGAACCCTCGTGGTCGTTCAGTAGACTGAACCCTCGTGGTCGTTCAGTAGTCTGAACCCTCGTGGTCGTTCAGTAGTCTGAACCCTCGTGGTCATTCAGTAGTCTGAACCCTCGTGGTCATTCAGTCTGAACCCTCGTGGTCGTTCAGTAGTCTGAACCCTCGTGGTCGTTCAGTAGTCAGAACCCTCGTGGTCGTTCAGTAGACTGAACCCTCGTGGTCATTCAGTGGTCATTTTTTGTGTCCACCTCAGTAGACTGAACATTTCAGTATGGATACTAACTTCCTGGTTTTGTGCAGTATAGATCGGATGCATCCTTTCAGTAAACGAATTTTATTTTAACACCCACAATGCTTTGCGAAATTAAACGTAAAACGTCACTTCACGTGCGCCTCCAAATCAAAACAAACGAGCACGGATTAATTTATTTAATTTTTCATCTAGAGTTAAAGTCCTCTTCTAAAATCTGCGTCTTTATTTCACTTTATATATTTCTGTCTTTTGTTCTTTCCTGTCTGTTCTTTTATTATTGAATCTGTGTTTTACTTTGTTTACATTGTGATGTTGTTTTTGTTTACTGACTGTATATGTGCATTACTCTTCTTGAATAAAGCTAAACAAAAAGAATAAAAGATAACTTGTTGATGTCGAGTCCTGACAGCTCAGCATGTTGGGAGAAGGTTTTTAAAGTGGGAGGTTGTGGGTTCAAATCCTGCACAGTTTAAAGTCTCTGTTAATGTGGACTGTTTCCTCTATGTGTCTTTTATTTTGAAGTGCAGCGAGTAGACGAGCTTTATAAACATGTTTGTGTCTTTTATGTCGTCTGAAATGAATCAGAGCTGCAGAGAAGTTTGAACTTGTCAGCAGCTGAAGGAGATAAATTCATCAGGCTGATCGTATCCTCAAAGTCTTTAGGACAGAATGTAAGACCTCGTCCACACGTAGGCGGGTATTTTTAAAAATGAGGTTCCTCTGTGCGTTTTAGCTCACTGTAAACTCTCCTTCAGTAAAACTCATTCAGGGTGAAGGCTGGTGCTAACGTTGCTGACTGGACTTTTGACATGCTCACACATACATACACAGTCACTCTCCCACTATGTTGATGAGCAGAGATGCCTGAATGAACTTTGTAAAATGATCGTTGCAGAGGAGTGGCGAGAACATTTTTGCATGTCAAGGAGATTGTTGTTGACTTGACTTCTCATGACGGACGTAACTGAGTTTTTGCGTTTTCATGTGGAAAAAGATGTTTTTGAGAACTGAGCGTGTGTGGACGGAGGAGGAAATCCTCAGTTTAAAAAATACCTGCCTGTGTGAGGGCACTAGGACAGAACCTCAAGTTTTCAAAATCTTCTCCCAACACGCTAAGCACTCAACATCAATGATGTCACATTACACTTAGCTTTGACATAAAGGCAGAAACCTTCAAAGCCGCAAACTCTGTCACTTCGTAGTCGTTTCTGTTGTTGTCGTTTTTACGTCTTGTCCCGCCTCCTGAGACGTCCCCTCCAGTTTGACAGCGAAGGTCTCCCACTGTGAGGAACCGTGAACGACTAACTCTGGAGGACTTCAGGGGCCGCCTGTCCTGAAATGTTTCAGATTCGTCATCAGGGACGTGAAACGAACGTCTGAAGTTTAATGAAGAGAGAGCCGTCAGGATTTCACTGGATTTAAAGAAACTACCTGAGTCTGAGGTGTTGGTGGACATGTTCAATTTAAACTGGTTTATAGGTGAACACGTTCAAGTTTAAACTGGTTTATAGGTGAACACGTTTGAGTTTAAACTGGTTTATAGGTGAACACGTTGGAGTTTAAACTGGTTTATAAGTGAACAAGTTTGAGTTTAAACTGGTTTATAGGTGAACACGTTCGAGTTTAAACTGGTTTATAGGTGAACACGTTTGAGTTTAAACTGGTTTATAGGTGAACACGTTGGAGTTTAAACTGGTTTATAAGTGAACAAGTTCGAGTTTAAACTGGTTTATAGGTGAACACGTTGGAGTTTAAACTGGTTTATAAGTGAACAAGTTCGAGTTTAAACTGGTTAGGGGCCCCAAGCAGTTGCCTGCCTTGCCGTGCCTGTTGACAAGCAACATCTATGCCTACATTTCCCATGGTGCCCCGCGCACACGGAAGTGCGTCATCACGCGTGACCTTGGTGTTCTTCTTCACCTGGTTTTCCTGCATACGGAGAGGACAAGCATGGCGAATAAAGAGCCCGGTGTAAGTGTATTTCGGCACTTTAACTCGTTTTTAAATGCGTTTATGTGACATTTCCGGCTTCTGGTGGGGTTATGCATGCTGCTGTTTCCCGCTCTTTGCTCTCCAGTGTGTTATAACAGGGTTTACACGTGAGCCAGGCTGATCATGATGTAAGATGACAGTTAAAGTTCATGTTAATGAGGTTGTGATCAGAAACTTGAAAGTCAAATGAACTTAGACACTTCATATGAAGGGTTTTCCTCAAGTTCAATTCAAATAAACGGCCTTGCAGATGAGTTAAGAGTTTGCTTGGCGCAGGGAGCCCAGTGTCCGTCTGAAAATTTAACAAATTTAGATTCCCTCGCCGATCAGCATATCTAATCTCTGTTCAAATTAATTGTTCCAAATTTAAAAGATAATAATAGACTCTTCTCTTCAATTCGGCATACATATTAAGTTAGTACACTCAGCTCAGCTTCTTAAATTGACATTAGTTATGCGGATAGTCGCGTCTGAATCAGGTATGCTATACGTACTATTGACGCAAGGACAGATGCGCAAAAAAAGGGAAATGTTGATATTTTGTTAAAACTACCTCAGTTATGCGGGATGTTTGTTCGCCGAATTTTAGAGAAGTGACCAAGACTTGAAGCCAGATAATCAGTTGTGTATTAGTATGTGATTAATTAGCATTAGCGCTTATAAACTATTAAATTGTGTTTTTTTAGAATGAAGTTTGGCTGGATCTGCACACATATGGTATATTTTTTTGGTAGCTGAATACAGACATGGTTAAGTTTTAGGGAGACGTCAATGGTTGTTGTGTGCATGTTTACCCATCATGTCATGTCTGTGTGATAACCGCTTAATCTGAAGAAGCATCACTTTTTTTAAAAATCTGAGAGTGGTTTGTGTCAATGTTTGTTGCCAAAGTTTATAAGCCGATGTTTGTGTTTCAGGGTTTTCTGCAGCAGCTGCGGCAGATCGCAGGCAGGATGTCATCAGGACCTCGGGGAGCAGGTCTGGGTCTCAAACTGCTGCTCGGTGCAGGAGCTCTGGCTTACGGAGTGAAAGAAGCAACATACACAGGTAGAGTGCTCGGCTTTTATGCAGTCATTGTGAACATCTAACATCACCTGTTCAAGAAGAAGGGTTAGCCCTCAGGTGAGCGTGGAAACTTCAGGGTAACTCTGCTGAAGGTGGCAACACTGTTCTGGTCCACAGGATAGGTCGGGCACAGCGGCGTAATTGGGATGAAGGATGTCTTCATTGAGCGCTTATCCTTTCATTAGGGCGCATGCACCTTGTGTTTATTTCAATTGGGTTTTCTGTACACCTTACCTGCTCTTGAGGTGATGGTCAGGGTGCCAGATTGGCACGTAAACAACCAACGCAGACTGACCAATCAGGTCGGTTAATCTGAGAGCGAGCTTTTGGGGAGGGGGGTGGTGAAGAGTGCTCAGACTGCACGCTTTAGCAATTTACAGATTGCAGTTCCACAACAGCACCTTTATAAAGTTCAGTCATCATTACCGTAACAGCGTAATATATCTGGTGTCCCAGTGTTTACAGCGTTGTGGAACGCCGAGCGGAGCAGAAGAGGCACGGCGTGTGAGCACACAGCGGGAGCTCCACATACACACACGCTGAGTCATGGGCACACACCCAGCGCAGTTCAACCTCATTGAGTCTGAAGTGTCTAGGGATGTGTAGTGTCAAATTTAGGAGAGTCCCATACTCAGGCCTGGGCCAGAAGTAGCCTAAGCTGGGACTCCAATATAAACACAACATTTTGTTGCTCTAAGTCTGAGTTGTCATTTAGGTAGAGTCAGAGTCTTTAAAGTTTGCAGAGTGTTCCTCAAAGTCAGGACCAGAAGACAGCAAAGTCTGTGATCATAAAAGCTTTATTCATCTTTACAGAATCCAAAAGCAGTGAGTCCCTCAGCTGAAGGAACTGACACAATATCAAAAACATCCCTATTTAAACCCTTTGATTGAGGCGTGGAGAACAAACTTCCCTACGCCTTTTTTCCTTATCTCCAGTGGTTGGCATGATTTTTATTGGTGGTCAAAGACGTCACTCCCTTAGACCCTCCTAGGGGCAGTTGTTTTTCTCATAGTGTCTGTCTATAATTTATGGCCTTCATTATTTTCCCTTCTCATCCTACCTAGTCCGTCGTCGGATCCTTATCAGTCTTTTTGGCCAGCTGCATGGCCCTAATTGGGTCATAGGCACTTTCAAGTTGGTCTGTCGTCCGTGCTCCGGCTTAAAGATCAACGACTCTTCAGGCTGAGCTGTTGTTACCTCGGCCTGTGAGTCTGCTCTCAGCTTTGACATGCACATAGGTGCAGACTACATTTCTTAGCCTCAGAGGATCATGTTAACTGTCTATGATGTGCTGTACACACTGTTTTCGCTCTGTACTTTAGATGTGAAGTTTTATTAAGACATAGAGTTTACTGAGCAACATATAATTTCTTGTGAACACTCAAATACAAGTATTGATTATAGATATGTACTGTATGTCTACAGGAAAAGACACCACAGATGGTTACCGAAGTCCTGTAATAATATGTTACCGGTATCAACGCGTCGTGTTCATACGGCTACAGCGTTCGGTGCTTGATTTTGGTACCACTCGCTGCCCTCTGGCGTTCAGAAACGGACATTACAGGCTTCAGAAGCATTATAACATGGAGCCATGACAAGAGTAAACATCATCACGGCCCTGTGTGCACCTAGCGTTTTTTTTCTGAGCGCCAGCGTCTTTCTTCAATTGTTTCCAATAATGAGTGTTAGCGGCAGCAGGCGGACGCCCCCAGAACAAGCGCAGCACCTAGTGTCTTTTTTTCCAAGCACTCCGCCTTTTCTGTGCGGCTGCTCCGAGATATGACGTCATCGGCGCTCTTTTCCAAATGTATTTTTGTCTCCTATGGATCGTGTCTTGTACCCACATCCTCCTCGCTCCGTGTCTGATCGGGAAGTAAACGATCTCAAATATAAAACATGCAGTAAAAAGTAACGGAGCAGTGTCGGTCATACAGCGGCCGTTGTCATGGTCAACAGACTGTTGTCATAGAGACAGGACGGACGTGCAGCGCTTTTCTTCTCAGTGTGCAAGCGCTTTAAGCAAACACTCCCGAGCGCACAAACAGAACTTTTCTGCCCATAAAAAAACGCTAGGTGGACACAGGGCCTACACTACACACTGACAGCAGTGGGTTATATCTAGCTTAAAGTTAGCTTAGTGATGCTGATGTGAACATGTTTGTGTGTTTCCTGCAGTTGAAGGAGGACAGAGAGCGATCATCTTTAACAGGATCGGAGGGATGCAGATGGACACGGTCCTGGCTGAGGGACTCCACTTCAGGTACGACACAGTAAGGGGTTCGGTGCCTTGAACAATGGCACCTCGGCAGTGCTCAGGAAGTGAACTAGCACCTCTCCAGCTACCAGACCCATTTCCAGACTTTGTCAACACCGTGATTTAAACAGGCGATGCTCCAGTTCCTAACCCAAGTCCCTACAGACTGAGCTACTGCTCGTCTGTGTTTCCACGGGAAAGCCTGTGATCATCTTATGCAAAACAGCGCCCTCTGGGCGGGCCGTGCACCACAGGCACTTAATGCAATAACACTTCTGTTTGCATCTTTAAGAAGGGGCATCTTCTGTCGAGTCTTTAAAACAATGAGGATACTTAACGTTTATTAAGTATTAACTTCAGATACTTGGTCATCACAGATCTGCCGCCCCAGAAAAAAGATTTGAAGCTGTACCGCGAGGTGCAAGCATGTCTCTGCAGAACACTAAATAAAAAACAACAGCCTGTCCGTGAGAGTGTGTTTGTTTGTTGTTGTTTTTCAGGATACCCTGGTTCCAGTACCCCATCATCTATGACATCAGAGCCAGACCCAGGAAGATCTCCTCTCTCACTGGAAGCAAAGGTCAGAACCCCGAGACACAAAACTTCAAACCTGCAGGAGAAACATTTTTAAAGACGTGCAAAACCTTCAACAATCGTTCCTCGTTCATTTTCTATACGACTCTGTTTGTCTTAACGTGAGAGGAAACATCAACAGACGTCCATCAGAGGAGTGTCATCAGATGATGTTAGAATTTGAAGGGTTAAAGTGTGTCGACGAGCGGCCAGAGCAGAGAGATCGTCGTATTGGACGACAGTGTACACGCTATCTGTAACAGTTCTCGCACGTGGAGCAACTAAAAGCTTCCTGTGCTGTCAGCATTTCCACCGCTCTCTGAAGACTTGGGAAGGTTATGCAAATCCGGCTGTGTTGCATTGCAAGTTGATTAATTGGTTGACGAGTGCTGGCGGGAGAGCGGATTCAAAAAATGCCCAAAATGATCAAATCGTGCTTCAGCACTTTCAGGGTGAAAGTTCCTGCAGTCTTATGTCGCACAAAGAAAAGAGACGTGTCTGTTTTTCGAACATCGTTCATCCCGACTCGAGTTCTTTCTGATTCTATTGATCATTAAAATAACAGATTTCAATCCAGAGTTACTGAAAACTATTGAACACTTTGCCAATCTTAGAACAAATCTCTGAGATGTGTTAGAGGTCGTATAGAGTTTGTCCACCAGAGGGCGCTGACGAGTTGTAAAAACCTTCCAAACATCAACGTGTCTCTCTAAACACTGTGTGTAGAAGAAGATTGGATGTTGTCATTGTTGATATCCGTGAAGTCCAGGATTGGTCGGAGTGTGTTTTTAAATACAGCTCGTGTATTTCTCAGAAAGTCGTCCGTGTTCACGTCAGCAGCTGTAAACAGATGTTGTGTTTTTGTCTCCGCTTCCTCTCAGATCTTCAGATGGTCAGCATCGCTCTGAGAGTTCTGTCCCGTCCTCTGGCGTCCAACCTGCCCATCCTCTACCAGACGCTGGGTCAGGACTACGACGAGCGCGTGCTGCCGTCCATCGCCAACGAGGTGCTGAAGAGTGTGGTGGCGAAGTTCAACGCTTCGCAGCTGATCACGCAGAGAGCTCAGGTAACAAACAACACCTGATAAAGGCGGTTATTTCGACCAGCTGTGGGTTCTGTTTGCTCGTTGGAATCATGACGGCTCATGGTCATGCTCACGCTGCAGCTGTCACATAAATCAAACGACAATGATTCAGAGTTCCCCTCCCGCCCTGCAGGTGTCGCTGCTGATCCGCAGAGAGCTCTTTGAGCGAGCCAAAGACTTCAACATCATCCTGGACGACGTGGCCATCACCGAGCTGAGCTTCAGCCGAGAGTACACGGCCGCAGTCGAGGCCAAACAAGTCGGTGAGTACGGCTGCGTCAGAGATGAGACCTGTTGGATTCTAGCCTTCTTCAGAGTGCAATCCTGCGACAGCGCCGTAACGAAGCTCTAGGTCATCACGCCTTCAGACATGGATTCCACAACGGCATAACATTGCTGTCACAGTCTGTGAGGTCACATTGTGTTACGGCGTTGAGGGAGCACGACACAGCGGGAGCTCAACGTACACACACAGTCAGACACTCACAGCGCTGCGCTCCCCGCTGGCTCTGCTGATCTCGCCTCGTCCCTGTAACGCCTCTGTTACTGCCTCTGAAGACGGTACAGAGAGGGGGATCACTTCGTCCCACCATTACGCCTCCACGACAGTCAGATTGAAGGCGAGACGTCACAGGGACGTAAATATCACGCCCCGTAACAGCGGTCTGAAAAGGGATCCAGTCTCACCTTATGGCCGCGTGGAGCCGGAGAACCTCCCCGGTAGCGCTGAGCGATTAATCTGGTTCCAGTTTCAATCACGATGCTGTCTTTGCACGATCATGAAAACTAGAAGATCGAGATCAAACGATTTCTGTGCCGCATGCTGTGTTGTCCTGTGAGGTAAATGGAGAGCACCCTCCCGTCCTGTACACCTCAGCGCGTGCTCTGCCCCTCCCACCAAAACTGCTCTTGCAGTGGTTTAAGGGGGGGCTCACACCGTGCCATGCCCCAGCAAGTTTGACCCCCAAAGTCCAGTTCTTAGTGCTCCGTACACGTCCTTGATTTACTTTATTTATCCCTTTACATGAAATGACAACGGTTACAGCTGCAGGCTTTCATCCTCCAGATTTTAGTATAGTGGACTTTTATGCTTTGTCCGCCACTCCCCCCCTCCTGACAGGGATAATCTCCCCCTGTGAGGTGCATGTGTGAACGACCAGGTCAGGAGGAGTTCAGGAGCAGGAGTGCAGACGTGAAATCGTCTGCATAGATAATAAAAGTTAGCTTAAACATTCCTTTTTGATTCATGTGATCTTTATTCTTAACTCTCACTCTGTTGGTTTGTATGAAGCTAAGGTCAAAGGTTAATTCCAGGAAATATGACGTGGTTGTGTGTTTGTGTTCAGCCCAGCAGGAGGCGCAGCGAGCTCAGTTCTACGTGGAGAAGGCCAAACAGGACCAGAGACATAAGATCATCCAGGCTGAAGGAGAAGCTGAGGCGGCCAAAATGGTGAGAGGAGGTTTTTTGTTCATCATGTTGATGATCGCAGTTTACAGAAACATGCAGGACATGAGTCTCTCTCTCTCTCTCTCTCTCTCTCTCTCTCTCACGGCCCTGTCTCTAAATATTGGCCCCAAAATAAAACATGAAAAAGAAAAAGCAGCGGTCAGATGAGACGTGTTCACATCAGAGGAGAGCTCCAGCTGCACAGCGTTATTTATGCTGCAGCAGAGTCTGACAGGAGGTCTCGTGATTTGTTAACGAGTCTGTCCATTTAGCTGATCTAGAGTTTGTCAAGATGAACTTTAAAGCGTCCAACTCGAGACTGTCTCTCTTTCAGACAGCTGTGCAGCTGGAAAATGAAAACTTAGTCTAAGAAAGTGTTGCAGTACTCTAACCTGGTCTGGGTCTAGAGACCACTTTTTGAAGGTCTGGTCTCGGTCTCAGACTGGGCGGACTCCAGATCTTAAATCAAGACCGCCACTGACAGTCATTACAATCGTATGAGCCTCCTTTACCATGAGAGGTTAATCTTAGCATTTTAAACCTCTGATCATTTGTTCATCCTGCGGTGATGAAACATAATCCACGCTGGATCAAAGCGTGTCCTCTCCTCTCCTAAAGAGAGCAGAGCCCCAGCTCGGTGACCTCAGGGGGTCACTCACAGTGAAGCTGCTTGTTGTGTCCACCAGGTGGCGCCAGCTGAGCATGAATCAAACAGAGACATCAGTGAACACACGAGGCTTCATGAGTCCAGTAATATCTCCTTGAATCAGTTTGATGAAGGAAACGAGGATCAGAATAACAGGCGATGTTAAAGTCAGACATGTTGACGTGTTGCTACTGTAGTTCTTTATTCGACCTGTTGTCGTGTCCTCGGGGCGTCTCTGTCTGAACAGAAGGTTTACATGTCTGTGATCACCCGGGCGGCTGTGATTCTCTTTTTCAACTCGAGCAGAAAGATCACATAAGGAAGCTAAACGGCGCCGATACAGCGGGGACGCCTGGCGAACATGCACGGTGACGACAAACTCTAAAAGGTGCACCTAAACACAACACAGAGAGTCAGAGCATGACCTCAGAATCACTTTAAATTAAAGTAACGTCTCCGTCCTGTGAAAAGTGATTCTTCACGCCTTCAGGAGGACGACGTGAAGACTCCGCGTTAATGACGCCCTGCAGCTCATTCCAGGCGTGCACGTCGTGACAGCTGCTGCAGGAAATAACATCATGTTTTTACTACAATCACTTACACAGTAGTTCAGAAAAGAGAGAGAGAGAGAGAGCGAGGGGAATGACATGCGGGAAAGGGGCCAAAAGTCGGGTTCGAACCAGGGACGCCCGCTTGGAGGACTAAGGCCTCTGTACATGGGGGGGCTGAGCTACCAGCGACTCGCAGACTCTCTTCATCCAGAGCTAAAAAGAAATAAGTGGAAACACTCACAAATGGACCGGGCTGTACTACTTAGTTTGTTAGCTTCATGCTAACACTTGATGCAAAGAGCCATTAACGGCCTGACGGTTAGCATCCTGATGGCGTCTTCAGTTAAGCAAGTAAACGACGTATTTAACTTCACGACATTCATCGAAGGAGATCGTTCCTTCAGTTGGGAGAGGCTGAGTACGTTTCTTAGCGTCTCTTCGCCTTCAAAAAGTGGTCTCGGACCGACAACTTTTGGAAGGTCTCGGTCTCAGACTGGACAGACTTTAAATCAAGACCGGTCTAGACCACCACTGACGGGCTATTTGTCCACGTCATCACTGTGATGAGAAGGAACACGCCCCTTTCTAAAAGAACTAATTACATTTTTATCCCCTGGTTTCAACCGCAACCTTCCCGGTGTTACGGTCTAAGTGAGGGACACGCCCCCTGCACACAAGATGATGATCTTCACGTCAGCTTCATAAGTTTACAAACAGATCTCGACCTTCGGGTAATAAGTGACCCTCTCCACGACCTCTAGACGCCATTTTCAAAGCTTTATATCTCTAAAATCTTTCCTCCTCAGAGGTTATGTGACGTATGGAATGCTCCGGCTCTTATCGTTGTTACTGAACATTAATGTCAAGAGGATTACTCAAACATTCATCCCTGCAGCCTCGGGCCGTCAGCACGTCTCCTCGTCTGCTCGTTACCTAACATCATGGTGGTATGTGCGAGTCCTTCGCTCTCTGATGAAGACTTTACTTCTGATCGTTTTTATTCTAGTTGATCATAAACAGACGATGCAAACCGCCGCCTCCTGCATCGTCGTGTGCGAGGAGATTGTGTCGAGGAGTTTACGAGGTGTGTCTAGATGTAGCGGCGTGTGTCGAGTCTGTCGCGTTTTACGATGTAAGACGATAATTAAACAGATTTATTAGAATGTAATGAAGGCTTTTAAAAAAAACACCTCGGGATCCGTCCCTCTGAGAGGAGCTCTGTCCCGAGGTGAACCTCCTCGGCCTCGCCTCCTTTAACTGTGCAGACAAACACTTCATGAAAGTATGTGATGATTATCTCTCTGCCTGTCAACATGCGTGAGAATATTAAAGCTGAGCGGCATCACGCCCGCAGCTTTGATGGCGGGGACCAGCTCAGCCTGCTGCCGCTGTGCCTCAGGTCCCGCTCGCTCAGCCCTTTGTTTGAGTGTGTAACAATCTTCTCCTGCAGACACACTAACAGTTTAAATATGTGTTTGTGTTTGTGTGTCAGCTGGGCGAGGCCGTGACGAAGAATCCAGGCTACCTGAAACTCAGGAAGATCCGGGCGGCGCAGAACATCGCCAAGACGGTAAAAAAAAAAACCTTCACTTGAAACTTTCTCTCTGCACAGCTTCACTTCTTCTTCTTCTGCAGTTTCCAAAACAATCCCAACATGCACGCAGCTGCAGAACATCACGCTCCACCTCTGCAAACACGCAAACGTTTTTATGTTTGGAAAATGAGAAAATACGACGATGGACGCTAAGTGGTGTGACGGGGTTCTTTCAATTAGAATTAAAGGTCATAAGAAGTCTGAGGGCGCACTCCCACTGCTCCAGGACTAACCGGCCTGAGCACGGTTACCTCTTGTACATAACGTCGTCATACAACACATGCATGACTTTACGAGATGATGAAGCGTGCTTAGTTTACAAGACAGGCGGGCTCAGGCGGTCGAGTCCTCGTCCGTACAGCCGAGAACAACTCAGAGAACATGACGGCTACTTCACTGACTTTGTGTCGTATTGTGAGTCGTGTTTGTCAGAAACAGACAGAACACTCCGGGATTTCTCCGTAATGAAGGCTGTCAGCGTTGTGTACCGGCGTGCTCGTGCATGAAGTGTACCGTGCCGACGCACACCTGTGAACGGAGCGCTCACACTGGTCAGATGAACTGGGGTGAAGCGTGCTGAGGTACAGATTGCAGAGTGTGAGTGCGCCCTTAGAGTCATATTTTAACGACCTGAATCTGACTGAGACGTGTTTGTTTGAACTTCTTTTAGCACTTCATGATTTTTTTATGGTTCTTTATTTTGTGGATTTGTTCGTTCGTGCATTTTGGAGATTGACTTAAACGACACTTAAAACAACGAGGAGACGATCTGAACAGAAACAGGTTTTTCCAGCTCGAGTTCTTCCTCCTCTTTAAACTGTTTCTCTCTCTCTCTCTCTCTCTCTCTCTCTCTCTCTCTCTCTCTTTGTTCTTGAGCTGCAGAACAAAGATAAACGTCTGCTCACAGGAGACTTAACACACATCAACTTCCTCTCTTCGTTCAAATCACTCCGTCCTTCAGGGGGTCTGAAATACACGCATCATAAACTCTCTAAGATCTCGCAGGCCGCTGTGATGACGCCCTGAAACTATCTGCTGGCTCCTAAAGAGAGCAGAGCCCAGCTCGGTGACCTCAGGGGGTCATTCACAGTGAAGCCGCTTGTTGTGTCCACCAGGGGGCGCCAGCTGAGCATGAATCAAACAGAGACATCAGTGAGCACGAGGCTTCATGAGGCCATTAATATCTCCTTGAATCAGTTTGATTCATGTGAAGCAGAAAGTTTCTCTCAGCACGTTTAATTTAAAATGTTCGATCTTTATGAAATCCTTTTGAACCTTTTTAAAGGTTCAAAACAGACAAACAGGAAGTGACATCATCAGATGTCAATGACGTGTAACATTAAAGGTCCAACCAGTGAGATGTGTAGTGACTGAACTCAGACATTAAGGAAACAAACCCCCTGACAGTCTCAGCGTGTTGCTCACGCAGGTCACCATGTGGTGGACACTGAAGCTTCAGTGTTTATCCAGCTCTGCATCGGTCTGTAAACCTTTCTGCGTTCTAACCTCTCTCCATTTTTCAAAAGCATCTCCAATATTGATCCTAGTTTGAGCACGTTTCTGCTCGTGGAGCTTATTAGAAACATGCAGAGGCTTTTTAGGTCGGGTACAATCACTTCTATCTGAACCAGTTCTCTTGCCCGCTTCCATCGCTGCAACACCTGTTGGTTTGACCTGATAACTGCTCTCATATCTGGCAAACCGAGGGGCGTCCAAAACGGCCGTGTGGGGGGCCCTTAAAACCGCCTACCTTCTCTGGTCCAAACAAATCCAGACCATTCAGGACCAGAATCTAAAGTTAGAAGGAGGACAAAAACAACAACTTGTAGTGAGCACACTTTGATGATGTTGCAGACATTACCTGCTGCAGGATGAAACGATCTGGACGAGCGATTTCAAAACGTTTCTCCTCAAAGACCCGATAATACGTCAAACAAATGATTCTGTCATGTCCCTTTAAGTCAGATGTTTAAGTGTTGGTAATGTGTGAGCTCTAATAACTCCTCAATCAAGTATCAAGAGTTTAAACACAAACCAGCCTCTGGTGGGTTTCGGACGTTAAAAAGAAAACGGTTTATTAAAGGTGCGTGGAGCGTTGCGTGGTCAAACAGACGCCAGGAGAGCAGCAGCCAGTCTAAAGGACGTTTTCATATTGATTACAGCAGGAACAGGTCGTGACCTCGCAGCAGAGTGTAACGCTCTCCCTCTTTAGCTCACAGTCACGTCATCTGAGCCTGGCGGTGGCGTGTGTGTTTCCTGTACGCAGGCCTGCTCGCTCGCCGCGCTCTGAATCAGCTCAGTGTTGGAGCTCTGACAATGCTCCCATTATGCTCGGCTGCAGAGAGCGGGCTGCAGAGAGCGAGCTGCAGAGAGCGGCGTGCACGCTGAGAAACTTCCCACCTGTGTGTTCTCTCTCTCACTCTGTGTGTGTGTTTGTGTTTGACCTGCAGGTGGCGCAGTCCCAAAACAAAGTGTACCTGAGTGCTGACAGCCTGGTGCTCAACCTGCAGGACAGAGACAGCTTCAAGTAAGTGTGACCCCCGACCTCCTCAGATTTTACAGACGTGTTCAGTCACGACCTGAGCGGCAGTTTAACCCTCGAGACGCCAACAGAACGTTCTGCTTTTCAACCAACGGCTCCGCCTCCAAACATGACTCAGACTTAAAGATCTCAAATGAGAAATCCTTCTTCACAGCCCGGGACGGGTTCGACAGCGATCGACGTGCAGTGACAGCACAGAGTTAACATCACACAGTACACAATAAAACACACAAACACACACACGGCTGATTCAGCGTGGCTGCAGGGGTCAGTCGCCCTGCTCCTCAGTGCTCCGTAGCTCCGCCCAGAGTTAATCAGTCACAAGGAGTTTTTATTTTTAATACACAACTTCCTCTTTATGTGCGAACATTGGAAGCGTCTCTTAGTGCTGTAGTACTCGAAACCGGTCTGGGTCTCAAGACCACTTTTTGAAGGAACATGAGATGTGAGTCAACAGCTCGTCAATACAAAGCACCACACTTCAGTTTGTCCTCCTTCAAAATAAAAGCACTACACTTCAGTTTGTCCTCCTTCAAAATAAAAGCACTACACTTCAGTTTGTCCTCCTTCAATATAAAAGCACTACACTTCAGTTTGTCCTCCTTCAAAATAAAAGCACTACACTTCAGTTTGTCCTCCTTCAAAATTAAAGCACCACACTTCAGTTTGTCCTCCTTCAATATAAAAGCACCACACTTCAGTTTGTCCTCCTTCAAAATAAAAGCACCACATTTTAGTTTGTCCTCCTTCAAAATAAAAGCACCACACTTCAGTTTGTCCTCCTTCAATATAAAAGCACCACACTTCAGTTTGTCCTCCTTCAATATAAAAGCACTACACTTCAGTTTGTCCTCCTTCAATATAAAAGCACCACACTTCAGTTTGTCCTCCTTCAAAATGAAAGCACTACACTTCAGTTTGTCCTCCTTCAATATAAAAGCACCACACTTCAGTTTGTCCTCCTTCAATATAAAAGCACCACACTTCAGTTTGTCCTCCTTCAATATAAAAGCACTACACTTCAGTTTGTCCTCCTTCAAAATAAAAGCACTACACTTCAGTTTGTCCTCCTTCAAAATTAAAGCACCACACTTCAGTTTGTCCTCCTTCAATATAAAAGCACCACACTTCAGTTTGTCCTCCTTCAAAATAAAAGCACTACACTTCAGTTTGTCCTCCTTCAAAATAAAAGCACTACACTTCAGTTTGTCCTCCTTCAAAATAAAAGCACTACACTTCAGTTTGTCCTCCTTCAAAATTAAAGCACCACACTTCAGTTTGTCCTCCTTCAATATAAAAGCACCACACTTCAGTTTGTCCTCCTTCAAAATAAAAGCACTACACTTCAGTTTGTCCTCCTTCAAAATAAAAGCACTACACTTCAGTTTGTCCTCCTTCAAAATTAAAGCACCACACTTCAGTTTGTCCTCCTTCAATATAAAAGCACCACACTTCAGTTTGTCCTCCTTCAAAATAAAAGCACCACATTTTAGTTTGTCCTCCTTCAAAATAAAAGCACCACACTTCAGTTTGTCCTCCTTCAATATAAAAGCACCACACTTTAGTTTGTCCTCCTTCAAAATAAAAGCACCACACTTCAGTTTGTCCTCCTTCAAAATGAAAGCACTACACTTCAGTTTGTCCTCCTTCAATATAAAAGCACCACACTTCAGTTTGTCCTCCTTCAATATAAAAGCACCACACTTCAGTTTGTCCTCCTTCAAAATAAAAGCACCACACTTTAGTTTGTCCTCCTTCAAAATAAAAGCACCACACTTTAGTTTGTCCTCCTTCAATATAAAAGCACCACACTTCAGTTTGTCCTTCAAAATAAAAGCACCTCATATCAGTTTATCCACCTTCAAAATAAAAGCACCACACTTTAGTTTGTCCACCTTCAAAATAAAAGCACCACAAATCTGTTTGTCCTCCTTCAAAATAAAAGCACCACATATCAGTTTGTCCACCTTCAAAATGATACGACGCTATAACGAGAATATTTACCTTTTTTTTCAAAGCTGTGTAGTTCAACAGTCTCGCTCTCATTTGTCAGAGGCGGCCCGATCTCAATCGGGAGCAGAAAGATGAAAGTGTAAGGGGGCAGATCGAGTCTTTAATAGTCTCCTGTGTGAAGCCAGCTTCACACTGATCTCAGGTACACGATGACGATGATGTCACTAAATTAATTTGATATCTCTGTGTTTCTTTCAGTTTATCGCTGGACTAAGAAGACGGCCTCTCCGTCATCACTCCCTCGCTCGTCCATCTCTACAGAAGAAAACGTGTTTGAACCTCGCTCGCCTCATCTTCATCGTTTGACTCTCCATCGTCGGTGAAGTCGCTTCGTTTACAGTCCACAGAACGAGACTAACATCTGCAGACTGGGTCGCCCGTCCAGCGGCTGTTTCTCTCTGGACCTTCTCACAGCAGAGGAAACCTTTTTCAGAGCCTTTAAACCCAGAAACATTTGTATCCATGAAGGTTTGCTTTCGCTGCGTCAGAAACCAGCTGCTACACAAACGGCTGCATCGGCTCGCGCTGCAGTTTATTTATAGTATTTAATGCAAACATCAAGGAGGCTCCGAATGAAGAGTTCAGGAAGTGAAACACTAGAACAACAGATGAGACTTTTACCAAGACGAGAGGCCAAGCTTTGAATCATGTCAGGAAAAGTCACGAGAAATAATCAATGCTAACCTTTCTGGGAGTGTGTGCGACTCGTTAAGAAACATGAGAGCAGCGTGAAGATGTAGTGTAACTCGTAACCTGTTCTTCCTTCATCCTCACGTACGACTTCTTCTCCTCTAAGTCTCCGAGCCTCTTCGTGCTTCATCTCAGCGTGCAGACGGATGACGTGTCAGACTTCTGCTCCTGAAGAGGTGAAGATGTACGGCCGTGTCTTTGATCACTTTCATCACAAGTTGAATATGCACATTGTTTTCTTTATTATTGTTTATTATATGTTTGAATAAAAGTCTGCAGCTCCCAGGAAGCCGTGTGGTGATCACTTTAATCTTCTTGTTAGAGACAGTAGTGTTGTAGTACTCGACATTTTTACTCGGTCTTGTCTCGGTCTCAGACTGGACCAGGACTCCAGATTTCAAATCAAGACCACCACTCATCCACTATTTTTCTATGTCTTGCCTCGGTCTCGCCCTGGCT
Organism: Tautogolabrus adspersus; assembly: GCA_020745685.1. Taxonomy (NCBI): domain Eukaryota; kingdom Metazoa; phylum Chordata; class Actinopteri; order Labriformes; family Labridae; genus Tautogolabrus; species Tautogolabrus adspersus. Next base: position 30,296,581 of record CM036544.1, read on the forward strand.
TGGTCTTGTCTCGGTCTCAGACCTTTTTGACATGACACACTAAGCACACTACTCTTGCTGGACTTCAGCAGTTTATTTAGAAAGGTTCCCTCCTTCTCAAACAATGTCCCCACCAGGTCTCTAATAAAACTTCCTGAAAGCAATCGACCCCACTGAGAGAACTTTAAACTCCTGTTTTGGAAAGCTCCTACGGAGTCCCGAAAAGTGGGGGGAAAAAATCTTAAATTGTGCCACAAGTTAATAACTTGTGCCCACTCAATTTTTTTTCCACTTTTTGGGACTCAAAGAGGACATATTCTCCCCCTTCTCCACCTTTTCAAACAGTCCCCTGTGGTCTAAATCAAACATCTGTGCTGTGCTTTGGTCCAAATATAACATGAATCAAGCACCAGAGGAGGTTTGTGACCCTGTAGAAACCAGCTCTCTCAGAACGCTCCGTTTTGGTGTGTGTGTCTCTTTAAATGCAATGAGCCCCCCCTGAGTTTTCACAGTAGACATCAATCCTTCACTAGCGAGAATAAAAAAGTTTTGCTCTAGGCTGGGGGTGGAGTCCATGGGTGGAGATACCAGGGGAGGGGAGGTTTTTTTTTTGTACCAGAATCCCACTGTGACATCACAAGGAGAGCACATTTGAAACAGAGCATTTTTCTCTGTGTTGTAAGACTTATGCAGACCACAAACAAAGGACTGGATGGGTTTATTTCACATTGTGTTGGTCTGTAGACTCTCAGGTTACCCAGATAAATGTTCAGAAACACTGTACAAGTGGATTTTTCATAATACGTCCCCTTTAAGGGACTCCGTAGTTTCATATTTAGTTTATGTTTTGTTCCCTTAAACCAGAAAAAGGAGGTTTCGTCGCTCTTTTTAAATCCACCAAATTCCATTTAGAAAATCAGTATTTTAACCCGCATTCCCCCCAAGATGTTGCAGTCGGCCTGCAAATTCTGTTTTCTGAGGTAAAATGTTACGTTTTTGTCAAGGCTTTTTCCAAGTTCAAAAAATTGCATTGAAGTTTGAAATGGTTCAGATCAAGCACAAAGATTCAATTAAAAGGAACAACTCGTCAGGGAGAGGTTGACCAGCAACTCCCACACTCTCCTGGTCGTTAAACCTCGTAGTCCCTCACTATGTTGCAGGCTGCTGCATCCTCGAGGAGTCATCGTCCTCGTGTTATTGTGCTACTTTGGTGTCTTCGAAGGTTAGTTTAGACCCAACACAACATCTGTATTTCATATAAAAACTAACTTAAGTAAGCAGTAGACCATCATCTCCTGTTCTCTGTGAGGTAAAAGTACAGGTTTTCTTTTTATACCGTACAGTCGTCACGAAAAGAGAGAAATGAGCTCTAGAGACCCAAACTGTTTTTGTAGCAGGCTGTAAACATGTTTATTTTAACATGGGGCTCTATGGGGACTGACTCACTGCAGGAGACAGACTCTAGTGGACACTGGAGGAACTGCAGCTGTAAAGTTGGACATTTTAACATGGGGCTCTATGGGGACTGACTCACTGCAGGAGACAGACTCTAGTGGACACTGGAGGAACTGCAGCTGTAAAGTTGGACATTTTAACATGGGGCTCTATGGGGACTGACTCACTGCAGGAGACAGACTCTAGTGGACACTGGAGGAACTGCAGCTGTAAAGTTGGACATTTTAACATGGGGCTCTATGGGGACTGACTCACTGCAGGAGACAGACTCTAGTGGACACTGGAGGAACTGCAGCTGTAAAGTTGGACATTTTAACATGGGGCTCTATGGGGACTGACTCACTGCAGGAGACAGACTCTAGTGGACACTGGAGGAACTGCAGCTGTAAAGTTGGACATTTTAACATGGGGCTCTATGGGGACTGACTCACTGCAGGAGACAGACTCTAGTGGACACTGGAGGAACTGCAGCTGTAAAGTTGGACATTTTAACATGGGGCTCTATGGGGACTGACTCACTGCAGGAGACAGACTCTAGTGGACACTGGAGGAACTGCAGCTGTAAAGTTGGACATTTTAACATGGAGCTCTATGGGGACTGACTCACTGCAGGAGACAGACTCTAGTGGACACTGGAGGAACTGCAGCTGTAAAGTTGGACATTTTAACATGGGGCTCTATGGGGACTGACTCACTGCAGGAGACAGACTCTAGTGGACACTGGAGGAACTGCAGCTGTAAAGTTGGACATTTTAACATGGGGCTCTATGGGGACTGACTCACTGCAGGAGACAGACTCTAGTGGACACTGGAGGAACTGCAGCTGTAAAGTTGGACATTTTAACATGGGGCTCTATGGGGTCTGACTCACTGCAGGAGACAGACTCTAGTGGACACTGGAGGAACTGCAGGTTTTTGCACTTTTGCATTAGCTGTACTTCTCTGAGGTTTCTGCTTCGTACTTAAGTCTTTGGGTCTAATTTAACCATCTCAGTCTTTATTCTTGTAGTGCCATTTTGCTTAGATAATCAAAATATTCCTGCTCAAACGTTAAATCTCCAAAATAAACCCTAAATGAGTTCTGATTCTCTCTCTGGCTGAAGGAAAAAGCAGAACAACTTGTAACATTTTCATACAGATCAGGTGAATATTGATGCGTCTGTGCAGCTCAGAACACATCCGTGAGCCCTGAAGCGTCGACAGCAGGTGACTCAGTTCTCTCTGCAGCTTTTGTGTTTTGTAACACTTCAGGAAAAGCCTTAGACTAAATCTCAACACTGTGGAGCTGTGTTCCGTTAATACCGACGAGTATTTATGAACAAGCAGCAGTGACCGCACAAACACAGTTATCTTTGTTTCTGTTACAGCTGAGTGTACTGGAGAGGCTTTAGTATGAACCAACGTACACTGAATAAATATGTGGCCGTTTTTGAGATTGTCTGCAGAAAATACATTTTACAGAAATGTTGTTAAAACGTCATCAGTGAAGTTTTATTTATATCCCATCAAATCACAGCAGCCGTTTTTCCAAAAAGCTGTACATGATGAGGCTGCAGTGTTGTTATTCCTCTGTTTCTCCATATATCAAGTCAGAATGTATTTAAACAACGATAGCACTTTTTAAAGGAGCGATATGTAACTCTGACACCTAGTGTTTAAAATGGGTACTGCAGTTCAAAATTCTGAACTTTGTAGAGAGCTGTCCCCCCGCCCCCTCCTCTCTAGAGTGGATGCTCACGCAGGTCACCATGTGGTGGACACTGAAGCTTCAGTGTTTATCCAGCTCTGCATCGGTCTGTAAACCTTTCTGCGTTCTAACCTCTCTCCATTTTTCAAAAGCATCTCCAATATTGATCCTAGTTTGAGCACGTTTCTGCTCGTGGAGCTTATTAGAAACATGCAGAGGCTTTTTAGGTCGGGTACAATCACTTCTATCTGAACCAGTTCTCTTGCCCGCTTCCATCGCTGCAACACCTGTTGGTTTGACCTGATAACTGCTCTCATGTCTGGCAAACCGAGGGGCGTCCAAAACGGCCGTGTGGGGGTGCCTTAAAACCGCCTACCTTCTCTGGTCCTAACAAACAATAAAGTGGTGGCGTGCAGACAGTCTATGGTCGCACACCGATTTCAGGTTATAAACGTCACCACCCCCTCCCACTCGCTCGCTGTGAATTCTCCTGATTATATCCTGCTGCGTTCTCACATCAGCTCACTCACTTTTCGCTTTGAAAATACGAAGAGGCTGGAGGAGAAACTCCGGACAAAGTCAGAGTGAAACATTCGGCTGTTAACGTTTCTCACCTCGAAAACTTCAAGAGTTTGGTGCGAGTGTGAAAGCAGCCATTAGATGTGAAAACCTGTCTCAGAGGATTTTAAGCATCTTCCATCCTGACACTATAACTGAAACCAACGCGAGAACCAGAGAAACTACATTACCTACACGTTGGTTAATCAATAAACTGAGTCGTATATCTCCTCCTAACAGCTCATTGTAGCTGGAAAAGATTTGAGGCCTGAGACTAATTTTGTCTGTAATGTAACCCTCGTGATTAGTCTCCCTTCTCCCTCCTCCTCTCCCCTCCTCCTCCCTCTCTTCTCCGCCACAGGGTTACAACAATAAAAAAAAAGAAAAGATAAGATGGCTGCCGAGTTATTTATAGCCCGAGCTGATAGAGGCTGCAGTTCAGACCAGAGCTGCTGCACTGCAACCCAAAAATCTGCAGAGGGAGGAGGAGGGAGAAGAGGAGAGGGGAAGGGAGGGAGGGGGGAGGTGTTGGGAGTCCATTGTGTTAGCGACACAAAGCAAGCTGCCGTCCCTCCATGTTGCAAGAGGCTGCTGTTCTTCTTCTACATAAGAAAGAGGAAGGAGGAGGCGGGGGAGGGCGGGAGCAGATTTAAATCTCAGAGGGGAGGATTCTGGGTGAGGACGACGAGGGAGGAGGGGGAGGGGGGTGTTATGATACAGGCGGGTGAATATTCATGGAAGGTTTTTAAAAAAAGAAAGAAAAGGAGGAGGAGGAGGCCGGTAGACAGGGGGAGCACGGGATTGGCTGTCTCTCCACGCCCCCTTAACACCAAGCCTGTCAGCCGGCCAATCAGGAGGCTCTGCAGCGTTTGAAAGATGCCAGAGAGAAAAAGAAAAAGAGGAGGAGGAGGAGGAAGAAAGAGGAGTCAGAGATGATGAATGTGCTGCTGGTGTCGATCTGCAGCGGCTGCAGTTTGTAAAAAAAAAAAAACACGTTTCTTTAAATGCAATTCTTTTCACGTCTGAAACCTGAAACGCGGCGCTGTGAGCTGTTGGCTCCGGGGATCGCCATATGGTTGACTCTTTTTTTTTTTTTTTGCACACGTGACATTCAGATGAAACTCTTTTTCCCTTCTTTGCACAATGGATGACCTGTTAGTGAGCTGCAGAATGAAAAGAGGTCGCCTCGTTGCTCCAAATGTTCTTTTTTTTTTTCACCTGTCGATGATTTCCTCATTCAGCACAGGTAGCGCAGTAACGTGATTTATTCACCCTGAGAGCTGTGGATACACCCGTGTAGCCCCCCCTCCCTCTTGGTCATAATCTCATGAATCTTGTCATCAATTAAAGATATCAGTGAAATATGATGCTTCACCCAGTGGCCACTTGAAGGAACTGCACCCTCTGCAACAGATCCCTCCTGCTCTGGTCTTTATTAACAAACGTGCTTTATTAGGTGACTGATGTGATGACAACATGACAGATATGGTTCATGTTTAAAGGCAGGTAAAAGTTTGAACAGTACATACAGAAACATAGAAGCAGAAAACTGGAGGTGTAAAGTTTGAATTCAAAGTTAAAGGATCAGTGACGGTGTGCCGTGTCGTCCTGTCAGCGACCCGAGGCTGCTCTCAGCATGTCTATCTATCAGCACTGTGTCCTTTCCTGTCCTTCCTGCCGTGTCCTGCGTTGCGTCGCTGCGTTGCTGCAGCTCGTCCTCTGCGTCCTGCAGGAGCTGATTACTCAGCAGCGACGGCAGAGAAATGCCACCCGTTTGTGGTGACCTGGATTTTTGCTCCAGATCATCAGCAGCCTTTTTAATCTTCCGCTGGCTCCTGCTTGATCTGCAGTGCATGATTGCAAATTCGCTATTAAGAGCAAGGAGAGGAAGGTGGGGATGAGGGGAGGGTGAGGCTGCAGCTTTAGTGAGAGGGATCACACACACATGCTAACACATGCTCACACACACCCCTCCTCTCTCTCTCTCTCTCTCTCTCTGTTTTTCTGCCTCCACCCGCCCGTCCTGTTTCCACGGTGCAAAAACAAGGACGGATTACCGTTCATCTGCTCCATCGCCATGGAAACACTGACCTCACACTGTGGTGACCGGCAATCTGGGCCGGTCGCCATGGCGATCTGCTGCCGGTGCCGTGCCGTGCTGTGCCGGGCGGATGGATAGAGGCAGAAGGGAGGGTGGGAGGGGATCTGTTGGATTGTGACGGAGCAGCCCTGCAGCTAACCGCAGTGTCGTCAGTAGAGAACATGCTCTAGTCTAACACGGCCAGCAGAGGGCGCTCAAGATGCCGAATGAATTACAGTGAACGGGAGGATCCAACTGAGTGATTTTATTTGAGTTTGATCTCATGCCTTCTGCATTTTGAGGCAACATCCACTAAATGAAACTACCCCCTCCTCTTCCTCCCTGCCAAGTCTGTCTCTCAGGGGCGTGTCCAGAGGGGGTAGCACAGGCCCCCCTTAAGATCTGATTGGCCACCCCTTTAGTGCCTTAAATATTCTGAAACTATGATTTGCTATTTGCCTTGTTAGAGGCGGGACTTTTGTTAGAAATCAACTATTTGCTGTGTGTTACAAAAGGCTGCTCTTTGCATTTCAGTGTTGCACATTTCCTTTAGTTAGTACTTTCAACTTTCATCTTTCTTTAGTCCTTAAATAATTAAAAAGATTCGTAATTTCTAACTGCAATCAACTTTGAACAAATGCAGAATATGACACGTAACCTTCGAACACATTCAAACACCCCACCCACCCCCCCCAGAGCACACAGAGGTATCTGGTTCATACAAATATCTGCGAGCCAGATTGGAGAGTTGCGATTTTTAGTGACTCTGTGTCTCTCCACCAAAGCAGTGTGCTGCTGTCTGAAGAGAGACGAGTCTCCGTCATGTCAGTTTACATCAACTCGTTGCAGCCAAATTTTTCTTGGACTTCACCCGGAGTTTCTCCTCCAGCCTCCTCGTATTTATTCTGTAGAAAGTCAGAGTGAGCTGATGTGAGAACGCAGCAGGATATAATCAGGAGAATTCACCTGAGCGAGTGGGAGGGGGTGGTGACGTTTCTAAACTGTCACTGCTGCACGGTGTATAGAGTGTCTGCATGCGACCGCTAAGATTTCTGTGCACTTAATCAATTTTCCTGTTCTCCAGTATGTTCTGCTCCACTCTTTAGCTCATATTGTGATTCTGTTGAATTACACGTAGCATTGATAGAAAGACAAATATTCTCATTTCAGCATCGTATAGCGAACTCTGTTGCTCCGGCTGCTATTTCCTCGTCTGTTTTTACGTCACGTCTTACCACAGGAGACCCCCCCCCCTCCTGTCTGACAGAGATTGTCTCCCGCTGTGAGGTGCATATTGGAACAACCAGGTCAGGAGAATATCCGGAGCAGTCCTCTTAAAATTATGGAGATATTTTCAGGAGTGTAGATGTGAAAACGGATATAGACTGAATATTTTGAATTCGAACAGCTCTTTACAGTTTGGGTGAGAACTTTCTCCCCGAGGTTCAAATGAATGTTCGAAATTCGAATAAAAACTGACTGTAACTATGACAACCACAGACGCATTCGGCTGAAAGTCGCCATTTTACACGGTCACTCTTTAGATCGTAACACCGGCTACTGCTTATGTTAACTTAACAAATCAGCTTTTATAGAAGATGACGTCTTTGTGAACAGATTTGCGGTTAACGAAGTTACATTTTTGATGAACATCTCTGGCAATATGCGATGGTCCACCTCAGGGGTATTTTGGCTTCTCTTTTGTACAACGTTCATCTTTATATACAATCAAGGAGTCCAACAGGGTGATGACTGAGGATGTAGCGGTGTTCTTCAAGTGCATCACCAGATTATCAATCTGTCACTTTCTAAGAGGACCTAATCAGAGGTGACTCATCAAGAGTTGTGTCTTCTGCTCATTTCAGGAGCTTGATTGATGAATGGAGAAGCCGTGCGCATCCTTTAGGGAAACTGGTGCAGGAGGTGGAACCGTGCAGGTGGATGCAGGCACTCATGGGAAAGCTTGACCTGCAGCAGAGCCATGATGACTGAGGGAAGAGACGGATGATTGTTGAGGAAGGAAACTTCTTACAAGGAAAGTGACTGCTGAGGTGGGGGGGAGGTGGAGATGGAGCTGCAATCAGGGGGGATGGTGTTGGAACTGTCCCATTGTCTTTCAAATCAACAGTAGAGCTTATTCAGTTTCTTTGTTAGGCGGAAAGTCGTTAAAGGAAGAGGCTTTGAGTTCAGAGTTGGTCCTGTGAGCCCCCTCCCGACGGAGCGGGACCTTGATCGTCTGAAGCTGCTGAGTTGAAGGCCTCAGCCCACCTTAGGCTATAGACCATTTTCAAAACTTAACCGATTTGAAAACATAGGAGACCTCAGACACTAGGACAGTTTCAACTGATTTTTAACATCATTATCCTCTGAATGCACACACTACACGGTGCGGCCAGAACAGACTGGGAAAGAATATTACGCAACAACGTGTTGATGGCTGAGCGTAGTTTAGTGTTGAAAGTGAGTTCAAACAGCTTTTGCCTGCTACAGGACTATAAGGCCGGAGAAACAGGCAGAGTGAACTGCAGGGATGTGATGCATGGATGCAAACATGATAACAGTGTTTGCAGAGTGTGAAGGAGGGTCGGTTTCCCAGAGGCTTCAAAAGGTACCCAGAATGCCTCAGTCACCCTTCATCTACTACTGAGAATAAAAGGGGAGTGATTGAATTTCAAGATACTTTTGTTCTTCAGCTGTTATGATGGCCGAGTCTGCTGCAATAATATTTGTGCAAGATTTGTACTTTTATAGTTTTTACAGTGTCTCCTTGTATACTTTACAAAATGGCTTTTGTTTGCATAAAGTGTTTATTCAGGAAGCAATGCATAAACATTCCAGTGTTCTAGTGCTGTCACGATACCAGAACTTTAAAACTTTGATACGATTTTAGTAAAAATAAAACCATTTCAATTTCGATACGCGTAGCAGTCACAGTATATTAACATCACTCCCCCTCCTATAGGCTCAAGGTGAATTCTCCTGATTATATCCTGCTGCGTTCTCACATCAGCTCACTCTGACTTGATGCGGAAAAAGTACGAGGAGGCTGGAAGAGAAACTCCAGGTGAAGTCTGAGCGAAAAATGTGGCTGTTTGCGTTCACACATGCAGTTTCATTGCCTCCTGGCGTACGTTCTAGGCCGAGCTGACGCTGGAGTCAATGTTCTTTGGACAGCAGCGACCAGCAGCTGTCAGTCAGCCTGTGTACGTGTGCCACAAGTGAAAACAGTGCCACATACCAGTGTGGATTCATTGGCTTGCCCCCTATAACAGCGCCACGGCAGGAATCAGCCCGCCTCCGCTGCAGCACTGGACTAGGGACAAGCTGCAAGTTGCCCATAACAAGCGCCTCTTCCCCCTGACTGAGGCCCTCGGATCGGCAACCGTAGTAGTGGGAGAGAAAAAAACGACAATATCTCCTTACAGGAGCTGGCTGGGCAAAGATGCCATGGCCTTTTAAAAGGGTCAGTGAGGCTCGAGAATCTCACCCACAACCTGGCGACACAAGATTCCTTCCCTTTTACCTTCGGGAGAGCCCGACTTCTTGTGTCCCGAAGTGGGGAGAATGTGGCAGATGCCCTGAAGGCAGGGTTGGCTAGCCACAAAATCAGGTTCTTCCCTGACGTTAAATACAAGGACATCCGAAAATCGAAGTGCTTGTTTTGGAAAGAGGGCGACCTTGTGGAGATCCTGGAGGAGGAGTATGCACGCAACGTTCAGCGATACCGGGACTGGGGATGCCCTGGATGGACAAGTGCTTTTCCTGTCTCCCTAAGGGCATCACGTAATGACGCCCTGAAGGTCTTCACGTTCTTCAGCTTGGTGGGGATGCTCATGAATGGAGACTGTGTGTGTCCTCGTTCAGAAGATCCCCTTCCCCCAGTCCAAAATGCAGACTCTGCAGCTGCAGTCTAATTTCAGTCTGCCAAGGGTCTTTGGACTGATCATCTGGAGGCTGCATGAGAGCACCCCATTCAAGATGGCTCCCAAGGCACCTGCTCTGCCATCATAGAAGAGGAAGCAGGAGGAAAAGGACCAGGAGCCAAAAGAAGCAGATTATTGAGGACGTCCAAGCTGTGGACCCAGAGGAGGACCACTGCACTACCATGGCACCCACAAGATGCCAGACCTCGAAGGCCAAGTGGACAGAGGAAGAGGAGAGTCTTATCAATGTTGATCCCTCAAAAACCCTCAAAGAAGCCTGTATTCGCTCATAGCACGGAACATGAGCGCAGATCTGCATTTCAACGAAAGAGAAACAGGCTGATGGGAAAAAGTAAGTGTCTATTTTTTTTTAAAAGCATACAAAAATATTGGTCCGTCAGCGCCACGCACTACGCCGTAGTTCACTGCCACTCTAGTCAATAATTGTGTTTCCACAGCGAGCGCAGCGGCCCGTCTTCGGAGCGTGCCATCAACGCCACTACGCTCTGCTCTGTTTCAAATACGCTGCGAGTTTATTTTACAGAGCTCGCTTCAGGCACACGTCAAGCTGGACAGAATACAACGACCCAGACAGGAAGTCAGACAAGGAAACGCACAGAGCATCCGGTCAATTTCAAAATAAAACACAATATACAGACTCCTGATTGTATTTTCCATCACTTTTATCAACATTACGTCAAAACAGGCACCGAATGAACAACAAATGATCTTTGGAAAGACAAAGCAACATGTTGTGTGCACGGAGACACGTTAATCCTGCTGTTGGATTAAAATGTGAGTATTGTATTGATAGAAGACATATTAATCGAGCAGTCACATGGGACTTTCGGATGCTTTTGATATCCTAAATACATTTTCCTGATTATTCTTGCTTTCATCCAAATGTCAGATTAAAATAATGGATTTTGGTGCAAAGCTTCTCTTCGAAATCAAGCACACAAATGTGGAAATATATATTTAACATTAAGTTCAATAAAAGTGTGTCTTTATTAGGATGCTTCATCTCAAATTGAAAAGATGTTTTCTAAGAGTTGTGTCCTCTGAGTGCAGCCATCACAGCTGAAAGTAAAAGGACTGAGGGTCAAAGGTCATTAGCCCCCCTTCGACCTCCTGCTGAGTCCTCGTCTCTTGTCTTCATCAAGATCAGGATTCGTCCCCCCCCGCTCCGTCTGTCTCCGCGCAAGCTGCTGCTGTCCTCCTGTTGAATCTGCTGCTGCTGATTTTCTGATCTGATCCAGATAATTAACCTGATTCTCTTTTCTCCTCCTCCTCCTAGATCCTCGGGGACCAGCAGGAGTCGGTGTCCCACTTCAGCCTCCGTCACGCCCCCGCCCGCTCCCTCTTTGTTCAGCAGCTCCTGAATTATGAGCGTCCGACACGTTAAAGAGCTTTGTGATTGCTTTTTACTTAAACTGCATCTTTCCCGTCACGTCTCTGAGAGTAAATCAGACGCCGTTTTCACTCAGACTGCAGGATGAAGACTCTAACTGCTGCTTTGACAGCTCGTCTTTGTGCTTCAGTTTAACTCTAAGCCTGACCTGCAGCAGGTTTTAAAGTCTGTGTCTAATAGTTGAATAACCGTTTCGTGTTGAGCAGCCTCCTCTGTGTCACTGACTGCAGGACGCTGATTGATGAGACTCTGAAAACCTTTTCAAACACATTCCCTTCACTCCTGAAAAAAGTCCTGACTTTACCCGCTAAGGCTGCATGTGCGAACCACTGACTTTAAATAAAGATGGACAACGTATCTCCACCTACTTTCGTTGTAGAAAAGTGAGGCCAAAACATCACTGCCATCTTGTTCTGGTGACGACATCAAACCCAGAGTCTGAGTGTGACAAAACCCCGACTGTCACAATTTTGTACTTTTACACTGAATCCGCGGCGGGGTATAGACTGCAAAAGTGATGACGGCCAACCCGGAAGTAGCATCGCCATGGGTTCTAACGAGAATTCACCTATGGGATTTTTGCATTGGATTTTGGATGATTGCAGAAAATAAGCTCTGTGGCTAACACACGTTTCTGATGCATAGGCGTTTTGTTCAGCAGGATAATCTTTACAAATGAACACCACTTTTATGAAGTTTGAAGCGTAAATCCAGCCGAGAGAAGTAAAAAGCTAACATTATGCTACAAGCGAACTACACCACGGTCGGTTGATTTAAACGTCACTACCGTTATGCTTCATCAATCTAATCAGCCGTTTTTACAAGCTAGCGAAACTGTAGCTTAATAAGTTGTTTATTAACCTAATATTTGCAAGAGCACTGAAAAACATGACTAGAGGCTGTAAGGAGGACTAGTGAGAGAGTTCCCGGCGTGATGACGTTAAATGTCCCCGACAACCACTGTAGTCTCATTTAGCCACTTGTTAGCAACCGCCGTTTTTAGTACGCGTAAAAACTTTAAAATTCACAAGTTGGGGTCTTATCTAACGTAGTTTATCTCGTCTAACAAAACGCCAACATGTCTTAAGCTTGTGTTAACCACAGACCTTATTTCAGGCGTCTAACCACAAACCCATTCAAAATCCCCATTGACTTTTAGAGTTAGGAACCCATGGCGCTAAAATGCTAACTCACTTCCAGGTTTTAGGAGTCATTCCTGCGGCACTCTATTATTGGTGTCCCTGCGTGTGATTAACGTTGTGATCCAAATGGAATGCAGATGTCATGACGTGTAACCCAGCAGCATCATCATCAAGAGTGCCAACACCAGTGGTTCATTTGGTTACTGTCATCCTCGGCTTATGGCGTACCAAAATCACAGACCTTTATATCTATGCAATCAGACGTGTTTCCTTTGCTTCTCCTACTCTTCAAGTGGCAACCTCCAGTGTTGGAAAATGAAGCAAACCAGGAAGTGCAGACAACTGCTGTTCTTCAAGTGGTCACTTGAGACTGTCTGCAAAAGCCAAGGAATCCCCATGAGGTCCCATATTAAAATGTCCTTTTTTTTACAGCAGATATAAACATCCCAGACTTTTTCCTGCCAGCCTCCTAGTGTATTTTCTGCGTGAAGTCGGGGTGAGCTGATGTGAGAACGCAGCCGGATATAATCAGGGGAATTCACCTCGAGCGAGTGATATATATTCCCTGTAATCGGTTCACGGTGCATACATTGTCTGTATCCCTCCGCTACGATCTCCGTGCTCTAATTAACCTGCTGCATTATGTTTTCTGTCCTCGAATATGTTCTTCTCCACTCTTTAGTTCAGATTGTGATCATGTTGAACTACAAATATTGTCATTATAGCGTATAACTCTTTTGCTTCATCCGCCACTTCCACGTGGAGTAGGCTAACATCAAAAACTGTAAATTAACGTCATATACTGTTAGCTAACCACATAAACTGTAAGCTAACTTAACGAACTTAAAGCTAACTTCAAGAACTGTAAGCTAAAATAATGTACTGTGGGCTGACTAACAGTATATTAACCTCACTAACTGTTAGCTAACCACACAAACTGTAAACTAACGTCACGTACTGTTAGCTAAAATAACGTACTGTCAGCAAACATCGAAAACTGTAAAATAACGTCACACACTGTTGGCTAACCTCACAAACTGTAAGCTAACGCCACGTACCGTTAGCTAAATTCAGGAACTGTAAGCTTAAATAATGTACTGTTAGCTAACGTCACTTTGTATCTTTCAGTGATTTAGTCCCGAAATGTGTCGGAAAAAGGTCACAGGCCCAATAATTTATTGAGGAAAAATATCTTTAATGTTTATTTTATCTGCAGAGTATTTACTTAAACTGGAGTTGAACAAGGGAACACTTTTGTCTACATCCCAGAATTTAATCATAATCATTAAAATTAATCATTATTTAAAAAAACAGCTAAAGCTAACAGTACGTGACGTTAGCTAACAGTATTTTATTTTAGCTTAGAGATCGTGAATTTCTTCTAGGGACAGTAACGTTGCAAATTAGCATCTGCTATCAACACTATGATACTGTTTTCAATTTGTGTATGTGTATTGTATCAGTCCCTATCAAATCAACCATAAATAAATAAACAGTGAAGCTGTTCAGTTCAGAATAGTTAAAGTGGTTGAGTGCACACAGACAGCTCACATTACACTGTCCTGCAGAAATGGCACACCATAACTCAATGTACTGACTCGTGTTGTTGTTAAATGTTATACTCTGACTTCCTGTAGGTCGTATTCATGTTTACCGTGTGATATATTTGATAATAAGCATTTTATTCATACTGATGCCTCAGACTGGTTTCATGATGCAGCGTGATGGACAGATGAACGTGATCCTCCTGCTGTACTGAAAAAACACAAAAAAAGCTCTCTGGTTTCGTGTTGTGTTCAATGACTTCTGGTTTTCACAGTGGTGTGTCTGTGGGAAACATGGCCTCCAGCTTCACTCTCACCTGAGAAACCTGAAGCTTTTTTCTCCTTTGTTGGTTTGAGGAGTTGTGAATTTGGTTCTTTGTCGTATTCACTCTAAGACTTGACAGTTGACGGGCGGCGTCATAGTTTCAGGTGCATGAGACACCAGCAGGAACCTGTTTGTGGGTAGAGGGGGTTTCCGGCTGAAGTTCCCCTCTCAGAAACACCACAAACACATATCAACTTTAAAACATCAAACTGAAATATCTACAGCTGCATTTTTTTAAATACGTTGCATAAATAAGGAAAGGCAAGTGTATCTATAGAGCACCTATTAGCAACAAGGCTATTCAAAGTGCTTCACACAAAGCGAAATCAACACATAAATAAGCTTGATGTGTAACAACCCAGTTAAAGGACCAATCAGTAAGATCTGTAGTTGATGAGATGATAGTGAGCTTACTCTATGATCAGACATTAAGGAAACATGCTATGTTGAAGTGCTGGCTTCTCTGACAACAATGCAGCAGCCAGTATGTCCTCCTTCTAACTTTAGATTCTGGTCCTGAATGCTCTGGATTTGTTTGGACCAGAGAAGGTAGGCGGTTTTAAGGCACCCCCACACGGCCGTTTTGGACGCCCCTCGGTTTGCCAGATATGAGAGCAGTTATCAGGTCAAACCAACAGGTGTTGCAGCGATGGAAGCGGGCAAGAGAACTGGTTCAGATAGAAGTGATTGTACCCGACCTAAAAAGCCTCTGCATGTTTCTAATAAGCTCCACGAGCAGAAACGTGCTCAAACTAGGATCAATATTGGAGATGCTTTTGAAAAATGGAGAGAGGTTAGAACGCAGAAAGGTTTACAGACCGATGCAGAGCTGGATAAACACTGAAGCTTCAGTGTCCACCACATGGTGACCTGCGTGAGCATCCACTCTAGAGAGGAGGGGGTGGGGGGAACAGCTCTCTCCAGTGTTTTGAATTTGGACTGCAGTACCCATTTTAAACACTAGGGGTCAGAGTTACATACTGCTCCTTTAAGTATCTACAGTAAGAGAGAGAGCGTCGGAGGAGTCTACTTGCACAGCGTCTCTGGCGCTCTTGCCTAAAACTACATTGAAAATAACAACGGAGGAATAAAACACAGCGGGGCTTCAGTTCTGCTTGAAATAGATCTCACTCCTGAGACAAACTTTATTGACACACATGATGTGACGCCTGATGTACTAAAAAACAAAGATCAAGCACTTTTTTATTTACATTAATAGGAAGGAACAGGGTTTTTTAGCTCCTACTTCGGACAGATTAGACCTACAGGACGGCTCTGAACATGTCAGAGAGGTTTCATGTTGAGTCAATGTTTAATGCATGTACACGCTCATCATAGTCAGATCACCTTACTTAGCGTCTATGTAGTGAAGTTGGAAGTCAGAATGATTTTGATCGGATTGAAGAGAATTTTGGGTGCGTAAACAAAGCTAGTGTGAGATACGAGACAAGACGAAGTGCGGAGGTCAGTGGACACAGCCACCTGATAAACAGTGAGCTGAACAGAAGTGAGGGACAGGTGCAGAAGGGAGAGAGAGAGAGAGAGAGAGAGAGAGAGAGAGAGAGAGAGAGAGAGAAAGGTGAGACCTGAAGGTGAAAGGTTTTTATGTTACGTTGTGGAGGACTTTAAGACCCAGAGGAGACAATCAGCGCTCTCCAGTCTGCTGCTTTATGAGACTTGTGAGGAAATGCATCTCAAATTACCTCCTGACATACTCCCCCTCCCTCCCTGAAGAGAGAGAGAGAGAGAGTGTGTGTGTGTGTGTGTGTGTGTGTGTGTGTGTGTGTGTGTGTGTGTGTGTGTGTGTGTGTGTGTGTGTGAGGCAGACATGGAGGAGGAAGGCGGTCGTATCGATTGATAAGCAGAGAGAGGTCGGGCTGCTGCAGCAGTTTCTTCCTCTCGTGTTAAACCGGATCTGCACCAAATTAGAGAAATGATGGCGACCTTTTGACCTTTTAATCGCACACTCATGAAGACTAAATTTATACTCAAAGATCTGAAAAGCAAATGACTCTTATGATGAACCTCAAACCACTCGCCGATGCTTCTTCAAAATGGAACTGCGTTGACTTTCTTCTGCACCATATCAATCATTTCCTCTTCAGTCATTCACACGGCTGCCTCGGGTTTTGCACTTTCACAAGCGTATTGCACATATTTCACATACTTTTGTGTTCATACGTAAAAACATATTAAACTTAAGGCCCTGTTTACATGACAACGATTTCATCCAAGAACGGTAACCTTTAGTTGCTGTTGGTTTGTTGGACCTGATAACTGCTCTCATATCTGGCAAACCGAGGGGCGTCCAAAACGGCCGTGTGGGGGTGCCTTAAAACCGCCTACCTTCTCTGGTCCAAACAAATCCAGACCATTCAGGACCAGAATCTAAAGTTAGAAGGAGGACATACTGGCTGCTGCATTGTTGTCAGAGAAGCCAGCACTTCAACATAGCATGTTTCCTTCATGTCTGATCATAGAGTAAGCTCACTTTATCATCTCACTCACTACACAGCTCACTGATTGGACCTTTAAGTCACGATTTCATGTAAAAGTGTTTCAGAGTTTATCTGTTTGCTTTGTGTTCAGCATCACTGGGAGCATGTTGCCTGATTTTAGCGTTTGTAAGAGCTGCAGACAGCTGCTAACAGACATGCTAACCTCTGTTTAGACTAAGGTTGAATAACCAGGATGCTGCCTGTACACTTTGTGGTTGTAATTAACACCGTGGCCTCTAGGGGATGTTAGCAGTACTAGTCTCCAGTTTGTTGAATCTCTTTCCTGCATCATTAACTTCTTGGAAAATGTTCGTGCTGCTGTGTTTAGGCGCTGAATCAGACCCACACGGGTCAGCCTGAGTCTCAGGAGGGACTTTCTGTTTTCTTGCTGAATGTGAAGCTGCAGAGAAAAACAGGAAGTGTGCAGAGTGATCTCGACCAGCCGACATGTTTCAGAGCCTGCGGGCCGTCTCTTGCAGCTCGTCTCGCTCCACACAAACACTCACACAGCACTTCCTCATTCTTCACATTTCCGCCCCGAAGCCAACCGATGGCAAATATTTGTTTTTGTGCAGAACAGGAAGACGCTAAGCGCAGCCCGGCTGATGATGCTGCTGGAACATGTGTGTGTGCTCGCGGAGAGAGGACTCCTTTTCTATCGTTTTCTAAAAGAGAATGAATGATATTAGTGAAAACATGTCCTGAAGATGGCGCTCTTTAGCCTTTAGTAAATACTCCACCGTCATGTTTATCCATTCGATATAAAAGTGTCTCTTACCTCATTAGACTAACATCAGCTCTGCTGGTTCTTGTTTTTCTGACTTCACCTCAGAGTCTCCTGCAGCCTCTGTGTTTACTGTTTTCAACATCTGATTTGAACTTTACATTTAAACTTGTATAAAAGGACAAAATAAGCACAATTTTATATTTCAAAGTGGGAGAATCAGTGTCAGCAGAGTTACGAAGTGTTTTAAAGTGCTTTGATGGATTATGGAAAGGACTGAAGAGTTAAAAGTTGAAGGAGACTCGGGGAAACTCTGGTCTTATTTTCACATATTTGGTTTTAAAATGTAGGAAATGTTTTGTGATTGCTCCAGTAGATTTCTTCATCCTGCAGCAGTGGAACAGGCTGTAATGTCTGCAACATAATCCTCTGAATGGTCAAACTGCGTCCACTTGACGTTGTTGTTTTTGTCCCTGACAGGCTCAGGTTGTTGTTCTAAGTGTGTGACATTACAGAAATGATTCCTGCAGAGAGAGACCACAAGCAGCTGATACATCACTCTCTCCAAACACACCAAACTACATTAACAAAAACAGCAATTTAAGCTCCCTGCAAACAGGAGTTGTTGTTCTACTGCTGCCTCAATCTCTTGGTTTGTTTGTGTATTTTGTGGGTTCATCTAAAAATGTACCAAATCGAAGAAATCACGTAAAGAGAGAGACCTTTTCGTTACAGAGGAAGATGATTTTTTTAAAGCACTAACAGCTGTTACATCACTCTCTACAACTGGAATTTGACCTCACAGGTAGCAGGAGTTGTTGGTTTACTTCTTCTTAAATCAGTCAGTGTGTTTATGTCACAGAAATATTGTGTTGGTTCTGAGTTAACCCTTAAAAACACAAAAGTCGCACAATAACACAAAGACACTAACGAGTAGAGGCCGATGTACGCCAGCAGCTCCTGAGTCCTGCAGGATAGATTACTGTTTTCATCAATGTGCTCGGTACATTTGCCTTCTACAAATGCATTTTACAGCATATTAAAAGGGCCGTGTCGTGATGTTTCGTGTCGTGTCCTGTCATGTTATGTCGAGATGTTTCGTTTCGTGTGCCGTAGTGACGTGTCCTGTCGTGTCGTGACAACAACTCCTGTGTTCTACAAGAGGAAGTTGCAATTTTTGATCAATGGAGTCTGGTAAGTGTCTAAAGAGGAAACCTTTTTTCACCAAATCCCATTGACAATATGACTTTA
The DNA here is from genome assembly GCA_020745685.1 of Tautogolabrus adspersus. Classification (NCBI taxonomy): domain Eukaryota; kingdom Metazoa; phylum Chordata; class Actinopteri; order Labriformes; family Labridae; genus Tautogolabrus; species Tautogolabrus adspersus. The sequence continues at coordinate 30,315,158 of CM036544.1, forward strand.
ACTCATAGAGTGTACAGGAGTTGGTTATCTACCACGGCCTTGACCGGCGGCAAATGTGTCGTATCAAAGTGTGTCCACTACAAGTTGTCCCTGACAGGCTCAGGTTGTTATTCTAAGTGTGTGACAACTTTACAGAAAGGATCCCTACAGAGATAGACAACCACAAACAGTCGTAACGTCACTCTCTACAAACACAACAGACTACATTGATTTTACCTCTATCAACACAGAAGTTGCTCGTCTACCTCTGCCAGGATCTGTCAGTTTGTTACGGGTATTGTGTAATTTAAAGATACAATATGTAGATTCCACCACCAGGGGGCTCTCAATCAATACTACAATAACAAAAGATGACGTCGAGGCTAGCGGGGAATCATGGGAGGTACCCCACCCCCGTCCCAATGAAAACGAACTCAGCGTTGACGTAGCACACGCGAAACCGACCTGAGGAAGAGAATATGTTCACAGACGAGCTAATGTATCTGAGTATAATTCACATGATGTATTTATCACAGCAGCACATACAGCAACAGAACGGCAGCTTTCAGTAGCAGCTAGCGCTTCTTTATGCAGCGGCCTGTGACGTAACATCCGGTGTTTCCACGGTAACGATAAACATTTTGTCTGTCATGCCGGCTGCCGCGACAACACATGTCCCATTACAACTCTAAAATTACGGATATCTCTGACTTTGATAACTGTTTGAAATATTTGAGGTAATGTCAGTAATCAACAACAACAAATATAAAATGTTTTTTTTGTTTTTATGTAAACATTGTCATAAAATTCTACATATTGGCAAGGCAAGGCAAGTTTATTTGTATAGCGCTTTTCATACACAAGGCAGACTCAAAGTGCATATTGTACGTTAAATATGCCAAAGGGTTAGTTTTGAATCTGTCAAGCTAGGAGGGAGAAATGGTTTTAGTTGATGGAGTCTGGTGGCCTTGAAGAGAACAATGTACTGGTTGTTCTGGTTCATAAATTCTTTGGAACGTATTATTGTTTAACTAGTTAAGGAATCATGCTAACTGTTTTTAAAGTTCTTGTTATAGTAGATGTGATGTTGTGAGTCTGCTCAGGAGGATAGTTCAGTAAAAGGAAGTCGTAGAAAATCATCTGACTTCTCCTGTTTTTTGGGGCCATTGTCTGGTTAATTAAGGTCAATAGCTGCGGGGAAATGAGGAAGAGCAGGAATGAACCCGCGACGCTGGGATTACACGTTCGACATGTTTAGAATTCAAAACGTTAAAAAATCAAAGCTAAAATAACCTCCACAGGTCTTCAACTTAAAGACATGTCTCTAGTTGTTTTGAGAAAATGTGTTTTTACAGAGTCAGCACAGTTCATGTTTGTGTATTTCTCAGGACTCTGCCCCCTCAGCCTTCATCATCACCTCCTCCTCCTCCTGCAGTCAGGACTCCATGTATGGTCTGAGGGGAAATGTCTCAAACCTCCAGCCACCAAAAAGCCTCCAGCAGGGAGTGACTCTGCTTCCCCTGAGTCTCAGAGGGCGAGTCCTTTATTTTTAGACAAGCAGACTTACTGACTGTTATAGAGGAGGGCGTATGCTTTTTCCCGTGTGTGAGTGTTTCTGTGTGTGTTTGTCTCTCTGGGAGGATTAGTGATGGATGGATCATCATGTCTCGTCATGTTGGTCGGGGCCTCGGTCGTTCTCTGAATCAGCTTCTAAAACCTCCAGTCAGAGTTGTGGAGGTAACACCAAATAGTAAATAAAGGTTTCCCCCTTCTTGGGAGACTTTCAACTTTTCCTCCACAAAATCCCAGTCAGTAACGATGCACTTTTTCCCTCCCTGAGTTTGTGTGATGACGAGATTTAAAGAGGGATTCAGGTCGGATTTCAACTGTTCCTGAGGGGACTCTTGGCTTGTTTCAACACAACATCTGTGTAACAGAAAAAAACTACCAGATCAGGGTAGTGGTATGAAAGCGACTCCCATGTTCTTTGTGGTAAAATAAATGCTTTATGTCAATGGAGTCTGGATGCTTTGGAGCTATAGATAAGCCATCTCAGTTAGTATTTGACAAAAAAGTCTGTTTGGAGAGATTTACAGAACTCCATTGAAAGAGGAAAAACTACTGTCATGTTTCAGAACACAGGAGTTGGTGATCTACTGCCTCAACTAGTTGCAGTCTTTGTGTTATTGTTCCACTTTGGTAATTCAGAACCTTTACTATAACACAAATATCACGACACGAATTGAAACATCACAACATTACATGTCACGACAGGACACGACGCAACACGCCACGCATCGCAACGAAACATCACGACACGAAACAAAACTGTACAACATGTGACGACAAATCGAAACATCCCGACAGGACACGAAACATCGTGACACCTAAAAAAACAGGTGAGGACACGACACAGGCTGCGTCCATTCATATTTACAGTCTATGTGCTTAACACTGGAGTTGCTGCCTCAACCAGTTAATGTCTTTGTGTTATTGTTCCAATTTGGTAATTCAGAACCAGTACAACATTTACGTAACACACGGGACAAAACACGAAACATCACGACACGAAACATTACAAAATGACATGTAACGAGAAACGAAACATAACATCATGCCACAAAACTACATGATACACAACCAGTTAGTACCTTTGCATTATTGTAAAACTTAGGTGTTTAAAAGAGTTCATTTAGAACTCTTTGTTGTGTACTTTAAGTGTTAGACAAATATTGTTGCACCTGAACTTTCCATTCGAGACACAAACGTCACACAGTAGACACGTACTGAACGTCAGACAGTAACACAAAGTAACTGATCAAGGTAGAGGCAGAACAGCAACTTTTGCATAATAAATTACTAAACTTCTAGCACACTGAAACGGCAGATTCGCCCCTGGCAGTGGTAGACAACCAACTCCCATGATCTCTGTGAGGTCAATTTACTGTTTGTTGATGGAATTTGACTTAAAAATGGGTTTCTCTTTCCAGATGTACCAGACACCATTCAACAATTTGTGCCTTCTCTCTTCTTGTGTTGGTACATTTAATTGGTAGGTGTGGCTGTCCAGTCAGCCTGACTGAGAGCTCCTGGGCCATGCTCACAGTCACTATAAAAGCTGCCACCTTAGGCTGCTCAGAGAGACTTTCTGCACGTTTGGTTGCGTCATCTTCCTTTTCCATCAAACACATGCACAATACACTGGTTTCACACCCAGTCACTTACACTACTGACTCTGCTGACATCCAAACCTCATCTCTTTTTGCAGTTTAATTTATGCTTTTGTAAATAAATCAGCTTAACTCTGATGCAACGGCTGTTTGTGGTTAAAAAAATCTTCCTTCCTGTTTAACAACAACAACTTGTAGTGGATCGATTGTCGACGGCACATTTTGCAGTGGTAGACAACCAACTCCTGTGGTCCATTTGAGGTCAAATCACTGTTATGTCAATGGAATTTGGCAACAACAAAAAAAAGAGAGTCCGCTACACGATGCTTTAATGAGAATATTTGTCTTCATATCAATGCTACGTGTAGTTGAACAGAATCACAATCTGAACTAAAGAGTGGAGAAGAACATACTGGAGAACAGGAAACAGAATGCAGCAGGTTCATTAGAGCACGGAGATCGTAGCGGTGGCGTGCAGATAGTCTATGTACCGTGCAGCAGTCACAGAATAAAAACGTCACTCTCCCCTCCCACTCGCTCGAGGTGAATTCTCCTGATTTTATCCTGCTGCGTTCTCACATCAGCTCCAAGTTGCGTTGTAAAAAAATACTAGGAGGCTGGAGGAGAAACGCCGGGTAAAGTCAGAGTGAACGGCTGTTTGCGTTCACACATGCAGCTCCTCCTGGAAATATCAGGAGTTTTCTCCAAGTGAGTTTTCTCCACACTTCGAGTGTTTTCGGTGTTTGCAAAGATAAAATTCAGAGCCAACACAATATTTCTGTAACACTGAAAGACACCGACTGATTTAATAAATCATCTTCATCAAATGATCACATTAGCTTTGAATTGAGACTAACATTGAGGACACAACCAAGGTTAAAAAAAGACTAAAAACTAGCGTGATCAAACGTGACTTCAGAAGAAAAACAAATATGGAGGACGATCGACGACGTCAGCTGGCTGTACTGTTTGTTCAGTTTTGCATAAAAAACCAATACAGATGAGATCCTGGCTGAAAAGACGGATTTATGAGTGGCGTTATACAATCTGAGGCGCGAGCTGAGGGTGAGTTGTAAGAGTACGTAACATCCGGTTGGTGACTCTTCCAAGTCTGCTCGCTCTCATTGGCTGCTGCAGGGATTCTGTCAGAATCTGGAATCATAAATATCAAACATGTTCGATTTTTACGATTCCAGATCGGGGAGGTCTGACTCGATGGGGAGCAGCAAAATAATCGCAGTGACACCACACACTTCAGGATTCTTTGGACATACTGGTTGCGACAAACCTTGAATCGGGCTCGTTGAAGAGGGGAGAATTGGGCCCAAAATCTGGCCTAAATCCTCCAGTGTGTAGCCATCTTTAGAAAAATAGTCTGAGACCCTTCAAGGACAAAAACAACGACTTTGAGTGGACACACTGATTATTTGGAGGATAAAGTTGCAGACATTACAGCTGTTGCAAGATGAAGGAATCTACTGGAGCAGTGTGACAACATTTCTTTTACTGTTTAGTCTATTTAACATCCTAAAATGTGAAAGATGGTTAAATATAAAGGATATACCCTTCAGTGTTACATCTCCACGTGCAGCTTTAGGGACATTCAGCTCACTTTCTGTTCAGTTCAGGTTGAATTCAAGTGTTAAAAGGGTGTTAAACTACTCGTCAAGGGCTAAAACCTGAAACCAGATCAGAATCCAGATCCACCCGAGCTCCGGCTCCGCCCCTGGTTTCCCGTCCTCCCTCCCTCCTTCCTCCTTCTCTCTGCCCTGTTCCTCTGCAGCCGCCATTTCAGGAGCTGCAGAGGCCTTCTCCGTCATGGCAGAACAAAAGCAGCTCTGTCTTTGTCTGCAGCTTCACGTTCACATGCAGCTTTCACATTTTTTTCAGGCATGCAAACTGTTTTCACATCGCGTCCTAAAACACACACACACTAAACAGCTGCGCTTTACATTATTCAAACTTCAACATGTTCCTGGAGATTCATGAGTGGAAAGGTCACCTGGAAACACACACACACACACACATCGACTTCTCTGTGCATCTGAGAGCCCTTTCTTTTATCCCAAAACATAAGAATCAAACCCAAATACTTTTTAAAAATCTCAAACTTTCCTTTAAATTCTTTATTCTGATGCCGAATTTTCCTCAAATATTCCACCGAGGACTCTTTAGTTTGTTCTGAGAATGACTTTGATTGTATGTGGTCTAGTGTCTCAGGAAGTCATTACACTCAAAACATTCACTTTGACTCATTCACCTACGCTGATTGAACCCTGCGGTGACTCTGCAGACAGTTTACGACCTTTTTTTCCCGCCATTTTAACATGTTTTCTTTTCTCTTTAAAGGTTTGTTCAGCGTAACGTGGAAATCTGTGATGTTCTCCTGCTGAGGCTTTCTAACCTGAAGCCACCTCAGATTTTAAAGCAAAATAAATTACGAGGAGGGGGGGAAAGGTCTTTACTTCTATGGTATGGAAACGCCTTCAAACCCCCCCCCCCCCACTCACTCACACACACACACACACACACACACACACACACACACACACACACAGATAAAGGCCATTGCGTATCAAAGGAGTGTTTGATGTCAGTCGGTGTGGGCTGGGTGGTTTTTAGGGGGGGGGGGGGGGGGTAGTTGGGAGGGAACAGACAGCAGATGGGGGGGGGGGGGTTCATGGTAAACAGCAGGAATACCAAACCTCCAAACCTCCTCTGTTACATTACACTGAATGGTAACACTGTACTTTAACCCACACGTGCATTTAAACTCAGTGTGCAACAAAAGAGTTCTGTGCTGTTGGCGCCCTCTGCTGGCTGCAGCGCTCATTACACAGAGTGAATTATATTACAGTTTCACCCCTTTTTTATACACACAAAAAATGCACTCAATCCTGACAACTTGAAGCGCACGTCTCAACAACATGACTCCAAACTGCCCAACTATTAGCACAATCCCATTGGTCGCCCTCAAATATCATTTTTAGATCACAGGTGTGCAAACCTCTGAACGCAAGCTGCATCATTTAGCACCCTTTGTTCACCTAGTACCCGAGTCCACCAAGGGGTGCAGTTCTGTTCAGTTCGGTTTGAATTTATTGGCATTTCCACCGTCAAACGTTTGGAAATGGTACCAAAGTAACGGGTTAATAACCGCCCCCCCCAAACGGCCCCCTGCCCCTCCTTGAAGGTCAAGTTAACACATTTTTTTGATTTATTTTTGGGCTTTTTGTGCCTTTATTGTAGAGATAGGATCGTGGATAGAGTCGGAAATCAGGGAAAGAGAGTGGGGAATGACATGCAGGAAAGGAGCCACAGGTCAGATTCTAACCCAGGCCGCCCGCTTGGAGGACTACAGCCTCCAGACACACTAACCACTGCGCCCCAAGTTAATTTTATTTTATTTAATTTTCTATATAGCGCCAGATCACAACTGAAGTCACTTAAGGATACCTTTCCAATAGAACAGGACGGCTGTCATTAAAAGAAACGCATGAACACCAAGATTCCCTCAAGTGTTTGTGTTGGTGTCCGTCTGCCCCCCCCAAAGCTTTAAACCGAGGGGAAACACTGCCGTGGATTTCCAGAGAGTAACTCCAAGGAGTAAACTTATGTCAGCGCGTAGCATCGCCTTTTGGACGACCTTAGAGGTGCAGATCTCTGCTGGACGTCCTCCATTGTTGCTCTTTTGTTTACTGTGTCGTGTTCCTCTTCTTCTGTAAATTTACTGGCGGCCTACACTGTGTTGCACCTCTAAGATGTCAACCCACCTACCAAGTAAGGGTTTGATTGGCAAGCAACATCAGGGTTCCTCGAACCAAACCATAGTACTTGGTGGAAACGGGGGCTCTAGAAAACTGGCCTTGAAAACAACCTGATCACCAATAAGTCATGTCGCTCTTGTGCAAACTCAACTGGACAAACACTTCAATCCTGGGTCAGAGTCCAGGATCAGTCGAGTTTCTGGCACATCTTCACAAACTACCAAGGTTCACGGAGAGTGAAAGGCTTGAAGAGGTCAAAAAGCTCCAGCAGCTCTCAGTATGAAGACCAAATTTATTAGACCGACGCGTTTTGGCTTAGATCACCCTGATGAAGGCCACAAGCCGAAACGGTCTTAATAAAGTTGATCTACTTACTACAAGTGTTGCTCAAGCTTTTTGACCTCTTCAGAGTCCAGGATCCGCCATGCCAGGCTTTTTTTCACCCCGCTACATCACAGCTGATGTGGTGAGGTCCTCTGGTCTGACATGGATCAGAGTCCGGATGCAGACTGATCCATTTCGTTGCAGTTCAGCTGAAACACTTTGTGTTGCATCTGTGCACTGATCTTCTTTCAAGCGTTTCTCGTTCTACTTAGAGGTGAAATTACTGAGTTTTGCTACAAACCACGTAAAATAGGGAACATTTGAGTTGCATATACTGTACATAAAGCACTGTAAAAAAAAACTATGCAAAAGGCCGCCAATAAGGGGGATAAAGGGGAAAGCTTTCTGGGGCCCAGCTGCATGGGGGGCCTGTCCTAAACTTAAGCAATGATAACACAACCTGTTAACAAAATATTTTGCATGGTGCTGCAGTGGTTAGTGCTGGTGCCTAGCAGCGAGGAGGTTCCTGGTTTGAATCCCCGTCTGACAGGAGCCTCTCTGTGTGGAGTTTGCATGTTCTTCCCGTGCATGCGTGGGTTCTCTCCGTGTACTCCGGCTTCCTCCCACAGTCCAAAGACATGCTGGTTAAATTAACTGGTGACTCTAAGTTGCCCGTAGGTGTGAATGTGAGTGTGGCTGGTTGTCTGTCTCTAAATGTCAGCCCTGTGATTGGCTGGTGAACAGTCCAGGGTGTAACCCCGCCTCTCGCCTTATGACAGCTGGGATCGGCTCCAGCCCCCCGCTACCCCGAACAGGAAAAGCGGTATAGATAATGGATGGACGGGTATATATAACTGGAATATAAAGTAAGTGAAGTGAACTATACAAGACAAAGATTTTCATAGGCAGATTTTGAAGAAGAAGTTTTCTTCATTTTTACAATTAATTGATATTTGAAATTGACCTGCGGGCCGCCTTTAAGGGTTGAGGGGGCCGCATGGGGCCCACCGCTGGTTTCCTTCTCTCTCTAACCATCACTGAACTGGGCTCCATTAGAAGACGAAAAGAAGCAGCTCTGTGGTCCTAACGGGGAGACTGTGCCTTTACTTCAGAAACACGTCTGAAACGTCCTTTAACTCAAGTCGCCCTCTGCTGGACATTACAAAGAATGCAGGTTTAAGGGGGTACTGCATCAAGACCACATGGCTGTCGACACATCTTTTTTATGCAGTTAAACGTTTTCATGAGTTTTTAACATGAAATGTTTAAGAAAAGATTAAAATCTTCTGGTAAGAGCTTCTGACTGAGACCTGAACCTGTCCTTTAAAATAAGACTATCATAGCTGGCTGAGAAAAGTGACGATTTGTTTCTGTTACATTTTAGTGGTCAATAAATTGAATTGCAGGTTGCGTGCCGCCGCGTATCCACAGAGACGAAGATTTATCTTCTGAGGAAGTTCAAGATTCCTCTTCGGCGATATTTAAGTCTAACGTGACTGTGGCCAGGAAACGTTTGTATTGAAAGTATACATCACATTTATAAATGTATAAGCAGGCCTATATTACACAGGAGGAAACAGCAGAACCTTCAGATACACTAAGGGTCGAGTGAGAGGACATCCTCTGATTGGTCACAGATGTTGAGTTTCTCTTAGGCAGATAAATAAAAATAAACCGGATGTAATTAAATTCCCTCCAGACGTTCCTGAGAGGTCACGTTGTTGAGATCGGGACAGGAATAATGTCAGAAATGGGTTATATAAGGACGGTATGATGTCACAACAAAGCTGACCTTTTTTATTTCTATTGACAAAAACTATTTTTGAAAGCTCACACTGAGACTTCACCAGCAAATATTTATGTTTGATAAAAATTCATTTTCTCTCCAGTTATTCTATTTTCATGATTCTGAGACGATTTAGTGGCTTTAAGCCGGAACACACAAATGTAGTTTAACCCTAACCCGACACACGAAACCACATGACATATCACGACACAAAATGAAACGTCCCAACAACAAACATCATGACACGAAAGTCTGACACGACACGAAACATCACAAAACGAAACTCGAAACATCATTACAAGTATGAAACAAAACGAACAACGTGACACAACACGAAACTACACAAGAACAAATGATCATAAAACGAAACTCGAATAAACACCAGGACAGGAAACATCTTAAAGACAAAACATCCGATACTCGAAATAGCCAATGAGAGCGAGCAGACCGGGAATCCTCACCAACCGGATGTTGTGTATTTTAATAACGGCAGCAGCACCTAAACGTTTCCTTTACGTTTCATTTAACTTGTTTTGTTTTTCACTGTTAAACAGAACGCACGCCAGGACCACCAGTCTCACCATGGATCGTCCTCCATTTTAGTTTTCCTTCTGAAGTCACGTTTGATCACCTGAGTTTCTGTGAGATCTCGTGTCTGTGTAATCGTAACTACACACAGCAGATTTGTGTGCGTTCCTGGTCTCCCACGTTTTTAATGTCGGTTAAGATGTAATAAATAGATCAGTGTGTAGCCAGCGTTAGAGAGTCGTTTTTTACAGACGTGACATGTTTGTTGTCGGGCTATTGATCAGATTCAGAGGTGAGTTCAGGTAGAGATGACGGGACAGTTAAACCGAGCTCGTGTGTGTTTGTGTGCAGCAGCTGTTTGTCATTAAATCAGACGTGATAATTGAGGCTGAAATGTCTTCAGTCTGGGTGAGAATTGGTGTGAGCTCAGTTCATGTTGAGACTTGAAGTTGGAGACCCCAAAGGCCTTCAGTCGTCAGAGCTGCAGAGTCCAGTGTTGTAAATATTCACATTATAAGGGATAAAGCATCTCCCAACGTTCTAGTTTTGTGTGTCTTTTAGATATTTCTTCTTGTTTACATCTCGTCAGAAAGCTTCAGGTCATACCTGTAAACCTGTTGTATATTTGTTTAGAGTTCTTGCATCACGGCTGTGTTTTCTTAGCAACGATCATCTTACAGAGACCCTGGAGGGCGGAGGTTTCTGGAACATTATACAGAAAAAGTCCATCCATCCATTTTCTTCTGCTTATCTGTGGTTGGGTCGCGTTGGCAGCAGGGGAAGTAAGTAAATCTCCCTAGCAACGCTTTCCAGCTCCTCCTGGGGGATCCCGGGGAGTTCCCAGGCCAGACAGGATCTATAATCCCTCCAGTGAGCTCTGGGTCTACCCCGGGGTGTCCTCCCAGTTGGGCGTGCCCGGAAAACCACCAAAGGGAGGCGTCCAGGAGGATCCTAATCAGATGCCCGAAACACCTCAACTGGCTCCTTTCGATGTGAAGGAGTAGCAGCTCTACTCCGAGCTCCCCCCGAATGTCTGAGCTCCTCACCCTCTCTCTAAGGCTGAGCCCAGACACCCTCCAGAGGAAACTCATTTCAGTCGCTTGTATCCCTGATCTTATTCTTTTGGTCACTACCTATAGCTCATTCCCACAGGTGAGGGTTGGAAAGAAGATCATCGAGAGCTTTGCCTTCAGGCTCAGCTCCCTCTTCACCACGACGATCCGGTACATTTCCGCATTTCTGCTGACACTGAGCCCGCCGCCTGTCAATCACCCGGTCAGTCTTACCCTCGTGAACAAGACCGAGATACTTAAACTCCTTCATTTGGAGCTTTCGCAAAAACAATAACATCTTCCAAACACGACAATTCCCTAAAGACCATAACATTTGTAAGGTGGCCCTGAAGGTCTGCAAAAACATTTCATTTCACTGAACGCAAAAAAAAAAGATTCTTTAAGAACTGAAAAAGATGTTTGTTTAAAAAGTACCACAATGAAAAACACTGAAGCTTTAGAGTCCACCACAGAAGGGAGGAAGGAAGGAAAGAAAGATTGAATGGTAGAAAGGGAGGAAGAAAGAAAATAAAAGAAGGACAGAGGAGAGAAAGAAGGGAGGATGGCGGATGGAAGAAGGAAAGGAATAAAAGGAAGGAGGAAGCGAGGAAAGAAAGGAAAGGATGAAGGTAGATAAGAAAGTAAGAAAGAAAGAAAGAAAGAAAGGATGGAAGATGGGAGGTAAAGAAAGAAAGGATAGAGGAAAGGAGGGATGGAGGAGAGAAGATAGGAAGGAAGGAAGGAAAGAAAGCTAAAATATAAATTTACTACAAACCCCAAAAACTGACAGAAACAGATAATCAACGACAATAAGAATAAAAGATCTTAGACAACAGACTGCAGGCGTGTTTATTTTTGTTTAAAGGCTTTAATCTTCTGCAGTTATTCTCATGTTTCACCACCAGAGGGCAGCAGAGACACACGCAGACTTCAGTGCTGCAGGAACAAACGAACTCAGTCATTATGTGACAGAAAACTTCAAAAGAATAAAAGTCACTTAAAGATAAAAACAGGTTTATTTAAAAACATGACGATTAAAGAAGCTAGAAGGAAACGTCATCACAGGGATTATTAGGTTATTAAAACAACCGATAAAGAAGCCGGAGAGGAGGTAGAAGTAAAGGAAGGGAGAGAGGAAAGGATGGAGGAGGGAAGGTAGTAAAGGAAGGAGGAGGGAAGGAAGAAAGGAAGTGATGGAGGGTTGAAGTAAGGAAGGAAGGGATGTAGGGGGGGAAAGGATAGAGAAGGGAAGAAGCGATGTAAGGGAGCAAGGAAGGAAGGAAGAAATGAAGGAAAGAACGCAAGGAGAAAAGGAAGAAAGGGATGACGGAGAAAAGAAAGGGAGGAGGGAAGCAAGGAATAGAGGGAGAAAGGTAGAAAAGGAAGGAGGAAGGAAGGAGGGAAGAAGGTAAGAGAGAATGCAAGGAGAAAAGGAAGGAAGGAATTAGGGATGGAGGAGGAAAGAAGGGAAGGAAGGAAAGAATTGAGGAAGGAGGGAAGTACGAAATGCAGGAAAAATGCAATGAGAGAAGGAAAGAATGCAAGGAGAAAAGGAAGGAAGGAAGAAATGAGGGGATGGAGGAGTGAAGTAAGGATGGATAGAGGAGGGAAGGACGGGAGAAAGGAAGGAATGAAGGGAAGGAGAAGGGAAGAAGCTAGGTAAGGAAGAAATGAAGGAAATAATGCAAGGAGAAAAGGAAGAAAGGGATGAAGGAGAGAAGAAAAGATAGGAAGGGAAGGAGGAGAAAAGGAAGGAAGGGATTGAGGAGGGAAGAAGTGAGGTAAGGGAGAAAGGAAGACATAAATAAATGATGCACAGATAAAAGGTTATAAAAACACAAAGTGTATTTTTAATTGAAATAAATCAATAATATCACTCATTAGATATCCGACCAGAGCTGCTGCCTCCGCCCAACATGTGACTGCATCATCATCAAATGTGCCGACCACACGACCGTCCTTCCCCTCATCAGAGGGAGGGACGAGTCCCCCCTCTGCAGCCTCTCACCATCAAGGGGGCTGTGGTGGAGCGGACTGACAGCTCCAAGTTCCTTGGTCTTCGTACCACTGAAGTCCTGAGCTGGGCCCAAAACACTACTGAGGCCGTGAACAAAGCACAGCAGCGGCTGCTGAAGAAGAACCGGACTTAGACGTCAGCCCCTCACCCAGGCCTATAGAGGACCTGTTGAAGCATCCTCACCAGTGGAATCATCGAGTGGTTCAGGAAACACCACACTGGCTGAGAGGAAATCGCTTCAACGGGTCATCAAGACTGCAGAAAGGATCATCAGCTCCAACCTCCCCTCCACGGACACTCTGTACACACAGCGCTGCAGGAGGAAAGCACATAGCATCCTCAGGGACAAACAGCACCCAGCTCGAGACCTGAGACACCACAGGCCAGAGAGTAACTCCACCCACAAGGCCCGCTACCACAACAGGCCCACTGATGGTGAGAGGCTACAGAAGGGGGGAGGGGGGCTTTCCTCCTGATGGCCAGAATAAGCTCCTTAGTTTTGTCTATGTTGAGAACAAAGTGTTTAAGATGCTTATCAGAACAGCTGTTGATGTTGTGCTTTGCCTCTGGTCACTTCCTGTCAGCACCTGTGCTCTGCCTCTGGTCACTTCCTGTCAGCACCTGTGCTCTGCCTCTGGTCACTTCCTGTCAGCTCCTGTGCTTTGCCTCTGGTCACTTCCTGTCAGCACCTGTGCTTTGCCTCTGGTCACTTCCTGTCAGCACCTGTGCTCTGCCTTTGGTCTCTTCCTGTCAGCACCTGTGCTCTGCCTCTGGTCACTTCCTGTCAGCACCTGTGCTCTGTCTCTGGTCACTTCCTGTCAGCACCTGTGCTCTGCCTCTGGTCACTTCCTGTCAGCACCTGTGCTCTGCCTCTGGTCACTTCCTGTCAGCACCTGTGCTCTGCCTCTGGTCACTTCCTGTCAGCACCTGTGCTCTGCCTCTGGTCACTTCCTGTCAGCACCTGTGCTCTGCCTCTGGTCACTTCCTGTCAGCACCTGTGCTCTGCCTCTGGTCACTTCCTGTCAGCACCTGTGACATCTATGTGACGCCCATGACTCTGGAAGAAATGTACCTGTACCATCTTGTACCTGTGCAAATGGTGTGTGTGTGTGTGTGTGTGTGTGTGTGTGTGTGTGTGTGTGTGTGTGTGTGTGTGTGTGTGTGTGTGTGTGTGTGTGTGTGTGTGTGTGTGTGCGTGAGCTGCCAGCAGAGGGAGGTAGAGACCGGATCACCACTAAAAAAGCTTCTGTTGCTACGGCAACAACAAAAATACAAATAAATGAAATTAAATAAATATACTACAGTCAACAAATGAAACAGAGGACTGCAGAACTTATTCAGTCAGGACGTTTTAGAAAAGTGTAAATATGAAATCATTTTTGAAAAGGATGAAGAAGAAAAGAAAAGTTGACGTCTCTGATCACGGAGAGTGAAAGGCTCGAAGAGGTCAAAACGCTGCGGCAGCTCTTGTTGTATGAAGATCAACTTTGTTAACAAATTAGGCCGACGTGTTTCGACTTGTGGCCTTCATGATCTAAGCCGTAACGTGTCGGTGTCATTTATTAATAAAGTTAATCTTCATACTACAAATGTTGCCGCAACTTTCTGACCTCTTCGAGCCGTTCACTCTCTGTGCAGCTCGGTAGTTGGCGCTCTGCGTCTTCTCTGTCTCTCTTATTGTTTCATCAGGTCAAGTATTATTTCCAGTGGCGATTCTAGAGTATGGTGGGGCCCTAGGCAAAAATCAGTTGGGGGGCCCTCTCTCCTAAAGACGCTTTTGTACAACAAAAAAAACTTTTCACATGTTTATTTATTATCTTATTATCAGACAGAGATGGAGACCACACACTGACTGATGACATCATGTGAGTGTGTGGTGTGTGTGTGTGTGTGTGTGTGTGTGTGTGTGTGTGTGTGTGTGTGTGTGTGTGTGTGTGTGTGTGTGTGTGTGTGTGTGTGCGTGTGTGTGTTTTCTGTGTCCATCTGCCTGCTGTAGGACTCTGTTGAGATCAATAATTAAACACGCCTAATGGGCTACGAGCTGCTGCAGCCGGGGACATCTGTCTGACTCTGTGTGTGTGTCTGTGTGTGTGTGTGTGTGTGTGTGTGTGTGTGTGTGTGTGTGTGTGTGTGTGTGTGTGTGTGTGTGTGTGTGTGTGTGTGTGTGTGTGGGAGGCAGCCACAGACAGACTGAGCATGCTCAGTTCAGCCGTATCATAAAGAGGTCAGAGCCTCAGTTTGACCCACTGACCTCCAGAGACACGACATCCTCAGCAGCAGAATTTTAAATATTTAAGCTCCTCATGTTTGTTCTGATACTGATACAGGTGTAGCTGAGTTACAGGTAAAGGCGAACCCTTTACCTGTAACTTAGGGTTAACCCTAACCCTAACCCTAACCCTAACCCTTATGCTAAGCTAGGCAACATCATGACTCATTAATTTTAACATCCCAACATCTCTCTCACAGGAATACAGCAAACAGGTATCTTTCTCATTTTTAACACAGTTTTACAGTGTTTAAAAAATATACATTTTGAAGAGACGGACAGAAAAAAAAAAAAATCAAACAAGCCGTCTAACAACCCCTGTGTGATGTCACTGGAAAGGGAGCTCAGAAGTGACCTCCAGAAAGTAAGTAGTCTACATTTCCCGTGGCGGTGTTGCCCTACATCCAGGGAAGCAGCAAACTTAAGGACCATAAAATTAAGTTCCACTAGAGTCTGCATCCTGCAGTTCCTCCAGTGTCCACTAGAGTCTGTCTCCTGCAGTGAGTCAGTCCCCATAGAGCCCCATGTTAAAATGTCCAACTTTACAGCTGCAGTTCCTCCAGTGTCCACTAGAGTCTGTCTCCTGCAGTGAGTCAGTCCTCATAGAGCCCCATGTTAAAATGTCCAACTTTACAGCTGCAGTTCCTCCAGTGTCCACTAGAGTCTGTCTCCTGCAGTGAGTCAGTCCCCATAGAGCTCCATGTTAAAATAAACATGTTTACAGCCTGGTACAAAAACAGTTTGGGTCTCTAGAGCTGATTTCTGTCTTTTTGACGACTGTATGGGCTGAATGTTTCTACAACTCACCTTTTTACATTATATTAAAGGTCACATATTCTCCTCCTCCTCTTCAGTTTAAATAAGTCTCAAAGCTCCCCAAAACATGTGTGTGAAGTGTCTTGTTCTAAATCCACTCTGATCCTGTATTTGATCATGCCTATAAACCCCTCTATTTCAGCCCTGCTCAGAACAGGCTGTTTCTGTGTCTGTAGCTTTAAATGTAGATGAGCTGTGTCTGACCACGCCCCTCTCTGGAAGGGGGTGTTGCTTTCTCGCATCGCTCAGTGTTCGAAGCTGAAATGTTGTTATATACAGTATATCTGTTTTCACGTGTGCACAAAACTCGAATGTTTCTCTCTTCACCCGGAGTTTCTCCTCCAGCCTCCTCGTATTTATTCTGCAGAAAGTCAGAGTGAGCTGATGTGAGAACGCAGCAGGATATAATCAGGAGAATTCACCTGAGCGAGTGGGAGGGGGTGGTGACGTTTATTCCCTGTGATCGCTGCACGACCATAGACTGTCTGCACGCCACCTCTACGATCTCCGTGCTCTAATGAACCTGCTGCATTCTGTTTCCTGTTCTCTAGTATGTTCTTCTCCACTCTTTAGTTCAGATTGAGATTCTGTTCAACTACACGTAGCATTGATAGGACGACAAATATTCTCTTCATAGCGTCGTATAGAGGACTCTGCTGCTTCGTACGCCGCTGACAAGTCTTTCTGTTTAAATCAAGTCATTATTTGAGCCTGAACTTGTATCTATCTATATAAGATCTCCAGCGTCTGTCCGTTGATCAGTACCATTTTGAGAGAAAGCCTTCATTTCTAAATATTTGTAATGTCATGCAACCTTTTCTTCTCACAGAAGAAGGAAGACAAAGACTTAAACCAAAATGTGAGGGGAAGTTTGGGCAAAAGGAGTCTCGCGAATATGTCACCCAAAGCTGAAACAAATGGTTCAGAGTCTTAGCGTGAACACCTTCAAGAAACATTGCGATGTCTGAAATTATATTTTCATCAAATGTAAACAAAAAGTGATTAAAATTTAGGTTTATTGGAGATAATTAAGGTTAAAAAAAATGGATTCCCCCCCCCCCCCCCCCCACACACACTCACACACACAGTTTGATAAGACCTATTTCCCCTCCCATTTAAGCATTACCTGCCTTTGTGCTCCGTGCATTAGCGTGAAAAGAGGATCTCTGTGAGGATTTCACATTCATCACAATGGGAGCTGTTTGGTCCAAACCCTCGCTGGGGGGCATCAGCTGGTGGGGGATGAAAGAGGGGGAAGGGAGGGGGTCGCTGTACTCAGAAGACTCTTTCAGGTGAGTTCAGCCCCGTTTCCACCAAGCGATCCGGTTCAGTTCGGTTTGGTAGGATACCCATTAATTGGCGTTTCGAGTCAAAAGTTGGGAATGGTACCAAAAATAACTGATCCATACCGTCCTCATTTTTGCTACCCTTCTGTTGGGGTCCCAAGCGTAACAATCCGACCCTGAAGGGTGGAGCTAGACACACTGCCATCCGTTGACAGCGGTACTAAAGGACAAATACAAAACGCGCCATGTTGATTTCGAGTGAGTAATTTCAAGGCTGTTTTTGTTTTTTACGACTAATGTCAGCGAATATCTCCGCCAAAAGTATGACCTTGGAGGTGCTGACCTCTGCTGGACGTCCTCTATTGTTGCCCTTTGTTGACTGTGTCGTGTTCTTCTTCTCTTTTTCACTGTGTTGCGCAGCTATACGATAAGATACACTTTATTGTCCCATTGGGGAAATTTGTCTTGGACTCAACAAGAGTCCGCTTGGTGGAAACGGGGCTTTTGTCGTCCAGTCAGGTGCTACTCAAAATGCTGCACGGCTCTGTCTTAGGTACAGAGATGACAAACTACAAACCTGCACCTGAAACGTTATGAAGCTGCTCCCTGACTCATTGGCTCATTAATGACATCTAGTGGCAGCCTGGAGGAACTACAGACACAATACGCAGGTCCCCGCTGGTTAAATAACAAAAACAATATCATTTAATTTTACAAAGAGTTCAATATAAAGATAGCTCTGTATGGAAAGTGTCTTGACGTAACTTTCCTTCGAAAACTGGGACACTACAGAGTGTTTTAAAACTTTAAAACACGTTTTCTTTTTGGTGTGAAAAGAGGACTTAAGTTGTCCCGTTGGAATTTAACCTCCACCTTGTCTGTTATTTTCTGTTCTCTGGGATATTTTATTATTATTTAGTCTCTGTATTCACCGCGTGGTGAGTAAATCCAGGAGCAGGAGTTCAAACATGTAAAGGGAAACAAAACAGGACTGTGGTTCCTGCAGGATTTCCTCTCTGAGCTCATTTCTGGAGAGTTCACAGACGTCTGAGGTTTCTGAAGGAAGAACTGAATATCTACAGACTAGGGTTGCCATGGGACCAGAATTTTAAACTCTGATATGATTCTAGTTAAACAAAGATATCAATACCAGTTTTGATACCACAGCGACGAAAAACAGAAGTCCCAGGCGCCCAATATTTGGTAATTTATTGTTTTCGATTAGAAAAAGTTGCAGGCAAACTCCTGCACACCGTCTAAATTAGACAAATATGTTGGCAATATTTCACTACCTTCACATTGTTGGATTAATTCCTTTACTTTGTGCCTGACTTATGATATATTGTGAAAGTTTTTCTACTTTTTTGGTCTTATAGACAATTTTTGTGTCGTTGTTGTTTTCATTTCGTTTAAAACCTTCATTTAAACCTTGAAAATATTTGGTGTCCCTCATCAACAATGATGTTGACATACAAAAAAGAGCTGAAATACACGGCAATGTAGAGCTGTGTGTCGTCTGCATAACTATGAAAACTGATGTCATGCCTCCTAATGACATAGAGGAAACATAAAGGGTAAAAAGTGTAGGACCTAGTATTGAACCCTGAGGGACACCATAAAGTCTATACTGACGAGAGCTGCACTCGTATGGCCGGGTTGGTTTTAACTCTTTGTTAATCAATTGATTATTTTATATATGTAAGAACGATGTAAAGCACTATAAGTTCAGCGTCTCTGTGTTTTTCTCAGCTTGCTTTTGCCATTTTTCTGCCATGACGCTGCATGCACAACTGCTGTGACATAACCATAACGTCTACTCCAAACGCTGTCTTATTAAGTAGATGGGTTTTTTAAGCTTTTTACTGTTTGATTCTATCGATCAGTTAAATAATTGGGATTTTTTATTTTGAATCACGTGGTATTGACAGAGTATTGATTATTTTGACAACCTTACTTCAGACAGAAGCCGCCACAACTGTCCATGTATCATGGTTGTACTTGTAATGTTTGTACTGTAAGTTTGTGTAAGTCTGAGTCACACACACACACACACACACACACACACACACACACACACACACACACACACACACACACACACACAGTTTTTAGAGGCGTCTCTAAAGCTTTACGAGCCTGTAGCCCAAGGCTCCACATTTACTGCAGGAATTCTGTTTGAAGAAACAAGCTGAGACAGTGAGGGGCTCGAAAACCCCACTGCTCCTCCACAAACTACGACCACTGCTCCTTTAACAGACCTCCTCTGTGTCCCGCTCCTCCTCCTCCTCCAGACCTCCTCTTTTTTTCCCTGGAAAAACTCTTTCCTCGAGTTTCCCTTTCAGGTTGTTGCTGGTTAAACGTTGCCTGCAGGCTGGCTGTTCCAGCTGCATTAATAAGTATTTAATCTACATCTACTGGAGCTTTGTTTGCTAATTTTACAAGTCATCTTTAATGACTGAAAAACAGTGAAATACTAGGGTATCACATCGATATTTTGTATATATTACTGGGTGTATTGCATTGTTTTTATGTCCAAGAATGCGTCAGAGTCAAGAGTAACATTGGCTTTTTTGTGGAGATTTTGGCGGACCACAGTGGCTATTTTAAAGAGAGGGGGTACCTGTCGGTCCGAGTGTCCTATATTCACATTAAAGAGCACGTAAACATGTCTGTAAATGTATTTCAGTCTGGTTCAATGTTGGGGTGGTCCTGTCTTTTCAACACACTGCCTACACACAGTTAAAGTTTGTTACCCTGCCTTTTCTCCAGACTGTAACACCATCTCTCCCTCTCGTCCATCGCTCAATCGCTTGTAACGATGGTGCACTTTCTACGCTTCTCGCCCGAGAGACGACTGTTAGTGTCCTGTGTGAAATTTAAATACAATGCTTGTTTGGAATTGTTGCTCAGAGTTTATCTGTGCCTTAGATACTTTATTTATCCCAGGGAAGAAATTTGATAAATTGGACTTTATTCCCTTCATCCTATGTTCCCTTTGCCCTATGTTTCCTCAACCCTATGTTCCCTCCATCCTATGTTCCCTCAGCCCTATGTTCCCTTTGCCCTATGTTTCCTCAACCCTATGTTCCCTCCATCCTTTGTTCCCTCAGCCCTATGTTTCCTTTGCCCTATGTTTCCTCAGCCCTATGTTCCCTCCATCCTTTGTTCCCTCTGCCCTATGTTCCCTTTGCCCTATTTTTCCTCAGCCCTATGTTCCCTCAACCCTATGTTCCCTCCATCCTTTGTTCCCTCAACCCTATATTCCCTCAATCCTGTGTTCCCCCGTCCTATGTTCCCCCGTCCTATGTTCCCTCCATCCTATGTTTCCTCAGCAACATATGTTCCCTCAGCCCTATGTAACCTCAGCCTTTACTTCTCTCAGCCCTATGTTCTTTTAATGCTTAGTTCCCTCGGCCCTAAACCCAATGTTTCCTCAGCCCTATGTCCCTCAGCAGTATGTTTCCTCAGCCCTATGTTCCCTCAACCCTATGTTCCCTCCATCCTTTGTTCCCTCTGCCCTATGTTCCCTTTGCCCTATGTTTCCTCAGCCCTATGTTCCCTCAACCCTATGTTCCCTCCATCCTTTGTTCCCTCAACCCTATATTCCCTCAATCCTGTGTTCCCCCGTCCTATGTTCCCCCGTCCTATGTTCCCTCCATCCTATGTTTCCTCAGCAACATATGTTCCCTCAGCCCTATGTAACCTCAGCACTTACTTCTCTCAGCCCTATGTTCTTTTAATGCTTAGTTCCCTCGGCCCTAAACCCAATGTTTCCTCAGCCCTATGTCCCTCAGCAGTATGTTTCCTCAGCCCTATGTTCCCTCCATCCTATGTTCCCTCAGCCCGTCAAACTATCATTATAATAAAAGTATCACAACTTTGGTTGCAAGGAATTAATGTTTTGGTTTATGTTTTATGGAAACATAGCCAGCACGCACAATTTCTGATTCAGTGTCACCTTTTCCGCAGTCTGACTGCGCCAGCTCCAAAGAAATTCATTGATTTATTAGTTTTATTCTGTAGTAACTTAGTCTTGGGTGAAGTGGGTTTTGAATTTAAAATATAGATTTTTTTAAGGTATATTTTGGGCTATTCTCGCCTTTATTAGACAGGACAGCTGAAGAGAGACAGGACACGTTGGAAGGAGGGAGTGGGGGATGACACGCAGCGAAGGGTCAAGGTCAGACTGAAACCCACGGCCGCTGAAACATGGGGCAGGTTAGGGTTAGGGTTAGGATAGCCTAGCAACATAACCGCTAGACTATCCTGCGCCCCTAAAGAATGATTTAAAGAAGGCACACCTTGATATATCGGCACAAAAGAAATCTCGATCAAAGGCACCTCGAGGTGAAAATCAGTGATCTCTCTCTCTCCTCCATGTAATGTCATACATCAGACACAATGTCCTCTACAGGCGGATCAATACAGAGAGAGAGAGGGAGAGAGAGGGAGAGAAAGAGGGAGGGGAGGACAGAGAGAGAGAGGGGGGGGGGGAGAGGAGGACAGAGAGAGAGAGAGAGAGAGAGCGGGAGAAAGAGAGAGAGGGAGAGAAAGAGGGAGGGGAGGAAAGAGAGAGAGGGGGGGGAGAGGAGGACAGAGAGAGAGAGAGAGAGCAGGAGAAAGAGAGAGAGGGAGGGGAGGACAGAGAGAGAGAGAGAGAGCAGGAGAAAGAGAGAGCGGGAGAGGGGGACAGAGAGAGGGAGAGAGAGAGGGAGGGGAGGACAGAGAGAGAGAGAGAGAGAGGGAGGGAGGGAGAGGAAGACAGAGAGAGGGAGAGAAAGAGGGAGGGAGAACAGAGAGAGAGGGGGGGGGGGGAGGACAGAGAGAGGGAGCGAAAGAGGGAGGGGAGAACAGAGAGAGAGAGAGAGAGAGAGAGAGGGAGGGAGGGAGGGAGAAAGAGAGAGCGGGAGAGGAGGACAGAGAGAGGGAGAGGGAGGGAGAGAGATACGGACATAGGGAGGGGAGGACAGGGAGAGAGAGGGTGAGAGAGAGAGATAGAGAGAGAGGGAGGGGGGATAGAGAGAGAGAAAGGGAAAGGAGGACAGAGAGAGGGAGCCTCAATCTTCAAAGTGAGGAGGAGATAACAGGAAGGAGGGGCAAAGAGAGAGAGAGAGAGAGAGAGAGAGAGATGATGTTGATCCGACAGTGAGATGAAGCTGCGGGCGAGCCAGATGAGGAAGACGAGGAGAGAGACAGAGAAGGAGTTGCATTGGCTGGAAACCAGGATGAAAGAAAAAAGAAAACCTCAAACAAACTCAACTCTTATTCCAAACCAGGTTTAAATGTGGCGTTTATCACCGAGCAGCTCCTCTCTTGGTTTGATCCCAGGAACACACGAGAGCAGTAACGAGGTCTGCACAGGACAGGAGGTCGTCTCAGAGGGCTTAGCAAGCTGAAACTCTGTGTGCACCTGAAGGTCTCACTAAGGCTCGCTACACACACGAGACGATTTTCAAATCTTAACCAATTTTAAAAACGTGGGAGACCTCAGACATGAGGACAGTTTCAACCGCTTTAAACATCATAATCCTATGAACGCTCACACTAGACGATTCAGACCGTGAGACCACACACCTGCTGCTTGTAAAACATTCACCCCCCGTACAGTGTGTGCTGATCGAGACATGAGCTAATCAGACCTATTTGGTTTTTGAACCAGGCTGTAAACATGTTAATGTCTGCTGTAAAAACAGGCTTTTTAGAATGGGTGTGTATGTGACTTCCTGTGCTTCTGCAGCCAGCCTCTAGTGGACACTTGAGGAACTGCAGGATTTTACACTTCAGCATCGGCTTCATTTTTCAACACCGGAGGTTGCTGCTTACATTAAGAGGAGTGAAATATTTCCAGTTTGCTGTAGATTGGCTCCAAGAACTACAGTACCCATGAGCCTTTGCAGCTGTATTTTTCCTTCGACGGTTGAGCTCATCCAGAATCTAAAAAACTAATCTGAATAAAAACTTTGAACAAGGTCCCACGTCGCGTTCAGAATCAGCGCTCTGATTGGATGCTTGATAACACAACGGATCATTTCTTCAACGTTATCTCTGATCCGATGACGTTCCTTCCAGCTCGGCGTAGTTTCCTGTGAGAGTAGCGAGTTTCAGATCCGTCAGCGCAGAAATTCTGCATTCAAACAAGTTTATGAACAGGAGTGACACCTCAGATCTGCTCACTTCTCCTCTGCTTCACATGGAACTGTGTGTTACTTCACCGAGACACCAGAGGAAGTCATGGTCCAACGAGCACTTCCTCTTGTGCCAGATAACACACACACACGCACACACACGCACACACACACACGCACACACACACACACACACGCACACGCACACACACACACACACACGCACCCACACACACACACACTATGCAGAAGCTTATTCTAGTATTGTGTTTAAACGACATGAAAAATAATAGATGTAACAAGTTATTTATCACAAATGTTGGACAGACATTTCTTCAACAATAGTCTAAACAAAATAAATAACAAGAAAATATAAAAACACCAGGATGGTTTTATGAAAAACTAGAGCAAGAAATGTAATTTACAATATTCGTCGTTTGGGGTTTTCATTAGTTTGTGTTTCTGTGTTTGCAGGTTGATTATTGTTGTTTTGTTTTGTATTGATTCCACTGTGGACGCAGCTTAATGCTGGAGACACTCTATCATAATATCACATCCTGTTTTACTGTTGTTTGACGTTTAGTGTTGTACTGTATCGTTCGGTACTGTTTGTATTATATATCATATCTTATAGCGCTTTGCACTTGCAGAAATCTCCTGAGAAACTCCTGAAGTCTTCAGGCTGAGCTGCATGTGTGAACACAAACAACTGAATGTTTCTCTCAGACTTCACCCGGAGTTTCTCCTCCAGCCTCCTCGTATTTATTCTGCAGAAAGTCAGAGTGAGAACACAGCAGGATATAATCAGGAGAATTCACCTCGAGCGAGTGGGAGGGGGTGGTGACGTTTATTCCCTGTGGTCGCTGCACGACCATAGACTGTCTGCACGCCACCTCTACGATCTCCGTGCTCTAATGAACCTGCTGCATTCTGTTTCCTGTTCTCCAGTATGTTCTTCTCCACTCTTTAGTTCAGATTGTGATTCTGTTCAACTACACGTAGCATTGATAGAAAGACAAATATTCTCATTATAGCGTCGTATAGAGGACTCTGCTGCTTCGTCTGCTACTTCCACGTTGTTTATTTACGTCACGTATTACTTCAGGAGACCCCCCCCCCCCCCCCTCCTGTCTGACAGGGATAGTCTCCTGTTGTGAGGTGCATACTGTTCTGTACTGTATCGTATCCTATCATATCGTCCTTTATAGTATCACATTGCATCATACTGTCGTATCTTACTGTACAGATCTGTACTGTATCGGGCCATATAGCATTATATCAGATTGTTTCCTATTACGTCGTATCAGATCAATCAACTTGCAATTTATTTCTGCATTGCAAGTAGATTATATGTCACCTTTCCAACCCCTAATAATTGTTTTTATTCCATGTCAATTGATTTAATATAAAAACATGTTGGACAATTTTTGGACATTTCTCTTAAAACCCGTTGTGAGGAACTGAAGTTTTGTGTTGACTTTGGCGCCCTCTATTGACAAAGAAGGACGCCTTTGTGCATGTTTAAATAAAATGAAATAAAAGCAAGAACAAAAAATTTAATGAAAATCCCACAGAAAAATGGGTCAAATAGTCTGAAGGAAATAATGAGGCTCCCGAACCTCTTTTTAAAATCCTGCTTTGACCCCCTCTGTGTGCAAGTTTTATCTAAAAGTCTGAACACATTCTTCATCACAGACTCGCTGATAGGAGCCTGCGTTTGTTGATTCTGCCTGCTGAAGGCGTCCACTTCCCTGCGTCCCTGCAACAGGTTCAAACATGTCGCCTGCACGGTGACTGACTGGTGCACCATGAAACACGAGCAGTCAGAGCCCAGAGAGACTTCATCTGCAGCTTCTTCTCTTTCTTAATGTCGACGTTGGTCTGAACTCTCAGTAAGGATGAGAGCAGAAACAAAACAGACTCAAAGTGTCTCTTGTTTGAGCAGCTTCTGCTCGGGTTCATCCCCTGCAGGGTGAGCCGCAGCAGCCTGGATTAACTCTAAACCTGGATTAGTGTCACCTCTGAGGCTCCAAATATTTAAACTCCGCTTTACACACGCTCCATTGATGAACTTCTCACTCAGTTGAAATAGTTAAATACGTAAAAGCGTCTGCTGAGGGAAAACCCAACTGAGTTTCATGACGTTTCTGAGCTTGAAAGCGGCTTTAAAAAGATATCTTTAAGATTCTTTAATTTAGATTTCATTGTTATGATCCTCGATTTTTCTACCAGTTGATAATTGCCTGTGATTTCGGGAATTATAAGTTTGTTTAGCACCAACAGAAGGTCGATGAGCTTTAAATCAGCTATAGAACAGCTGATAAAAGAAATATGAAAACTTAACTCAATACGCCCAATCAAGGTCCATCCTCTAAAAGAGCGGATCTCAAATTGTTGAGCCTCAGGACCCACCACCAACTCCTTCATGAAACATTGCGACTCAAGTTTCTCACATTTTCCAAACGATCAGATTGATTTAATAGGAAATTTTGCACTTTGGATCTCAGGTACAAAGTGTGACAGAACAAAGAAACAAAATAGAACAATCTTGTCTCTAAAAAAAACTCTTCATAGACTTTTAGTCAACATTTTTCTTCCAGGCGACCCACTGTTGGCTTCCGACCCACCAGATGAGAACCAGGAGGTCCATGTCTGATTTTTCTTACAGTAAAATAATATTTAATTTGGAGGGCTGTCAAAAGATTCAAACTTTTGACTGCAAATAATTGCTACATTTCAATAGTTAATCACGATTAATCACTTCTGAATGTTTGTACTGTCTGAAGCTGAGAGTACTTTACCTGCTGCGATGTCTTGTGTTGAAATGTGCTATATAAATAAACTTGCCTTGCCTGCCTTGCCTTGCTGTGTGCTTTTATTTTGAAATAAAGTAAGGCCGTTCTGGTAGAGTGCAGGTTAGGACATGAAGTGAAGCACAGAAACAGGAAGTGGTTAGGGATCCCAAACTGAGGTCAAACAGCTCAAAGGAACGGTAACAAAGGTCAATGTGTGATGTCATCAGGTGGATATGACTTTGGACTCGTCAGCTGAGCTGTCTGAGAGTTTGTTAAAGTGAAATGAGACATTCAAAGATGCAGCAGTGTCCTTCTTTTACATCATTGTGACTACAGGGAGACACTTAGGAGCCTTATCCGATTCGGAGACGAGATCAAGACCTTTATAAAGTGGTCTCGAGACCAAGACTGATCTCGAGTACTACAACACTAGGGCAAGTTTGCAAAAACATGTTTTTGTATCTATAAGTCATTTAGAATCCACTTAGCCGAACCATAAAGGGCCAAGTTACAAATACCAAATTCCTCCTAAAGGACAACCAACCAAAGACTGTAAACCTTACTGGATGAAGCTTGGGTGACGCCCCCCGTCTGTTCCTGTTGGAGGCTTTGGAGTCCCATCGATGGCGGTCTCCATGCTGGAAATGCTGTCTCACCCTGTCTCGCCTCTAGTGGACACTCGGCGCACTGCAGGATTTTGCACTTCTGCTTCGGCTTCTTTGTTCTACACCAGAGGTTGCTGCTTGCAGCCAACAAATAAAGGATAAATGTAGTTAAATTGCGCCCTTTCAAAATAAGATGACAGCCAGACAAAGTTACAAACTACAGCTGCAGACTCAGCTGCTGTTGAATCAGTTACACCTGCAGAACAGAGAATAAAACACAACTCTTGATCATGCAGGGACAAATGTATGACTACTATACCAACTTTACACTTAAAATTACTGTTGGCTATTTCTGAAGTTAACAATAAATAACTTGAGATGAATCTGGACGTCTGTGTTCTGGCAGTGGAGGAACCAAACTCCTCACAGTGTGGTCAGATTAACTGGTTAAGGGGGCCCCGCAGTGAAAATGTTATCTTTTGGCCCCAATTATAACTTAAATAAGTGCGGTCTGAAAGCTATGCACTGACACAGGGCCCCTCTACAGGACAGGGCCAGAAGATTAAGTAGTGATCCCGGACCTGTCTCAGTCGATATTGTACTTCAATGGTGCAAATTCCTAAACAAATCTGCAGTTAATCAAATTATGCACAACCAATTGACACACATTGAACCTGAGGCTTTAGGGGGCTCCTCGGGGGTTTGGGGCCCCAGAACAGCTGACTGCTCGGCCCAGCCTCTCAGGCTTGCACTGGTTTGTAACTGGTCTGAGTCTGGTGAAGATTCAAGCAAATGTTGGAGCTTTTCCACTGCAGGAGCTCAACTTACTTTTGACATGAAATAGACAAATACACTTTGTAAGACTTGAGTTTTTATAAGTGTATGAATGACTTAAATTGTGCATTGCTCTGGGAATGAAAGGAGAATTACTTTAATAAGACACAAAAAAAAGAAGGGGGACCACACGTAAGGAATTAGTTCACAGACTGGTATTGTCATGTATTGCCTTTTCTGGTCTCCACAGGACACCATACGACCTAAAAAGGATGATCAGTGCAGTGTAACGTCAAAGCTCTTGCAGAAAATGGAACTTGCTTCAATTTACATGTTTATTATTGTTAAATCGTATAGATACATAATTAATCAGCAGCTTTGTGCAGCATTGAGGCCAAGACAAATGTCCCAGTGGTGACAATAAAGTGTATTCTATTAATCACGCTGTATCTATCGTATCGTGCCGTACCTTATTCTCCCGTATTATATCTAACATTAAAGAGTATCGTGCCTTATTCTCCCGTATTATATCTAACATTAAAGAGTATCGTGCCTTATTCTCCCGTATTATATCTAACATTAAAGAGCATCGTGCCTTATTCTCCCGTATTATATCTAACATTAAAGAGTATCGTGCCTTATTCTCCCGTATTATATCTAACATTAAAGAGCATCGTACCTTATTCTCTCGTATTATATCTAACATTAAAGAGTATCGTACCTTATTCTCCCGTATTATATCTAACATTAAAGAGTATCGTGCCTTATTCTCCCGTATTATATCTAACATTAAAGAGTATCGTGCCTTATTCTCCCGTATTATATCTAACATTAAAGAGTATCGTACCTTATTCTCTCGTATTATATCTAACATTAAAGAGTATCGTACCTTATTCTCCCGTATTATATCTAACATTAAAGAGTATCGTGCCTTATTCTCCCGTATTATATCTAACATTAAAGAGCCTCGTGCCTTATTCTCCCGTATTATATCTAACATTAAAGAGCATCGTGCCTTATTCTCCCGTATTATATCTAACATTAAAGAGCATCGTGCCTTATTCTCCCGTATTATATCTAACATTAAAGAGTATCGTGCCTTATTCTCCCGTATTATATCTAACATTAAAGAGCATCGTACCTTATTCTCTCGTATTATATCTAACATTAAAGAGTATCGTACCTTATTCTCTCGTATTATATCTAACATTAAAGAGTATCGTGCCTTATTCTCCCGTATTATATCTAACATTAAAGAGTATCGTACCTTATTCTCCCGTATTATATCTAACATTAAAGAGTATTCTCCCGTATTATATCTAACATTAAAGAGTATCGTGCCTTATTCTCCCGTATTATATCTAACATTAAAGAGTATCGTGCCTTATTCTCCCGTATTATATCTAACATTAAAGAGTATCGTGCCTTATTCTCCCGTATTATATCTAACATTAAAGAGTATCGTACCTTATTCTCCCGTATTATATCTAACATTAAAGAGTATCGTGCCTTATTCTCCCGTATTATATCTAACATTAAAGAGTATCGTACCTTATTCTCCCGTATTATATCTAACATTAAAGAGCATCGTGCCTTATTCTCCCGTATTATATCTAACATTAAAGAGCATCGTGCCTTATTCTCCCGTATTATATCTAACATTAAAGAGCATCGTACCTTATTCTCCCGTATTATATCTAACATTAAAGAGCATCGTACCTTATTCTCCCGTATTATATCTAACATTAAAGAGTATCGTACCTTATTCTCCCGTATTATATCTAACATTAAAGAGTATCGTACCTTATTCTCCCGTATTATATCTAACATTAAAGAGTATCGTACCTTATTCTCCCGTATTATATCTAACATTAAAGAGTATCGTGCCTTATTCTCCCGTATTATATCTAACATTAAAGAGTATCGTACCTTATTCTCCCGTATTATATCTAACATTAAAGAGTATCGTACCTTATTCTCCCGTATTATATCTAACATTAAAGAGTATCGTACCTTATTCTCCCGTATTATATCTAACATTAAAGCTAGCATTGAATTAATCACGTTGTTTTGTAATATACTTTATGACGCTTGAAAAGTGTCCACAAAAGTGGGAACAGGTAAATTCTGTAATATTTTACAGCGTGCCAAAGGTTACGAGAGCACAGGTGAGGTGTCATCACCTTGACTGCATCTGTATTAAAAATGAAATAAACAAAACTGTTTACTACGGAGCCCCTAAAGACCCTTATAATTTAAAAAATATCTTGTCCGAACAACATTATTATCTCGTTCCCACAAGTTAGCATCTCACTTGTGAGCCTAAGCTATTGTGTGGTACGCATAAAATGTATTTTCTTCACTTTCTGGGACTTCAGGTGCTCTGTCGTATTGCATCATTTAAAATAAAAATGTGTTTCCTGTGCCCTGTTTCTCATGTCCCCACACTCTGAAGTCAGACAAGTTTAATCTGCACGCTGCTGATTGAAATATATTTGACTCAAAACACGGTAAGAGAAGAAGAGTTTGATTCTGTGGAGGGATCACTTCCTCTCTGCTCGGATCTCAAAGACACCTGGTTCAGCATGTTTGTTTTAAACACAGGTAAAGGAAACATGCAGAGGGCAGCTTCAGCTTCATGTTATGATGCTGCTGCTCTCAGAGATCATGGCGCTTTTTTTCTTGTCAGCAGACGGGAAAGCTAACATGTGAAAGCCTGAAGTGAAACTCTACACCAACACACTCTGTCCAGATCCAGAATCCAGAGCCGGAGTTTACCGCGCGCCGCCAGAGCACCGTTTGAACTGATCGACGTCCCCGTGAGCCAATCGGCGCTTGCCGTGCGCCAAAGCTGTGTTTATTCCACTTAGCCGACCAATCAGAGTCGTCCTCGGCGGCTGAGTGCGTCATCAGAGTAGAATGTGAATGTGGGCTGCCTGTCACCGGACCACTCTGCTCCCATCCCCCCCCATCCTGAGCGAGCAATGGCGGCCGCTTTTTTGCCGCTTTGTCCTTCTCATGCTCAGCTTGTAAAAGCCATGAGTGCTAAACTCGGTAAGGAACAATGCGTGTTTGCCCTTGTGTTTCATAAGAATGCGTGTCACTCCATGAGCACATTAGAGTTATTTCTCGCACTTGTCTCATCGCATGTCTGTTAATGTCGCACTGCTTTTTTCTTTCCTTCCTCCCTCCTTCCTTTTCTTCGTGGCTTCTAACAATGGAGATGAGGAAATGAGGCCAGCAGCACTGTCACTGCACCAGCTCACTGTCCTCACTGATCAAGCACCGTGTCAAAGTGTTTCTGGCAACTTGTTGTTCGTCGAAGATAGTGTGTTTATTCGTGCGTCGACCTTGGCGCACGAATTTATGGCTCGTTATATAAAAAAAAAAGCGCGTCAAGTGCGCACATACAGAGATGAGGGAGACTTTCAAACATGGGAGGGAGGGGGCGGGGCTTCACTCATCGATTAAGAGCTTTGATGAGACATGGCGGCGGTGTTACACATTTTAAAGCCTGTTAACTGGTTCAGCGTTCACACATAGGAGTCGAGAAGTGGCCGTGTTGTATTCTCAGAGATTTAATCTACCAACACTGTCGACATTTGCCTCCTTTCCCCCTCCGTGAAAGCCTCTATTCCTTCGCTGCGTAGGTGGGCGGGAAAATCTCCCCATCCTCGCCGCTTGACTCGACCAGACGAACATCAATCAATCAAAAAGTGACACTACGTCAAGCGAAGCGCAGCCCATTCGATATATGAAGTGCGCACATCGATGTGATGTGGGGTCTGTCGGTGCTAAGGTTCCCAGGTGACGCTCTCGACTCCGTTTTTCGTCGAGTTTAATCGGTGAAGTTTTTGTTTTTGTGGGGAAAAGACGGCAGCAGCGGAGGATGCAAGGGGGGGGCGTGGCTTGTGGTTTTAGAAATTCTACCCATTGTTCCACTCCAACGCGCGAAGAGAACACCTCTGTGGCGCTCTCAGCCAATCAGGCACCACCGACTTCCTCTTAACTCCGCCCATTAGGCTATATTAAAGCCTCGGCCGTGAGCAGCGCTGGCCACTGGCACAATATAATACTGTTAGATCCACTAACCAAGAAAAGGGGATTTACTTTATTCAACCTTTCATTTCAGCCGTCCTTTATTTTATTCAACTAAAACAATGGCAGACACAAAAGTTGACTCCGGCAAGGATATCTCTGCAAAGGTAAGCCTCTTCACACCTCCGCCGCTCACTAAGCCCCTCAGTCTCCAGCCTGTAACCTAGATTTTTTTTTTAAACCCTCCGTCGTCGCTTCGCGCTCAGTCGGACTCAGCGGGAGGAAAAGCCGGTGTAAGTCTGTTTTTCTAACATTTTTTAAAAATCTGACCTCTGATGTCAAATATGATACAAATAGAAATAAAAGCAAAGAGGTCCGAGCACCGCATCATGGAAACAGGCTGCCTCATTGTCCGGAGAGTAACAGCCTGCGCGGGTTCTTTGTTTATACAAGCGGCTCGGTTCTCCTCTCCGAAACACGCACAGCAGCTCCGGACCCAAACACGGACTTCCTCCAGCCGCTCCCGCACACTCTCCCCGGCTTTTCCAGCGCTTTACCCGCCGCTCTCAGCGCCTAATTGACGCGCACATTTTTTTAAATACATCTTTGGAATAAAATAGAAAGCAGCGGGGCTTCCAGCTGAAGGGACACGCCAAAAGCTGTTTAATTGATAAAGTGATAAGTAGCTGCTGGGGCTGAGCAGCGGACTGAAGGGGATTTTCTCCGGCTCTCCAGCTGGGTTTGGAGCTGAAGTTGGTCCGTTTGAATGGAGGACAGAGAGGCAGGCAGGCGGTGCGTAATTCTCCCTGATGTCAACTTTTAGGGCTTCAAGTCGTGGTAGATTGTTGTTTATTTTGTTTATTGGTCCCGATTTTGGACATCAACGTCGGGCCTGAGTGACTGCACCGACCGACCCGGTTTGTTTACCGACTCGGGAAGGTCGGCAGCTGCTGAACGGGCTC
Source organism: Tautogolabrus adspersus (assembly GCA_020745685.1). Lineage (NCBI taxonomy): Eukaryota > Metazoa > Chordata > Actinopteri > Labriformes > Labridae > Tautogolabrus > Tautogolabrus adspersus. Next base: position 30,347,451 of record CM036544.1, read on the forward strand.
TGTTTTTTTCTGCCTCAGTTTACCGGAGAGTCTGTCACAGCGAGCCGCGGCTTCCGCTTCTTCTTCTTCAGTATTTTTGGAGCACGCTTGCAGGGCGCGTTTACGTCTCAGGGGAAAACTTTTCTCTATTTTTTCTGTAAAGCAGCCCACTTCTCTCGTGTGTGTGTGTGAGAGGGAGTGTGTGGCCGGGCTGTGGAGGTGTGATGTGACGGTGCTGGTTTTCCCCTCTTTGTGATCCGTCCCTGGGTTGGACTCTCTCCTACTCTCTGACCACCTCTGTGCTTTTGTAAATGTTAATTTGTGTCCGGTCGGACTTTGGATCACATTGGGTAAAACTTTAATAGCCCTCGCGGGGGGAGTCGGAGCTTCACAGCAGACGGGGGAGAGACACCGTGGAGCTGAATAATTATGAGTGAGTGTAACAAATGAACATATGGAGAAGGTGGAGAGGGAAAAGTTGGGGCCTGGTATTAGCGCTGATAATCCGGGGTGCTTGCTCAGCCACTATTTATAGTTGTGGAGCATTTTTACGCACAAGCGCCTTTTTACGCACAGTGGAAGAGTGAGCGAGAGCAGCCTCGAGCTCAACTCAACCTCATTTGGCTCCTGCCAAGGAGCCTCCGATGCTCCTAAACAGCTTAATGGCTTTTAACCAATAAGATTATGTAAAGCAATTAATCGATATGTCTGAATGTGTTGGATGTGCGGGGCGTGCGTGCTGGGGACGAACGATGTCGACAAAACGAGGAAACCGGGCGCTATTTATAGGCTCGGCGGGCGCTTTTCCGGTGTAAGCGGGGCGCAGAAAACCCCTGAAGGTGTGTGTTACGGTGTATGTGTGCGTGCTCCGGTGCGTCACGCGGCTTCTTGTCGCTTTTCTCGCCGCGTTTCTCGCCTGCCATGTGTCGTCTTCTATTGTCCTTTGCAGCCTCCGTTACAACAAGCGGCCAGCAGCAGCAGCGTGCATCGCGCTCGCCGCCGCCTCCCCCTTCCCCTCCCTCCTCCCCCACCTCCATCGCCCCCCTCCTTCCCTCCCTCCTCCTCCCGCCCTCCCCTGCTTCTGCGCCGTCCTGTGTTATTTTAAATGGCGCGGTGCATCCTGGGTATTGCAGTTCCTCTCCCGGGCGTGTCTCGTGACATATGGCGGTGACGGCAGCCAGCGGAAGACTACAATACCCAGAGTGCTCCTGGGACCACATCAAAGTATCAGATTACAACACATTAAAGGGGATGGAGTGGGAGGAGGAGGGAGACATGGAGGGAGGGGGAGGATCTGCAGAGAGCAGCATGAAGTTTAAATAGGAAGGCTTCAATCTGACAGGGACTGAGCTCCCAGCATGCACTGGGGCTCAATAAACAGGCCATCAGTTAGCAGCAGCAAGCTGTAATAGATCAGCTGCATGTTTTTTTTAAAATTCAGTTTTAAACTTTAGTTTCTGTTTGTCTTCCAGGAACTGAAAGAGAAGAAGCTCCAGGAGGAGAAGGAGAACGGCAAAGATGCTGCCACCAACGGAAAGGTAATCGTCTCAATCCGTACACTACTCTGCTTTCCCTCTTTTTCTTTACGCAGTTTTATAAACTTTTAAAAACTTTATTTTGCAGGAGAATGAGGAGAATGGTGAGCCCGAGGTAGATGATGAAGACGACGATGAGGTGGACGAGGAGGACGAGGAAGATGAGGGAGAAGGTACGGTTTCTATTTTAGTTTGATTGTTTTTAATCGTTTTCTATATGAAGTGCAAACATCTCATAATCTCTCTTCGCTCTGCAGGCGATGAGGAAGACGAGGAGGACGACGATGACGAGATCGAGGGCGGCACAAAACGGGCAGCTGACGATGACGACGATGACGATGAGGTGAGGCGTCGAAATGCCTCTGAGGTTTAAAGGGAGATCAATCGCTCGCTCTGTCACTAACTCACCTTCTTCTTCTTCTCGTCTTTCTTCAGGACGACGTCGAAACCAAGAAGCAGAAAACCGACGAAGACGATTGATGCGTTTCTCCCCCCCGCGCCATCCTGCTGAACCACTTCCTGATTCTTCACCTCTGACTGTTTTTATATGTCACAGGTGGGGGGGCTGGAGGACTGATTTAAAAAAGGAAAAAAAAAAATAAATAAAAAAATCCAACATGGTCATTAGCAAGTAGAGTTCAACAAAACATCTACCACCACGTCCACACACACACACACGCCACGCACACGCCAGATCTCCCCTCAAAACAAATTTTCTAGAGGAAACGACGCCAACACACCGACGCTGATATCCGGCTTCTCTTCAACGACGACAACAACAACACGAAAGGAGAATTTGTTTGTATTTTTATTTACATTTTATATTTTTGTACATATTGTTAGGAGGAGGAGGACGAGGAAGAGGGGGGGGGTCAGTCTCTCTCTCGGCAGCGATCTTGTCAGACCAAATCGGTGCTTCTTTAACGAAAGATTTTACTTGGTTGACCATGTTACGATATCTCGACAGAAAACAAACGTGTAAAAACAGTTCAAAAAGAATCAAACATGAAAGACAAAAACCTCTTAAGCCGTTGAACTCAGAGCATTCCAGTAAATTTAATGTATGTACTTTAGCTGTACCATAACTCGTTTGTTTGTATGGGAGGGGAAGGCCAAAGAAAAGAGCCTCTTTTCTTTTTCCTGTTTTTCTTTGTTTTTGTCAGCGACTTTTTGTTTTATGACGGCCTGTTTTGATGTATGTGCGAAGTTTGTTGTTTGACAATAAACCGGACTTTATTTTGTGAGTTGTACCTCCGATCTCTGCTCGTTTCTTTTCCCTCCCAGGACCGTGGAAGGCTGCAGGGAACCGAGATGCTTTAAAGTACTGCAGGAAACTTCTTTCTGTATATTTACATGTATGAGTGCACCACACCAAACTCCACATTCGTTTTATCCGAGGTGGCATGGTTTATTGTCGTCAAACTGAGGTTCAGGACCCCAAAATAGGTCACACAAACTGTTATGTGCTCGTTCCTGTTAATACTGAAGCTTATTCTGGACTATTGAATCAGAGAACTGCCTCAGGTGAAGGTTTGCATAAAATAAACAGCCTCATTGGAAAGACTCTTGCAGTCCCTGACATTTTTCAAACCTATAGTCGCACCACTCCAAACTCCAGAGGGAAAAGTTACTGTTTTGTCAAACTTCATGCGCTGGCTCCTGGTCATTCTGCAGCTCATTTAACGTATTCAGGACTATGAAATCAGATATCTGCTCCAGGTGAAGGTTTCACAATATACACAACATAAATGGAAAGCATGTTACACTAGAATACTTCAGAAGAACTGCATGTTGGACCACACTCACAATCTAGAGGGAAGTTTGCATGTTATACCACATTCAGTTTATCCATGGTTGCATAGGATCAAAAGTGGACACGTGAAGAAAACGTAACTATACCTACTTTTTATGAGCTGATATACACTGGCTAAAGGGTCATTCTGCAGCTCATTGAACTTATTCAGGACTATGAAATCAGATATCGGCCTCAGGTGAAGGTTTGCATTAAACAAACAGCATAGTTAGAAAGTATATCCTTCACTAATATACTTTAGAAAACCTCAGTAGGACTGTGCCTCGGACAGTTTTCAAACCTGTATCTGCACCACGCCAAACTCCAGAGAGAATTCTGCACATTTTACTGCATCAAGTTTATTTGTGAAATCGTTAGTCCAGTGAATTTGACACAAAAAGCTCGATGAAGGAAACGTGTATAACATTATTTCAGCTTCAAATGTATGGTCCTCAAACTGCGGTTCGGGACCCCGAAATGGGTCACATGCTCACTTTAGGAGGGAATTTACGGAACCTTTTGACTTTTTTACTGCATTTACTTTTATGTCAATAACACGTTAATCATACCAGAAGTGTTTCAGCGCCAAACGTATTGTCCTCAAGCTGAGGATCAGGACCCAGAAAAAGGTCACACAATGATCAAAGGTGGACACAAGTGAAGAAAACATATCTATGCCAGCTTTTTAAAACTTCATGTGCTGTTCCTGGTCCTTTATCGTCTTCAGGACCCTTTGGCCATCTTTAGCTTTCTCTTCTAAGCTGTCTTAGATAAAAAGAGTGCCCCTAAAAGAAGTCAGAGGATGGTTAAAAAGTTCACTGCAGAAAAGACAAGTTGAGAAAAACCAAAACAAGCTGAAAGGTAGAGTCAGAAGCGCACAGCCAGAAGGAGCCAGTTGAGGTGGTTCGGGCATCTGATTAAGATGCCTCCTGGTCGCCTCCCTTTGGAGGTTTTCCGGGCACTCCCAGCTGGGAGGAGAGCTCAGGGCAGACCCAGAGCTCGCTGGAGGGATTATAGATCCCATCTGGTCTGGGAACGCCTCAGAATCCCCCAGGAGGAGGTGGTGGGAGGGAAGTCTGGGTTGACTTAAGTCACCTGTTGCCACCAGCACTCAGATAAGCGGAAGAAAATGGACGGATGGATTTTTAAATTCACTCCCAGACTCATCTTACGTCGTCCATTTTTGATCGTGTACTCTGAACTCTGCAGCTTTTCTTTCTCTCTTGGGATTGTTTGTCTTGAATGTCAATCTGTTAAAATGTTCCTCCGATGTGCTCACATATCAGAACCTCTGTGTATATGTGACAAATACTCCTGAATGGTTCCAGTTGGACTGTTAATGCAGTATTTCACTGTGGTAGACCTAGGAGTATTCTTTTAGAGCACCTGAGTAGACTGTTGGACGGATGCCTGGCCTCCTCTGACTGTTAAACTGTGGGTTAACAGTCGTCTAAATAAAGCCGGTGGTGAAAGTTTATTGATACAGAGTTTATCTCCGAGCAGAGTTTACACAGCGAGCGGTGAAAAGAGCACTGACGTATGGAAACAAAGAGTGAAAGTAAAGGAGAAGAAAGCTGAACAATAAACCTTCAACACTTTGCCCCTGAGATGTAAAACTCTCTCAGCTCTTCAGTCCAGCTCTAGTTTTTTTTTTTATATTGTGCACACAGACTGTTCAAAACAAGTCAAAAAGGTTGAAAAGTGAAGCCAATGAGACGTGCTCTAACATGCATTCTTCATTGTTACCAGCAGGGGGCGACATGTCTAAAGTCTCTGATATAATGTTCCCACTCTGCAGCTGATTTATTCCCTCAGTTTCTGGTCTCGATCTCTAGTTTCAAGTCTTCCTCAAAACAGCATGATGTTCATTTAGTTCATTATGATCCATTCAGAGTCACAGAGACAAGAAAGAGGGGGAGGGGTTAGGGCGGGGCTACCTGTGATCATTGACCTGTTTTCATGTTTACAGAAAGTGCTTTCATTTGTCCCTAATCCTCTCCCGTAGTTGCTGTTAATTTAATTTTTTTCCGTTCCAAATTCTTCTACCACTTCTTTAGATGAGAAATAAAGTTATGAGCTGATGAAGGAGGAGGAGGAGGAGGAGGAGGAGGAGGAGGAGGAGGAAGAGGAGGAGGAGGAGGAAGAGAAGGAGGAGGAGGAGGAGGAGGAAGAGAAGGAGGAGGAGGAGGAGGAGGAGGAGGAGGAGGAGGAGGAGGAGGAAGAGAAGGAGGAGGAGGAGGAGGAGGAGGAGGAGGAGGAGGAGGAGGAGGAAGAGAAGGAGGAGGAGGAGGAGGAGGAGGAGGAAGAGAAGGAGGAGGAGGAGGAGGAGGAGGAGGAGGAGGAGGAGGAGGAAGAGAAGGAGGAGGAGGAGGAGGAGGAAGAGAAGGAGGAGGAGGAGGAGGAGGAAGAGAGTCAGATCTCTGTTTGGTCATGTCAGTCGCAGCCTGCAGGGCCTAAAACATAGCTCACACAGGAATGTTCAAAACATTTCATTACACACACACACACACACACACACAGACACACACACACACACACACACACAGACACACACACACACACACACACACACGCACACACACACACACACACACACACACACACACAGGATGAAACATTGCCGACATGTCCCTGCTTCACTTCGCCCACACTGCATGTGTTACTGTAAGTCAGAGAAACAGGTGCTTAATTGTTTTATAATATTAATATGTCCCTCTAACAGTTTGAAGATTATACGATCACTAAATTAATAACAACGGTTACATAAGTATATTAAAAAACATGTTAAATATTTATATGTTTTATACATGTCTGCAGATATGGATCTGGTTTATATTCTTCTTCTTACTGGTTTTAACAGACGACATCACATCACTCCTGTCCTCGCGTCCCTCCACTGGCTACCTGTCACTTTAAGAACTGATTTTAAGATTTTACTGATCACTTTTAAAGCTCGTCTTGGTCTTGCCCCGAATTACATCTCTGAAATGCTGACCCCCTATGCCCCTTCACGCAACCTCAGATCCTCAGGTGGCGCCCTTCTGGTCGTTCCAAAGTCGAGGCTCAAATCGAAAGGTGACCGAGCCTTTTCAATCAGGGCCCCTCGACTTTGGAACGACCTGCCTGAGGAGATAAGGCGAGCAGAGACGGTAACATCTTTTAAATCACTTCTTCAAACTCACTTTTATGTGACTCCCCCTTTTTCAGTAATCTGTCCCTTCCTTTATTCATTTTGTTATTCTTATCCTTTCTACCCTTCTTAACTCTTCTTTGAAAGGCTTACATTTCATAAATGTATTCTTTCCTTTATTCATTTTATTGCTCTTATTCTTCTTATACATTCTTAATCATCTTAAAAAGTCTTACTCTTCTGACCTTTGCTGCTTTTATATTTTTACCAGCTGTCTTCTATCTCACCCTTTCACTTTCTGTTTTTATTACCTGTGATGTGATGTCGTCTTCTTCTTCTTCTTCTTTACTAAAATTGCTTTATGGTCTTAACTGTCTTTTCAAACCGGCTGTCGTAAATTGTCTTATTTTATTTCTGGTGTTTGCATTTATGTGAATATATCTCCCTCTGTTTGGCCTTACCGTAAACTTATTGTTCTGTGTCCGAGTTCTTGACATTACTTTGTAAACGTCTGTTTTTAAAGGTGCTATAAATAAAGTTATTATTATTATATTCATTTATATTTAAAGACGCAAATTAAAAAATAAAACAGCATCTAGTCCAGATGTAGGCATATTTTTAATTAACGTGATGACGTATCACGATGACGTACTGTTGATCTGCTTTTTTTTCTCCTGTTTTGACCGTTAAAGTTTCTTTTTGTTTTTTTTAACTTCTTCAGCTTGAGAACACAGAGCCTGTGCTCGGGAGATTTTACCTTTACCTGTGAAATAGTGAAAACACAAGTAGCTCTAAAAAGTTTGTGGTCCAGGTGTCCACTCCCAACCTGCTGATAGGCGGAATACAGACCGCGCTACTTTGGTTATGATAGGAAACTACGGAGAGAGGATTTGTGTTTGTGGAGACGATCTTTGACGGCTAATTCCAGCTATGAGGATGCTAACTGCTAACTGCTAACGCCATGGAGGACAACCTGCTTTGACAAATGGAAGACCGTGAGGACATAAAGAGGACCGCGGAAATAAAGACCGTCTGACTGAGCTGCGGGAAGTAAGTTAGCATCGTTAGCTGAAAGTAAGCTACTTCTGTAATGTGCTGTTGGCTAACGTTAGCAACAGTTAGCAAGATGTGGCTGCTAGCTAGCATGACTTGCAGTTAAAAAATACGTAAGCGGATTTCTCTTTATTAAATCGTGTTTTCCTCACAGTTTGGGTGTTTAGTAAATCCACAATGACTTTTTTTTGTGTGGCTATTGTTTGGATTATTGTCGTACTTTTTGTACACACTTTATTAGTTCATTGTTAAGATTAAGGTTGTCACGCTAACAGAAATTCAGACTCGAGCTTTATCAATACCTGTTTTCAAACAACGGAAAATAAAAAACAATACTGGATAATTTAATGTTTTTAAATTTACAGAAATGTCAAAACGCAAGATAGCACAATGTGTAATGTAATAAGCTTATAACATGATTAAAGAAGCTTAAAGGCAGGGTTGGTCATTTTCTGCAGATATACTTTGGGTTTGGGTTGATATTGTCTTTAGGTCCTGACAGAAATTAATAACTCATGATCTCTGAAAAAGGAACAAAGAAAATCCGTCATCTGTAGCAGTTGTAAACCTGTAAAAATTCTGACCAATGTCTGCCACGAGGTACCAATCTGATGAACCAATCACGCCTCTCTGTCTCCCTGCTCGTGATTTAAAAAAAAGAAAATGCTGAGTTTTCTCCTCCTCTGCTGACACACACCAAAAAACACGGACGCACACAGGAACGCCAGACACCACGCACACCTGTTTGCTTTGAGTGCAGCTGAACACAGTCCGAGATCCGTACAGGCCGTAACATTTTTTAAATGGATTTCATAGAGCCTTACTTCTTGTCTCGTGAACTCAACATCCCGTATCGTCTCGTGAGATGAGTATATCGTCACATCAATGTGCCAGTACCACAGCAACATAAATAGAAGTCCCAGTCAACCATCACTGGGTCATTTCTTGTTTTTATGTTGACATTTTAATATAAATATGACAACCCTTAAAAAGTTTAAATAATTGTAGTCCAGATAGATTAAGAATGTTTCTCCGTAGATGTAGTGAAGTATAAGGTTTGTTAGCTAAAAAGATAAAAACACGCTCACAGCAGCAGTCGGGTCCTCAGTGAGGTTTCCTGACACACATTCAGAGATGAGTCCTGACATGACATCCGCTCAGAGCCGCGGGCTGAAAAACATGAAGACAGTCCCGCTGCTCTTTATTAAAAACATGTATCATTCAGCTCAGTCCTGATTGGCTGTCGGCGCTGGAGCGAGAAAACATCTCTTCCAATCGGGGTCTGCGTTTGGAGTTTGAAACTGCCGGTTCACCTCAGTTTGAGGCAGCGCTGCTACGGACCAATCAGAGAGCAGAATCAACAGTTTGATTCTTTAAATTCAACGATGACCTCTGGGGTTTTTGTCCATCAGAGGTTGAGTTGAACTAAGTTATTTTACACACATAATACAAGAATTTAAAGTACTTTTAAAGCCATGTTTTTACTTCTGCTCCTCCATATTTATGTGACACCTTTCATTTCTTAATAAATCAACATTGTTAGACATAAAGCGCACAAAGTGTTGATCTGGTGTAAAGTATTTTAACACTTTCTTTAACTGCAGTACGCGTGAAATACCTCCTCATGAGAACATGCACTTAGTAACTACTGACTTCTACTGACTCTGCTGCTCCCATCAGCACTAATAGAAACTGATGCCAGTAGTTTTAGTCATTGTGCTGCTAGTACTCACACTGCTACTGTAACTTTATTAAAGACTCCACCCGCTGCATGCCCGAGCAGGACCAACCGGTTTGATAAATAAAAGCTTTTATGACTGTTGTTAATGTGACTAATGGAGTCGACATTATAATTTATTGTTTCTAAAATACAAACGTGCTTCTATTACTGCAACTAATACCTGCAAGGGTTAGAAAATCACAAAGTTATTGCAATGAAGGAGCAGTATGTATCTCTGACACCTAGTGTTTAAAATGGGTACTGCAGTCTAAATTCAAAACATTGTAGAGAGCTGTCTCCCCCCCCCTCCTCTCTAGAGTGGATGCTCACGCAGGTCACCATGTGGTGGACACTGAAGCTTCAGTGTTTATCCAGCTCTGCATCGGTCTGTAAACCTTTCTGCGTTCTAACCTCTCTCCATTTTTCAAAAGCATCTCCAATATTGATCCTAGTTTGAGCACGTTTCTGCTCGTGGAGCTTATTAGAAACATGCAGAGGCTTTTTAGGTCGGGTACAATCACTTCTATCTGAACCAGTTCTCTTGCCCGCTTCCATCGCTGCAACACCTGTTGGTTTGACCTGATAACTGCTCTCATATCTGGCAAACCGAGGGGCGTCCAAAACGGCCGTGTGGGGGTGCCTTAAAACCGCCTACCTTCTCTGGTCCAAATAAATTGCCTTTTATTGTGCGGCCGCTCTGAGCGCTCAAGTTGAAAATCTTTCAACTTTTCAGAAAGGAGCTGTAGACATCACCAGCGCTCTTTTCCAAATGTTTGATATTCCCTGTAGTTTTGCTTCCTACAGATTGTGTCTTGTAGCCACATCGTCCTTGCTCCGTGTCTGAATGGGAAATAAACGATCTCAAATATAAAACATGCAGTGAAAAGTAACAGAGCCGTGTCGGTCATACAGACTTTTCGTCTCAGCGAACAAAAACGCTTCATGCAAACACTCCTGAGCACACAGCCAGCGCTTTTCTGCCGAGAAAAAAAACGCGAGGTGGACACGGGGCCTTACCTGGTGCTGTGCTTAAAGCAAAGGCTCCAAGTGAGAGCAGACAGCTGATTGGATGAGAGCACATTCTTTCAACCGTGTCTACATGTTTTCAAGTGAATGCAACACTGCGTGAAAATGTTCCTGATGAACACAAAGAAAGGACACATTACTAAATCATCGTTTCAGAGTGGTGCAGAAAACCTTCAACTTGCGTTAAATATTATTGATCAAATCGAGGGAAAGACATTTCTGGTGGGAGCTCCAGACCCCCTACAAAGACGTTTTTCAAATAGACTAAACTTCTTTTAACTTCATTTAAAAACGTTATATAGAGAAATATGTTTGGTTGAACTGGTCAGTAACTTGCAAATTAGTCTTAAGATCAGAATGAAAAGAATTGTGATCGTGATTTTGCCATGAAAAAATTGTGATGATATTTTTTCCATATCGCCCACCTCTACATTCTCGTCACTTCTCGTATCTTTTTTGGGGGTAAAAAATCCCCTGAAACAAATTAAACAAAAAGGCACAAATGCCTTTAAAAGCCTCTAATGTGGCGTCTACCATCATCTTAAAATCTATGGGAGATAATGTTTGGGGCTCTAGAATCAATCTGCTCTGTGTTGACTGTGAAGTGAAGCTTCCCGCTCTGTCTGCAGACTCTCTGCACAGCAGCCCTCCTCTGAGGCTTTGCTGCCCCCCTGTGTTCAAACTCAGAGTTGCACGTTGTTTCCTCTGCAGCCTCTTCCATACTTTATCATAACATCCATCCTTCCATCCATTATCTATACCGCTTTTCCCATTCGTGGTCGCGGGGGGCTGGTGCCGCTCCCAACGGTCATTCCTCCTTCCTCGCTGTGAGGCAACAGCGCTAACCACTGCACCTTTTTAAATCAAAGTAACTGAATATTCAATGTTTTTCTTTTGCAGGAGGATGTCGCCCTCAGGTGTTTTGATATCTGCTGCTCCAGCTGGTGAGTGTCTCTGTAAAGAGAATTTAGAGTCTATTAAAAGGGACAGATAATGAAAAACAACACAGAGAAAAATGCTCTGTTTCAAATGTGCTGTCCTTGTGACATCACAGTGGGATTCTGGGGGGAAAAAATCCCCTCCTCTCCCCTGGTATCTCCACCCATGGACTCCACCCTCAGCCTAGAGCAAAACTTTAGTGCAGGTCCGCCATTTTTATTCTCACTATCGAAGGAGTGATGTCTACCGGGAAAACTCAGGGGGGGCTCATTACATTTAAAGAGACACACACACCAAAACGGAGCGTTCTGAGAGAGCTGGTTTATACATGTTTCATTTAGACCACAGGGGACTGTTTGAAAAGGTGGAGAAGGGGGAGAATAGCTCCTCTGTATTTAGAATCTGATTTTGAAGCAGGGGAACAGACTTCTCCTATAAGACCACTGACTCCGCCCACATGGAGTCTGCAGGTAATTGGAAACAAAGATGCTGCCACACCTTTCAGTCGAGTCCTTTTGTTCTCTTCGGCACACATTAGGGACATGCAGACACAAACTGTCGTTCGGTTTCCAGGGTGAAATGTCTGAAAGTGTTGGAATAAGGTGGAATAAATCTGCTGCCGCTTTCTTAGTAAACATTTGAAGCACAAAAGGCAGAAAAACACAAGGAAACCATGTTTGGAGGCGGCAGTAGAGCAAGATGTTTATTCTCTTTTGGCCATTACTTTGCTTCTTTTAAACCCTCCAGAAACAAAACAGTAATTTAACATGTCAGAACATGACGGTGTGTGTTTTAATGCTCCCCGATCAGTCAGATTTTCTGTGTTGAGTGACTCTGGTGTTGCCTGCAGTTAGCCTGCGATTTGTGAGAATATAAACAAGAAAATATCCAGTATTGGGTGCTTAGGGCGTCTTTTTTTGTTTCCATGGTAACAAAGCAGGAACTAATATCTTCAGATTTTACTAGATTTAACGTAAAATCCGGTGTATCAGACGCGGTTTTAGTACCAATTTTTCATTTAGAAAGTTAGCCGTGTACTCTGTGAACCGGCGCACCTGACGCGATTACAAAGTCGTCCTCGTTCATTGTGTATTGCAAGCTGCGATATAGACGCAGATAAGAATGGCAGCAGCACTTTTTTAACATAATTTCTCCGTCATGAGGTCATAATGGATTGAAAGACGACAAGTGAGATTTCTACTGTTAATATAAAGATCCAGATGTGAGGGTTAAAAAAACATCTGCTTTTTACTTTCGATGAGCTGTAACTTCGTGCCTAATGTCGTTATAAATCGGCCTTCTGGTGTCTAACAAACCTCTGAGGTGAACTTCCTGGATCATATTTCCTCGTCTCATGTGACTTTACAAACGCAGCCCCACAAGGTCTCAAACACAGAGCAGTCTGTCGCCTCAACACCTGAGGACTGTGAACGTCATCAGACCCTCATTAGGTCGCTAAAAACGCTTTTAATGTGACTTTACACTTTAACAAAGTGTCTCCAAAAGCCTCTTTATTTATTTAAACAGTTTTAAATCTGAACTTGTATGTGAGGAAGATGTGTAAAGAAAAGAGGATTCCTCCGGGTATTTAAATCTAAAAAGACAATAACATGCAGATGGAGAGACCCCCCCAAACACACACACACAAAGTGTCCTCCACGCCCACTTTCATCGTGTTGCTTTCACACCCAATCCCTGTAGAAATACCACACACACACACACACACACACACACGCTACCATCAGGGGTCTTTACATTGCCCTAACAAACAGAGGCTCTCCTAGCAACAGCTGGTGTGTTAATGGGCTTCTGAAGCAGCACCACCCCCCCCCCCCCATCAAACACAAATCTTTAGGGAGTGTGTGTTAAAGGCGCCATGTGGCCTCATCTCAACACTTCATGTAGAGAGAACCTGCATCAAAAATGACAAACATTTAATGTAAACTATCGTGAATAAGACGCACTTTAAATACCTATTTCTTCATCTGAAAAGTTGGCTGCGTCACACACTGGCCATCCGTACCGTGCCTAAGCATCCGTACCGTGCCTAAAGTCCAGTTAGTTTGACCAGTCAGATCGCTCCTTGGCTTTGGCACACTTCAGAGAGGTGTGCTTCGGCACGGCACACTTCATGCACAAGCACAAGCACGCTTTCATTATATCAAAATTAGCCACAAAGTAGCTGTCATTTTCTCCGTGTTGTTCTCTGATGTGCGGACGCGGACTTGACCGCGAGTCTTTTTTTTTATTTTATTTTTTATCGAGTTCGCCTGTTTGTAAAATGAGCACGCTTCATAATAACATGAAGCTATGCATGTGTTGTATTACAACGCTATGTAGAAGAGCCCGGATTGTCTCGGAGAAGTGTGATCGTGCTTGAGTACGGCACGGTACGGATTGTCAGTGTGATCGCGCGTATACACTGATGCGACACATATACCAGTACAAAATGCTCACACACGCCGTCATTGTGTGTTGAAAGCTGATTTCACGCTGTGCTGGGAAAGACAGCGACACAGAGCGACTTTTTCACATCTTTTGTCCCTCACGAGGTCATAATCATTCATTTACAGAAAACGTTGGTAAATTGTTCCGTAAATAAACCTTGCCGAGCGCTCTTTTGATTGAAAGAGTCCTATATTAAAGTCAAGGAGTGACCGGCGGAGACGGGCAGAGAGCTCACAAGCTAGGAGTCTGTTCTTCACAACTTTCACTGCAGGCTGAGAGCTCGACTACCGTACTGTAGCTAGTAGGAGGGCAAACTCCACAAAGTGAAAACAGAGCTAAAAGAGCGACACAGCTGCACAGAAACTGACCATTGTAGACTTCACTGAACACCATAGAAATCGTCACGCAGGAAGACAGACCTTCAAAACAAGGTGCGTCTTATATTCTGGGTTTTACGGCACCAGATTTATATATCTAAAGGAGCGATTTATGTAAAATATAAATTTGTCTGTTTATCTAGAAAATTCTCCCAACAACTTACAGATATGAGTATGGTGGGGCGTCACACACTCGCACAGTGAGAGCAGAGCCACGAGCTGATATCCAGTGTAGGTGTTATACGACGCTATAAAGAGAATATGTGTCTTTCTATCAATGCTACGTGTAGTTGAACAGAATCTCAATCTGAACTAAAGAGTGGAGAAGAACATACTGGAGAACAGGAAACAGAATGCAGCAGGTTCATTAGAGCACGGAGATCGTAGAGGTGGCGTGCAGACAGTCTATGGTCGTGCAGCGATCACAGGGAATAAACGTCACCACCCCCTCCCACTCGCTCCAGGTGAATTCTCCTGATTATATCCTGCTGCGTTCTCACATCAGCTCACTCTGACTTTCTGCAGAATAAATACGAGGAGGCTGGAGGAGAAACTCCGGGTGAAGTTCAAGTGAAAAATTCAGAGTTAACACAGCTGCTGCCAATATCAGGAGTTCTTCTGGAGTTTTTCTTACGGTGTGAGTTGACATACCTATTTTATATGATCGTACACCGTAGACCGACACGCCAATGAAACAATAAATCTCTCTCTCACTCTCTCTCTCTCTCTCTCGACCACCACTTCTCCTAATTCTGACATAAACGTGTGGTTTATCTTCATATCTCTGTTTTCCTGCGGTTCTTAGGGGATGTAAACGTGTCGAGCTGCTCCACAAAGTGTTCAATGGTTGACGCCACTTTCCTAAACTCCATTAACCCTCCAGGTGTCTTTGCCAGTCAGACTTTTAATTACATTTTTAGTTTGGTTTCTGGTGTGCCAGCCAGTGCTGTCCCTGGCAAGAGTCGTTTTGTGTCAAAGTCACCTCTCTTAATGTAAAACCAACACAAAGGATGTAAAAGTATAAAACTAAACAACCTTATAAGCCATGATAAGAATGAAACAGAAAACTTCCTTCAACATTTCAATTAATTTTTCTTGTATGAGGTCAACATAAAACCATCAACCACAAAAATATATCACCAGCAACTTTGATCAAAAACTAAATGTATTCAGTCTCTCTCTCTTTCCGAGGTAAAAAACCAAAAAAACGACCTTTTTCAGGCTTTTAAATTTCAGTTCATTAATTTTCAGTTCAAAGCAAAAAATAGTCTTTCTGGGTGAAACTAAAATCAAAAGAAAACCAGTCCAAAAGAAATAATAGTCTGTTCTGTTTGTTAAGCTTGTCTGAGCTCTACTCCCATCTCTCTCTTGGTGTTATGAAGTTCAGCTTCGGCTCTGAACAATGTGAGAAACTAATCCACAGCATCTTTCTGTCAGGAAAACCTCTCTGGGAGGAATCCAGACAGCTTGGACTATTTGAATTAGAGGCTCTTTGTTAGAAGCAATGTGTGGAATCAGCCACTAGAGGGAGGCATTGTGCAGGTTTAACCGTGCTGGCTGCAGCACAGACGGGATGTTAGCGCTGAGGAGAGTTGACCTGTGTTAGGTACCAGCCACCGAACCTGTGAAATATGATTTTTTGATTCAGACTTAATCTGACTCTGAGAAACTGGTCCCTGCATTTATATCCAGCAGATTAGATTACTGTAATGCCCTCTATGCTGGACGTCCAAAAAATCAATAAACAAACTCCAACTCATCCCAAACGCTGAAGCCAGAGCGCTAACTGGGACAAAGAACACATTACACCTAAAACATCTTCATTGGCTTCCAGTTCAGTACAGAATCAAATTCAAAATGTTACTTCTGGTTTACTCAATATCTTTCTGACCTGCTCACTGACTACAGCCCAATCAATAGGAAGAAGTTGGAACAAACTGAGAGTGTGTAGTAAAATGTCTGGCTCTAGCTTTGGTGAACTTGCCCTCTTGTATAGCGTCAGAGCTACAAAAAAAGCTCAGGCTATCCTTGGGGACTGCGCTCACCCCCTTTACACAGAGTACAAGCTGCTGCCATCTGGGCGCAGGTATACTGCGCCTAGGTGCAGGACTAACAGATTGAAAAAGTCCTTTGTCCACGGTACCATTGTACTCCTCGACAGCACACATGTAAACCCCCCCACCCCCCTGTGTGTGTGTAATTTATTGTTAGTTGTGTGTATTTCAGACTCACTGCTGGCTGTAAAGCAAATTGCCCCTCGGGGATAATAAAGTTGACCTTGACCTTGATCAGATCCCTCAGATCAGCAGGTACAGGTCTGCTGAATTTACCTAAAGTCAAGATAAAATCTGGTGACGGTGCATTTAGTCACCATGGTGCAGTTTTGTGGAACAAACTACCCACTGACCTGAGGTCTGTAGAAACTTTAAGTTCTTTTAAGAGTGATCTGAAAACATTGCTTTCCTCACGGCCTTTGGTTGCTAGTTTATCTTAGTGTGTGTGAGGTTGGTGTATGTCCCTGTGTAGACTCTATAGGAACAGGTGTATGTAGGTGTGTGTTGTATGGGATGGCTCAGGCTCCTTTTAAAAATGTTTTTAGATTTAAAGTGAGCTTTTGAATCAATTTGTTCATTTTTTTTCTTCACATATTTAAATGCGTTTAAATTGTGTTTTTTTTAATCTTTGTGTTCTGTAAAGCATATTGAGTTTACCAGCAGAGCGTAAATGTGTTTTATAAAGACGGATGTAACCCTCGTGTAACTCGCCGTCCAGCCTCTCTGTGACCTTTGTTGAACTTCCTTAACGACTGTTTTTGATGTTTCCCACAATCTCATTTTAACTCGGCTAAACCACTCAGCCTATCAGAGCTCACCCCACAAATCTTACACATCCTGAACACGAGGCCACTTCCTCTTCCTCCTTCTTCCACTCACACTGACAGACAGCATGGCAGGTCGGCGTCCGTGATGGAGCTCACATGAAAGACGAAAGTTCATCTGAAACTCTTCAGCACTCAGCGGTCAAGTTTAATGTGAGTACGCCTTATTCTCTGACATCTGAACCTCGACTTAGACTTCTATCAGACTTCATTCACTTGTTTCACACTAAATAAATATAAAGTTGATTAATCTAAATAAAAGTACTTGAGATCAACATGAAATATTCAAGCTGAGTATGAACAACACAAGGGAGGATCTAGAGAGGAGGAAACAATGACAGTACGTGCAGAGATAGAGTCAGACATCAGGGAGAGAAAGAGAGTGGGGAATGACATGTAGTACCCCGCGCCCTCTTCGGCTGATTTAATTTATGTGGAACATGTCGCACATTCTTCCTTTAAAGGCAGGGTTGGTTATTTCCTCTAGATCCACTTTTTAAGATTTTGTTTGAAATTTTCTTTCCTCTCGTTCAGTGTGCAGCAGGCAGGTGAGAGTGAGTAACCATGGTGACTGTCTGTCTGTCAATCAACGATGTCCCGCCCCCTCTATGAATAAATCTCTTCTTTCAGTAAAACTTACTTTGATCTTGTGTCACAGAATGAACACATTCTGTTTTATCTTTGACGTCTACATGTTTTCAAATGAAAGCATCACTGCGTGAAAATGTTCCTGATGAACACAAAGAGAGGACACATTACTAAATCATCGTTTCAAAGTGGTGCAGAAATCCTTCCAATTGTGCAAAAACAATGATCAGAATGAAGGGAGAGACATTTCTGGTGTTAAAAATGTTCTGGGGGAGACCTCCACTGGGGGAGACCTCCAGACCCCCCACAACGACATTTTTAAATAGACTAAAGTTCTTAGCTCAGTTTTTGTGCATTTAAAAACGTAATACAGGAAAATAAGTTTGGTTGAACTGGTCAGTAACTTGCAAATTAGTCTTTAAGATCAGTATGAAAAACATTGTGATGAAATCGTGATTGTGCTCCTGCAATAAAAAAATCGTGATATATTTTCTCCCTATGGCCCACCACTAGCTTAGCCCTCGTGCTACACAGGTGTTTTCAGAATGTCAACAAATACTAGAAGAACCCAAACAGTATTTAATTAGGCTTATTTGTTTTTGAAAATTGAAATCATTTACCAGTGTGGTTCATTTTGAAATCAATATTTGTTAATAAAATAAATCTAGTTTGGTTTAGATCTCATTAAGTGAGCTGCGTCCTATAAATCCTGTCGTTACGTTAACGCTCACTGGACTTTACATTCATTTTCTCACATGCACTCCATCACAGCTTCTAGATTTTGTGCTTTTTATTATTCTTTATATTTGACATGTTTTAAATTTGATTGTTTATATTTGTAAATTTCTTATATTTTATTTTATTTAAGTTCTTTATTTCCTTGTTAACTGTTTTTGCACCAAAACACCAAGACAAATTCCTCGTGTGTGTAAACGTACTTGGCATAAACCTGATTCTGATTCTGATAAACACGTGCAAACAAAGCAACAGTATGAAACGCAGATTCATGCGCTGATATTATCGCAAGTGCAGCCGCCACCATCACACCTGATGTTACTGAAGATTCCCCCCCCTTCATTGTGTATAGCGAGCAGCCGCTTTGCTCCTCAAGCTGCTTCAAATGCAGCCTTGAATCAGACCCACATTAAGTTTTGATGTGACCGTGTCGGCGGCAGCTCACAGCTGCAGGTTAGCGGTGCGTCGCTCACATCAGTGACATGGACTCATGAAAGAGCTCATTTGCCTGACAATAACTCATTTGAATGTTTTTTCTTTGCTCTCCACGCTGGCAGGCAGACATTTGCATCTCAGAGGCTTTAAACAGGCTGATTGAACACAGGCTGAAACAACTTTATAACTCTTATAAATCTTATCACTTTAAAGTTGCATCCATGTAAATAAGACCTTTACTGCTGGTGGATTTAAACATCTCCCTTCTCAATTATTATTTTTATTTTTTAGATGTTTTATTTTTGTGCTTTAACTTTCCCGTAACGAGCGTTACTTCTGGCTGAGGATCTGCTGCATCACTTCAGTCTTGGGAGCATTTACATAATAAGAAAGCTTGTGAAGCATTTTTAAAGGTTTATTAAAGAATCTTAAATAAATATGACTGACAACTGACATGTCTGACCCACTGTGGCAATTCTTTGGATTAGTGATGGGCGATATGGAAAAAATATATCACGATTTTTTTTGTCAGTGTCACGATCACGATTTTTTCTCGATCTTAAAGAAATTACAACAGGTGAACGTCGAGTGGAGAGGCTTGTTAGCAACTTCTAAAAACTGAGAGAGAGCAGAAAACACCGACAGCATCAGTTTAAACACTGATGCTCCGCTCCAGTGGCGTAACATCATGGTGATGGCCCCGGTGCAAATATTTTTTTTGTGCCCCCCCAAAGATTCAGCCAATGAGAGTACTACTACAGCAGGTAGCAATCGCGTTGCCATGGCACATGGGTAAACAAATGACAAGACACCACACAAGTTAACTAACGATCGCTGTAGGCTTCAATATCATGCAAGCACTTTGTTTTCTTTTTATTTTGTTCTACATCACAATTGCATGCTTTAATAAAGTATTGTTTTTTCCTACCATTACGAAAATAAAATGTACAAACCAACAGAGCTTTGTCTCCCCGCGACCTTATATTGATTGAGTCTAAAACGTTCTCAACGATTCAGCCAATGAGAGTAGGGGAAGCAATCGCACATGGGTAAACAAATGATAAAGGCACCACCACACACACACACTCATCCTGCAAGCCATCCTTTCAGCACCACAGACTGCAGCCGAAGCTTCAAATCAACACTTATCTAACAGCCTGCCCTGACCTGGGCTCAAACTACCACAGCCTGATGATGTCTCCAAACGATCAAACATTCAAATATAGCTGACACTAACAAAGCTACACACATTCCACTTCATAAAAAAGAGAAGCTGTACTACTCACTCATTCGAAGCTCATCTTACGGGCCTTGCGCTCAGCAAAGTCTTTTACGACACTGCTCAGGTCCAAAGTCCTCGCTCTGCCGTTCTCAATAGAGAGTATAGCCAGTCCACTGAGTCTTTCTTGTCCCATGCTGCTCCTTAAATAAGTCTTTATCGACTTGAGTTTGGAGAATGAGCGCTCTGCAGTCACGACAGTGACAGGTATGGTGAGATATAACAGTAATGCAGTGCAAACGTCAGTAAATGATGCTGCCATGGTGCTGTTTTCCACAATTAGCATCTTAGCCAGATCCTTCACAGTTGGCTCTTTTGCTATTTCAGACTTAAAGCCGGCTCTGAATGCAAGGAGTTGGTCGGGGAAACTTGAGGATAAATCCCTGCTGTAGTGGTCCGCGAGGCGCTGTGCGTCCTGGTGGAGTGCGTCATCTAGCTGGCAAGCTACCGCTAGCCTCCGGTGGGACGCTAGCTTTTGCCGGGATGGTTGCCTGGGTCTGAGTGAAAAACTTGTCCAACTTGGCCATTTTAGTTTTACCCTCATCCTGCTTCTGTTTTTCCTTCCTCTTTTGCGCGCCGCTTTTTTGTTTATGCTTGCTAAACATGGTGATGCTACGCTACGGTCAACTTGCTTTTCTTTCCTGCTAAAAATTCAAACAACGTCATCGAGACTCATCATGACTGACAGCTATCAAGGTGATTGGAATTTGGACAAATGATCATTCCTCCTCCCATACCAGCCACTCAGCGTTATCCTACCTTACCGACCCGCCCCCCGAGCTATTTCATTCACAAAAACATTATTTATTTATTTTCTTCCTCCATGGGCCCCGGACAGCTGCACCGGTTGCACCGTCGATATTTACGCCACTGCTCCGCTCTGTCTGACTCTCAGCAGACTGTTAACGTCTCTTAGGCTCGTTAAAACGGTTTGTTTTTTTAATGCTGACAAAAATATTAAATAACAAAATTCTGATCGTTTTTTTTCCATTTGGTTTGCCTGATAATATGGAACACTTAAAGGTTTAAATGATGTACCAAACAATCTCAACAAGCTGTTGTCCATTTTGTCCAGTTGAGACCAAGCAATGGATTCTGAAGCCAGTGAGACGATGGAGGTGGCGGCTCTCGGTCGGCCTTTCAGCCTTGGGATGTTGTACGACTGCCGCAAAGACTTACTCGTGCCTGGTACTGTAGTACTAAATTCTATAATCTTCTCCTCTCAAATCACTTCATCAAATACCATTCCCATGTATGTTGTCCCAACGGCTTCTCCTGTTATGCTGTTTCTGAAAGCTGAACTTGATCATTGCTTCTTCTTTTGCAGGAATCACCCTGTGGGACCGTGATGACCTGATGAAGCATGTTGGAGAACGGCCACAGAAATATAATGAATTTGAAATAGTTGCCTCTGAATCTATTGAGGATAAATCTTCTGCTCTCGATGTTGAAGCGTCACTGAAGGCAAGTCTCCTGGGTGGACTCGTAAAGGTTGGTGGCTCTGCAAAATACCTGAACAACAGTAAGACCTCCAAAAACCAAGCAAGAGTAACACTGAAGTACAAAGCAACTACAAAGGTCCAGGAACTGTCGATGGATCATCTTGGTAGAGGAAATGTGAAGCACCAGAAGGTTTTTGAAGAAGGTTTAGCGACACATGTAGTCACAGCGATTCTTTATGGGGCACAAGCCTTCTTCGTCTTCGACCGTGAAGTTTCTCAAAAAGAAGATCAACAACACATTGAGGGAAACTTGAAGATGGCTATCCAGAAAATATCTTTACTTGCTACAGAGGGTAAAGGTTCACTGAAAATGAATGAAAGTGAGAAAGCTAGTGTTGAGAAGTTCTCCTGCAGTTTCATCGGAGACTTTTCTCTTGAGAGAACTCCAACATCCTTTCAGGGTGCAATACAAGTCTACCAAAGTCTGCCTAAACTGCTGGGAGCCAATGGAGAAAACGCAGTACCAATGAAGGTCTGGCTGCTGCCTCTGACAACTTTAGATTCTTCTGCTGCTAAACTTGTACGTCAGATAAGTGAAAGTTTAGTTCAAGAATCACAGAGTGTCCTGGAGGACCTCAGTGAGCTGGAAATGAGGTGTAACGATGCACTGAGAACCACCACAGCACAGCAGTTCCCACAGATCAGCAAAAAGATGAAAACTTTTAAAAGTAGGTGCTCTGAGTTCAAACTGGAATTCCAACAAACACTGGCAAAGAAACTTCCATCAATCCGAGGAGGAGGAGAAGAGGAGGCTGTGCTCGCAGATGTCCTGAGGAAAATACATTCTTCTCCATTCAACAGTGAAAACCTGAATGAGTGGATGGATTGTAAAGAGAGAGAGATCGACACATTATTGTCTTTAACAGACACGATGAAGAACACCACGGTTGTACCATCTCAGAATGACCTTTACAAAGAAAGTCTAAGAACAGAACATGCTGTGTGTTTTGTATTCACCTCACTGGGAATCAATGAACCGTACCTCTCAGCTTTGTCAAACTACTTAAGACAAAAACCAGAAAACCCTCAAGATCCACAGACTCAGGATGTAGAGAAGGAACAATGGTATGCTTCTAGAGAAGTAGCCAAATCAACGAGGGAAAAAGCAAAGCTCTTCAGTGACTTTGCAGAGGCCAACCAGGAGAACAAGGACGTTAAGTTCTTGACAGTCGGAATAACAAATGAGACACAGAAAGGTTCGAGCATCTACCTTTATAAAGAAGGCTTTCTTGACACTGAGAACTTTGAGCCGCCTTCAAAGCCTGAAACAGTCACAGTAAGAGACGTAAACCACAACAGTGTGACACTGAAGATTGATCCACCAAAGTTTGGATCAGAGAGCATCACCTCCTACTCTGTTGAGTACTGTGTCAGTGGAGAGGAAGGATGGAAACAACAGACGGCATCAAAACCTGAAGAGGTCACAGTGGGTGATCTGAGTCCAAACACAGAGTATATGTTCAGGTGCAGAGCAGTGACCTCTGTAGGTGTTGGACCAGCCAATCATGTCAGTGGTTCCAATAAAACCTTACCCTGCAGCCCTCCTGGAGAACCTGAAGTTAAACCCAACTTAAGTAAGATATCAGTGAGCTGGAAGAAACCTGCTGAGCTTGGACAAGGTGTCCAGATTTTGAGCTACATCGTGGAGTACGCTGAAACAGACAAGAGAACAGAGAAAGAGAAAGATCTGCAGTGGAAACAAATGACAACAGGAGCTGAGGAGACGATCATTTCAGGGCTTCAGTCAGACACAGAATATGTTGTCAGGGTCAGATGTGATTGTGGTGAAGCTGGCAGAAGCAAGGAGAGCATCACTGTGAAAGTCTGCACAACAAAGACCAATCCTCTTGCAGAAATACTCAAACAGAAAAGCAAAAGGATAAACAATGCCTCAACCTCAGTTTACAAACTGCGTCTGGAGAAAGAAGAGATGAACATAGATGGATGTCGGAGGTTTAACTTTGGAAAAGAAAGCATGAGACACAATCGCACAATAATGCTTATGGGAGCAACCGGATCAGGAAAGTCCACTCTGATCAATGGAATGATCAACTACATTGTTGGAGTGAACTGGAATGATGATTTCAGATTTCAATTAATTGAAGAGGATGAGTCCAGATCACAAGCTGAAAGCCAGACTTCTGAAGTCACTGTGTACAAAATCAACCACCAGGAAGGCTTTAAAATAGATTACTCAGTGACCATCATTGACACTCCAGGCTTTGGAGATACAAGAGGCATAGAGAGAGACAGAGAGATCACAGAACAGCTGAGGAATCTCTTCTCTTCTCGGCGTGGTGTTAGTGAAATTGATGCTGTGTGTTTTGTTGCTCAGGCCTCTTTAGCTCGACTCACAGCGACACAGAAATACGTGTTTGATTCTGTGCTCTCAATCTTTGGCAAAGACGTTGCAGAAAACATCAGGGTTCTGGTTACGTTTGCTGATGGTCAGCGTCCACCAGTTCTGGAGGCGATCAAGGCTGCACGTGTCCCGTGTCCTAAAACAAAAGACGGCCTGCCGATTTACTTCAAATTCAATAACTCAGCTTTGTTTGCAAACAACAAATCAGCACAAGACAGCATGAGGGGAGGGATGGGAAGCTTCGATGAGATGTTCTGGAACATGGGCACAGAGAGCATGCAGAGGTTCTTTGATGCTTTAAATCTCATGCAATCCCAAAGCTTGACACTGACAAAGGAGGTCCTCAGAGAAAGAAAGCAGCTCGAAAATTCAGTTGAAAAGTTGCAGGAGCAGGTTAAAGTTGGGTTAGCCAAGCTCGAGGAGATAAAAGAGACAGAAGAACAACTGAAGGAGCACGAGGCAGATATCAGCAGAAGTAAAAACTTTGAGCTAGAAATCACTGTAACAAAACCTTTTAAGGTAGATATTTCTGGTTCTGGAGTATTCCTTACCAATTGTCAGCAGTGTCATTTCACCTGTCATAGCAATTGTGCCTATGCAGATGACAAAGACAAACATAAATGTTGTGCAATGGGACCAGATGGAAAGTGTAAAGTGTGTCCAGGTAAATGTTTCTGGAATGTGCATTTTAATCAGAAGTACAGATGGGAGTATAAAGAAGTTAAAGAAAAACAAACGCTGACAGAGCTGAAAGAGAAGTATGAGGTAGCAAAAGAGGCCAAGTCACCTGTTGAGGCATTGTTTGGAAAACTGAGTACTCAATATCATAATGTGCTGGCTACAGTGAATAATCTAATTTCGGGATCTGCAGAGTGTCTAAACAGACTCAAAGACATCGCACTGAAGCCAGATCCTCTGTCCACTCCAGAGTACATCGACATGCTCATTGAAGGAGAGAAATCTGAGGCCAAACCAGGCTGGCAGAAACGAGTTCAGTCCCTGATGGACACAAGAGGACAAGCAGAGATCATGGATAGAGTAGACAGAGGAGAGACCCCCCACAGAAGTCTAGATAACAGCCTTGGTTTTAATCCTGGTCAAACAGACAACAATAGCAACCAAAAAAGAACAACCTCAACCGGAGAACGCAGCACCGTGACTACAACCAAAAGACGAAGACGAAACTAAATTCTCCATTAACACTAGAACAAATGATGGACAACAAAGCCGCTCAAAGACAACTCGGGCCATATCAGCATCCTCATCCTTCTGGATCTCTCCGCAGCCTTCGACACAGTCTCCCACACCATCCTCCTCAACCACCTATCCGTTTACCTTGGCATCTCCGGTACAGCTCTCTCATGGTTCCACTCCTACCTCTCCAATAGGAAACAGTTTGTCACCTTCAGCAACTCCAGCTCCTCCCCTGCCCCAGTCAACCAAGGTGTGCCACAAGGCTCTGTCCTTGGCCCTCTTCTCTTCACTATCTACATGCTCCCCCTTGGTCAGATAATCCGCAATCATGGTCTCAAATTCCACTCCTATGCTGATGACACTCAACTCTACCTCAGCACCCCTCCTTTCACCAAGCTCCCCCCCAGTCACTAGTCAACTGCCTGCAGGACATCAAAACCTGGATGTCGACCAACCTACTCAAACTTAACAGCAATAAAACTGAGCTCATGGTTGTGGCCCCCAAGGCACTACTCGGGAAGGTTGGAGATCTCCTCCTCACCATCGACAACTGCTCCATCCACCCCTCACCCGTGGTCCGCAACCTTGGTGTCATCCTGGACTCCACCCTCTCCTTCAAATCTCACATCAAGTCCGTCACTAAATCCGCTTTCTTCCACCTCAAAAACATTTCCAGACTCCGCCCCTCACTCACAGACCCTGTCGCAGAGACCCTTATTCACTCCTTCATAACCTCCCGTCTGGACTATTGCAATGGAGTTCTGTTCGGGTTACCTAACACTGACCTGAACAGACTCCAGCATGTACAAAACTCCGCTGCCAGGGTCCTCACACGTACCAAGCCCTGGCAGCACATCACCCCCACCCTTATCCACCTTCACTGGCTCCCCATCAAGTTCCGCATCAAGTACAAACTCCTTCTTCTCACCTTCAAGTCTCTCCATGGCCTAGCCCCGCTGTACCTCACCGACCTCCTCCATCCCTACACCCCTTCTCGACAGCTTCGCTCTTCTGACAGAGGCCTGCTCTCCACTCCTCACACCAGACTCCGTTCCTTCGGCGACAGAGCTTTCAGTACCTCTGCCCCCACTCTCTGGAACTCTCTCCCTGCTGAACTCCGCTCTGCTTCTTCTCTGGACATCTTTAAAAAACTCCTCAAACACCACCTGTTCACCCAAGCATTCCCTCTAGCCATTACCCCTCCGCCTCCCCACTAGGTGTGGGCGTGTGTCTACGTGTATTCATGTGTCCATCCTTTCTTGTTAAGCGGCCTTGGGTTCCTTGAAAGGCGCTATATAAATTTAAGATATTATTATTATTATTATTATTAACTCATGATGATGTCTGACAGATAACACAACAAAAAGCATAGATTCAGTTTGGTGTGTTCAGGCAAAGATGCTTAATACCAAAACACCAAGACTTAGGTTGTCTTCAAATTTGGGACCCAGGCCCAGATCCTAGTACAACCGACCCTAAAGTCTGGTTCATTCTTCTAAAAGACGGTAGATGTGGATGTAGGAAGAGAGTCGTTGTTGGCATCTCAGAAATAACAAAAACATCCACAGTACCAGGATGGACACCATTGCCCGCATGAGACCTAAACAAATGTAGCTACAAGTGGTTGCCATGGTTGCTTTTTTAAACCAGCTACGAGCATCCTGCCACCTACTGGATTGGACTGTGTACATACACAAGTGTGCTCTGGCACGGAACGATATTACTTTTGTGAAAACAGACCAGCAGGTGACGGGGGAGCAATCGTGCTTGGGCACGGTGCGAAAAAATCGTGCCTAATGTGAACATTTCCTTAATGGCCAAGAAAGGGGAAGTTACAAATGTGTATGAAATCAAGAGTCTAATTTAAATGTGTGAACACTTTCTTCACTAGAACCATCATGTCATTTCCGACAAACGTTAAAACCTGTGTCAACAAGTCTGCAGCTTTATAAGCTCAGAAAACTTTAGTATTGAATTTGTGATTTTTATTTCTATTTTTGTTGTTTGCAATGATCATGTTTGGGTGTTGAAAGATCAGAAAAAGTTATTCAATTGTTGAATTTGTTGTTACTATATTTACTATATTTTTGATTGCTTTTACATATATCATTATTCATGCATGCATCTTTTATATAATCCTGTACCTATGGTGATACAACCCTGTAATTTGATTGTGCACCTGCTAGGTGAAGTTAAAAAGTGACTTATCGCTCTGCCTGGCTGCACGGCGGCTGTGAGGTCAGGGAGAGTGCACCATATCTTGAGCAAAACCACAAACTTGTTTGTGTGTGGGTGTATAAACGCTTCTGCAAATTCTGCTGTTGATGCAGCTGCATCGTTTGCTTTTTTTTTTTGCTGTTGCTAAAAGACTCCACGTCGCTCTGATTCTTAAAATTCCCTTTTTGGGACTTAGTCTCTGAGACTGAATCCGTTGAAACAACCTGAAGTGTCCACGCACTCGGGTTTAAACTTTTGATCTTTTATTTTTGACTTTCATTTTTACATTTTACTTTTTTGATTTGTATTTGAATTTTAAAAGACTTTGTCCGATTTTTACCTTTTTTGATTTTTCAATAAATGTTCTTAAAAACTTTACAAACAATGTTTGACTGACTTTTTAATAGAGGTTAGTTGTCCACTTAGGTAGGCAACTTTTCTCTCAAAAGCCACTCACACCACAAAGGCATGAGCCTCTCTTAAGGACGCCGCGTGTACCTCGGGAGGTAAGTATGAGCAGCCACTCCACGGCAAACATCTATTGACTTTATCTTCACACATCATACACACCTAGCCTCCGAGTTGAGAAGGGTTGCAGTTAAGGGTTATACTTGAATCTAATTATTCTAAAAGCAGATGTTAGGCAGTAAATCCTAGGACTAGGCGGTTATAGGAGTCTTCCCTTCTTAACTGGGTGTTAGATAACTTTCCATTTCTCTAGTACTAGGAAATAGTAGACTCTCATAGTTCAGTGAAAGAGTAGACTAGTTAACAAAGATTGGGCGATGAACTTCCGTTAGCTAAAGGTAAAGTTATTCACCCTTTAGGCATGTCCAGGACATGCAACATGAGATTTAACAAAATACACAAGTTTTATCCTACAGCCAGTTGTCATTGTGCGTTACACGTCTTTAAAAAAACATTCTTGGTTAGTATTTTTTTTCTGTTCATGTTCTTTCCATAGCTTGTACACTGGGCAATCAGCTGTCTGTTTTAGTGTTTTATTTGATTTACCACTTACTCATAATCATTGTCTTTACTCCTGATGTGAATAGTTTTATATTTGACCGTCTTGTGAGGAAATGGGAGGCCTCCCACTCACAAACTGAAAGATCATTAAATCATCAATAAATACTTTTCATTGAGTTCAAACAGTTGTGTGGTTCCCTCCGATGAGTCAGCGTGTTTCTGTACCATCCACTCCATGACCTTACCATACACTGTTTATAGGACCTGCATTTATTTGAATGTCCAGCAGGGGGAGACTTAACTAGCTGTTAGACAGGTTTGATTGTATAGAAGTCTGAGATCAAATGGTCCTACTTCTTCAGTTGATTGACTCCCTCAGTAAACATTTTCCTAAAGAGTTCAGATTTGAGATCAAACTGTTTGATTTCATCTTATCTGGCAGCGTTCTCTGAATGAGTGTAATCATCCCGTGTATCTGTAGTATTAGTTTGATATCCAAAGAACTCTGGTGGCTCAGACTAAGTTAAGAAATCAGTGAATGAGGCCGATACTCTGCTACTACATTCAACACATCAAATATTAAAATCACTTCAACTATAGTGTGATCTTTTTTCACACAAAGTGCCGTATTGATCTCAGCCGTCATCACGTCTTTGTACATTCGTATTGATTCTGAAGTGGGGTAATATTCTTGTCCCAGTCTGGGAGTACACGTTGTGATTTTGTGTTGGGCAGTTCCACATACAGTAATAATCACGGCTTAAAATGGCTGTCTGAATAGGGCTTAAGATAAGCGTTCCCAAACATGCCATGCCGAGGATCCCCCTTATACAAACTTAATTCAATTCCTTCGACATTATGGTGGCAAATTTCAAAAATTGTGATTTTGGTAAGGCCACTGCTCCCTACTTAGGGGAGGAGGTAGGCCAGGGTCAGGTGCGCCCCTCTCACTGCCAAAGTCCAGGCCATCTTCGAGTACCCCCTGCCTCAGACCGGACGTGAGCTGCGCCGATTCCTCAGAATGGCGGCCTACTACCAAGGTTTGTGTAATAACTGTCGATATTGTTGCGCCCCTACGAGTTTGACAAGTGCTACAAAAACCTTTGTGTGGTCCCTGGATTGCCCTGAACGTTCCTTGTCATATATATTTTCTGATATAACATTGACTCATAGCAGCTGCTCAGTTCTGATTCACTGCAGTGGTGTTTTTTTTATTTTATTGACAGATTTGTTAATTGACTTTTGCTCTCGTTCCAGTTTACCCCTCTTTGCTCCAAGTTTCTACCCCTCTGGCGATACCTCTAGGGATCGGGACCACCACTTTGTAAAACACTGAACTAAGGTTCATTTTACTGATTATACTAAATTACTTTTACTCTAGCTCGATTTTGGAATGAGGACTGGTTCTTGAAAAGGAGACATTGGTTTGCTTTTACATAAAGATTTTGAATACTTATTTCATCTTTTGTGTTACCATCTCTTAGCACAGCTGGATGGACCTTCTGGTTGACCTTGACTCCACATGCAAACACACACACACACACACACACACACACACACACACACTAAAATAACATTCAGAGTAATCGGAGGATAACAAAGAAGATAGAGATGTTAATCCTCTGTGTTGTTTAGATGCAGGTTGTTTGATTCCAGACGAACAAATCTGTTAATTTGACCTCCATTGTTTCATATTCCCTCCGCTGCAGTGTGATGCTGATTAGTTACATTTAGGTGACAGTGGGATAAACGGACGCTGGGCGATGCAGACAGGACGCAAGAGAAGAGAGAAACCACAGTGTGATTATGGTTTGACGGAGGCGACAAAGCTCCGTTGTTTAAGCTCCAACACGCTGATTCACTGGAGTGACAGCGAGTCAGCTGACAGAGGGAACGCTTGTTTAACAGAACACACTTTATCCTCTACTGGGGTCTGGGTCCTCGATTACTGTAGAGCCAGCAAACAAACACTAGTGAGTCATGGAACAGTGATCTGTCATTGTAATGCTTGTGCTGAGTTGGACCAGCAGTCCGTCCCTACAGTAAAAATGTTTTTCAATTGGTGAGAGTCCAATTGGTGAGTGATATGTTGTAGCATTTCCTAACAGCACGAGAGCCTTAAATATTGCATCGAATCGCGCAGCATCAGAGGCTCGCTGACCACACTGAAACAGTATGACATCCAGTGTTGAAGGTGGAGAAATGGAAGTGTGACTCTCTGTATTAACAATGTGTTGAAGTTGAATAACGTTTTGCCTTTGTGTTGAAACAAATGTCAAAGCCCAACATTATATTAAAGGATATTGATATAAGTAATGCACTGCCATCTTGTAAAACAAGCTAACGGACGTTTTTGATGTGGAAAGCTAAATAAAATCAGGTAGAGTTTCCTGTCGGACACGCCTCGTCAAGCTATCGTGTAACTTGTCCATGTCTATGCAAGTGACTAAAAGGAAAATAGAAACTTTGCATCATGGTGAACACGGCGCATCAAGTCGCATCACTCGCAGGCTTTTAGGACACTTGGGTAGGAAACTTCCTTTAATGTTCCTTCGCAGTGCATGCTGGTAGGACACGCTGGTAGGACACGCTGTCAAATGATGGTCCTCACTTGGATAGAAACCCACACACTTTAGTGCCAAGACGCACTGTTGTGCCATTGCAATGCTTGTGACCGTGGGGCGCAGCACTCAGTCCCTAGAGGTTAAATTGGTCCCCAGCATGAGAGATATTTTAGATTATGGTCCCCATCAGGATTGAAACACACACACACAAACACACACAAACACACACTATGGAGTCAGACACTGTGGTATCACTTTAATGCTTGTACCTATTGGGACCAGCAATCAGTCCCAATGGGAAATATGGGCCCCCCTTTGTGAGTGATATGTCAGGTTATGGTCCACACTTGGATAAAAAAACAAACACAAACACACACACACACAACAAAGTCTATGTATTGTCTTAGCTGAACTACAATGGTACAACAGTGTGTCTTGGCGCCACAGTGTCAGCGTGTGTGTGTGTGTGTGTGTGTGTGTGTGTGTGTGTGATGTAATTTCAGGCTGTTGGCCAGAAACATGTAATGTAAATGAACTCGTCATTTTTCTGCCAAGTTTGAGAACATTTTGCTGGATTCAGGATAAAAACATTCAGGGTAACTTTTGCAGTTTAAAATCAGCCAAGACATTTCAGTTCTGACTTCTTGAACAACAAACTGCACAATATCCAACATCACCTCAGGATGCTAGACTAACAGTTTCCCCCTGCTTCCTGTCTTTGTGCTAAGCTAGGCTACACACATCATGCGTGTTCCTCTGTACCGGACACAAGATTAAACTGAATAACCTCACATTTGTGGTTTTACTTATTTCACTAAGTAGTAAGAAATGTCTGCCTACTTCTGTGAGTTCTGCAGGTCTTAAATCAAGGCAGTGAGTGTTTGAAGTACAGCACCTCGTCATAAACATATCTGAGCGTTCAGGCCTGCAGGGCGGCCGCTGCAGCTCAGACGCTGCGTGTCCAACATGCAGGATTAATCCATCCATCTGCATCCTAACCTGCAGTGTGTGGACGCGGCTGTCTGACTCTGTAATGTGATTACTGCACATGTCATGTCAGTTTTTCATCCCCATTTGGACAACATGCTCATAATTAATCTTGGCATAAATCGGGAATTTGGCAGCTTGAGCCTGTGACACGTTGTAATACACACACACACAGCATGCGGCTCAAACGTTGGTCATAAGCATTAACTCCCAGGCTGGCTCCTCTCTGCACAACACTACATCACATTAACTGAAAACATTACGACCTTTGAGTGCTAAAAATAAAGACACAACACAGATGTAAGTCATGACTTTTAAGATAATACATTTCTGTGTATTTAAAAGAAAATGAACTTTGCCCAAAGTAATGGATACGTATTTTCAAAATGGGTCATTCAGAATTTAGTCTTAGCTGCGAACTCACTCAGTTGTACGTCACTTTAGGGTAAACTGAAAGAAGCAGAGTGCATTTCCTTACCACAGATGTTGTGTTATTATTCACTTGTGGTGTCTCCAACAGGAACACCTCACCAGTAACCATCTGTGGTGAGAGCACATGACGGTGGAGCTGCATCGTTTCTATGTGCTGACATTACATTTCATGGTTCATCAGCATGTTAATTCTGTGTTTGAAGCACAGACTGCAAATTAGAAGTGGACGTAGCCGGTGTCCAGTTTACTTCTTTTCCCTTTCCATTTTAGTTTCATAAGCAAACTCAGAAGAGCAAAACCTGCAGTTCCTCCAGTGTCCACTAGAGTCTGTGTCCTGCAGTGAGTCAGTCCCCATAGAACCCCATGTTAAAATGTCCAACTTTACAGCTGCAGTTCTTCCAGTGTCCACTAGAGTCTGTCTCCTGCAGTGAGTCAGTCCCCATAGAGCCCCATGTTAAAATGTCCAACTTTACAGCTGCAGTTCTTCCAGTGTCCACTAGAGTCTGTCTCCTGCAGTGAGTCAGTCCTCATAGAGCCCCATGTTAAAATGTCCAACTTTACAGCTGCAGTTCCTCCAGTGTCCACTAGAGTCTGTCTCCTGCAGTGAGTCAGTCCCCATAGAGCCCCATGTTAAAATGTCAAACTTTACAGCTGCAGTTCCTCCAGTGTCCACTAGAGTCTGTCTCCTGCAGTGAGTCAGTCCCCATAGAGCCCCATGTTAAAATGTCCAACTTTACAGCTGCAGTTCCTCCAGTGTCCACTAGAGTCTGTCTCCTGCAATGAGTCAGTCCTCATAGAGCCCCATGTTAAAATGTCCAACTTTACAGCTGCAGTTCCTCCAGTGTCCACTAGAGTCTGTCTCCTGCAGTGAGTCAGTCCCCATAGAGCCCCATGTTCCTCCAGTGTCCACTAGAGTCTGTCTCCTGCAGTGAGTCAGTCCTCATAGAGCCCCATGTTAAAATGTCCAACTTTACAGCTGCAGTTCCTCCAGTGTCCACTAGAGTCTGTCTCCTGCAGTGAGTCAGTCCTCATAGAGCCCCATGTTAAAATAAACATGTTTACAGCCTGCTACAAAAACAGTTTGGGTCTCTAGAGCTCATTTCTCTCTTCATGACAACTGAATGTTTATACAACTCACCTGTTTACATTATATCAAGGCTTGAAGTCATTTAGAATTAGGGGGCGTGTCCTCTTTGATTGACAGGTGGGAGCTGCTTGCTGTCTTCTAGGTGTCACCTCAGCTATTTCAGTCACTGAACTTTAACCTCTGTGAAGTGTTTGTGCACTTTTGAGCTTTTTTCAGGTAAATAGACCAATAATCTGTCTCTCTGTGAGCTTTATGTACTGACAGACCATCCAACAAATCTGAGAGTAGAGTATAGACAAATAGAGTCAGGATTGTTTTGGTCTCTTTCCTGCATAGTAGAACTAGTCTTGTAATTTAAATGTTGTTCACTTTAACGAGCCGTAGTGGTTCTGAATGTTCCACAAGTTCTCTGAGCGTCTTTAGTCTGATAAATACTGAGCTAAGGTCAGCTACAAAGACGTTGTTTAACTGTCTCTTTTGTACACTAACAAATCAGCCATGGGCAAAGACTTCTTAGCTTTGCTAGCTTAGCTTTTGCTAATGCCTCTCTCCTCTCTGGCTCCACCCTATTGCCCAAATATGGTCACTTCCGGCTCCAGAAAACCGACAACGTCGCAAACTGCCAAATCACACGCTCCAAGGCGGTCCACAAACTAGCGGGTGACGTCAGAGTTCAAGACGTACATAATTTATACAGACTATGACTGAGCCTAAGAGCATGATGTGTACAGTTCTCATATCGACAGGAGAACATTTTGATCACGTCTCTTGCAGCACTTCCAAACATCATATCCATCCAGTAATGTCCTTCTCACTCTCAGGAGGTGATGGCTGGTGTGAGAGCAGAGCAGACCTCTCCTCCTCCACTTCAATACGACGATCCTGAGACTGAAGGCGAGGTCATTCATTAAACATGACCGTCTAAAAATAAAGGCCTCCTCCTTCACCAGAACTGCTCTCTCTTTAATCTGGGCCAGAGTGTGGAGTGGTTTGCATCTGCACACGAGAGAGATGACAAGAGGGACGCAGAGAGACAAAGAGGGGACGCTACACGCAGGGAGGATGAGGAGTCAACTTCAGCTGGACCAAAGGATGGATCTGCTCACTGCCTGACCTCTGATCTTTCTCCAAATGTCTCATATCTGGAATGTACATTATTTTATATTGACCATTTCACGTCATCAATCGTGCTAGTGAATGCTACATCGATGATGACAAATCAAGCTTTCTATTTTATCCTGGAATATCTTACCTTTTTTAAGCGTGTATTTTAAACATCAACAGCAAACTTTGTTTTTGTTCTCAACAGAAACGACAGAAAATCTACGAATGTTTCCTTTGACATCAATTTCATGATTTGTTCTTTGTTTTAAATTGTTATATTCTGTGTTCATGTCAACATGCTTGTAAATTGTTTGTTGCCTTTTCTGGACAAGATTTACTTTATTAAATTATTTTCAATCATAAAGGATCAATCTGTAACTTTGACCCCTACTGTTTAAAATGGGTACTGCAGTCCAAATTAAAAACACTGAAGCTTCAGTGTTTATCCAGCTCTGCATCGGTCTGTAAACCTTTCTGCGTTCTAACCTCTCTCCATTTTTCAAAAGCATCTCCAATATTGATCCTAGTTTGAGCACGTTTCTGCTCGTGGAGCTTATTAGAAACATGCAGAGGCTTTTTAGGTCGGGTACAATCACTTCTATCTGAACCAGTTCTCTTGCCCGCTTCCATCGCTGCAACACCTGTTGGTTTGACCTGATAACTGCTCTCATATCTGGCAAACCGAGGGGCGTCCAAAACGGCCGTGTGGGGGTGCCTTAAAACCGCCTACCTTCTCTGGTCCAAACAAATCCAGACCATTCAGGACCAGAATCTAAAGTTAGAAGGAGGACATACTGGCTGCTGCATTGTTGTCAGAGAAGCCAGCACTTCAACATAGCATGTTTCCTGAATGTCTGATCATAGAGTAACAGTCTGTGTTTCTAGTTGAAAAGATGTATGAATAAAATTAAGTGTAATACAGATTAAAAATACTCGTGGAAACAGGTTTATGCACAGAAACAAAGACATTTTAACGAATACAAAATGGTGCAAAATGATTTCAGTGAGATTCTATAACTTAGAATATCGAATAAGAATAAAATCAGAAAAAGTTCAGAATTTAGTTGTAAAGTTGAATAAGCCTCCTGCAGACGGCCCATCATGGCAGGTGAGGGTGGACTTGGTAAGAAAGCTTCACTTCCCTGAGGCCCGATGTGGTCCTATGGTCGGAGGAGGGGAAGAAGGTGATTCTGATCCAACTGAAGGTCCCATGGGAAGATGACTGGGAGGAGGCCTCTGAGAAGAAAGCCACCAAATACCACGACTTGGTCCAGTAGAGCAGGGAAATATGGTGGCAGGCCTGGCTATTCCCAGTGGAAGTTGGCTGCAGGGGTTTCCCTGTACAGTCTATGTGGAACACACTCACAGCCCTGGGAATAGTAGGGGGGGAGCAGAGAGAGCCTCTTGCTGGATTTGGTTTTGGCGGGAGAAGAGAAGCTGAAAACCAGGAGATGATGGGCAGTGACTGGCCATCACTGCAGACTCGCCGACTGGAGGATGTTGTGATTCAGGGTCAAAACATCCGATGAAAGTTGGTCACCACCTGACGACTTCTTTCCTAGTTAAAAGCTACAGACAAAAAAGTGCCTGAAGCTGCAGACATGTTGATGTATCCTAGAGTAAATAAGACTGATGGAAAAAGACAAATGCTCTCAACCAAACGGGAACTAAAAGCCAACCAATCCCAGCCGACCTTTACCGGTGTCAAATCTACATTTTATTCTCTAAGTTAAACAAAAATATAACTCAGTAAAGATTTACTTCTGAATCGTTATGACATGCAAATGAATTAAACAGAACTAATAATATAGAATTATAATAAGAGCATTGTTTCAGAGTTACCGGCTGTGAGCCTCGTGGTTAAAGTTTCATTCAGCACTCCTGCTATCACGTCACAAACCTTCAATTAAATATCGATAAACTGAGCCCAAAAACATTTTGGAGGTAGGTTTATTCACGTTCAGGACTGGGACCACAAACTTCCTGGTGTCTTCTGGTTGCAGAGCAGCTGGTCGCAACCACGAAATAGTTCCCCATAAAACGGACATTTCAAAATAAAATGTACAGGTCACTTAGTACGAATATTAAGCAAAGAGAAACGACAGGTACATCAGCTTTCAGTCTTTTTGCTTCATGCGTAACTGAGCAGCTTTCATAGGAATGAACGGGGCTCCGCCTCCAACGCTGTACCCATTATCGATAGTCTAGCCTTTTAAATATGGAGGAGAGACAAGATAACTTAACTTCTGCCACATTCTGGTTTTTGTCCTTTGACGTTTTTAATCTTCTTTATATGTTTATCTTAAAAATAATACCAACATGAACTTTGGAAATAAAAAATGCTCACATTTTGAACGTTTTTTGTTGGTGTCTAATTATTCATAACGTATCAGTGGTGAACTGTGAATCTTTTAAAGGAAGAATGTGCGACTTTCTGATCCAGTAGATGTCGCCCTTGAGCTCCAGTATGAAACCAAAACAGACTGCTGTTTGGCCACACCTCCTCCGTACTGAAGCCTCCGCTCTCCTCCAGTGACACACCTCCAACCCCCCTCCACTCGCGTATGCACGAAGGAGTTCAGCGTAAGCAGCGGACAAAATCATCCTTTGCTCGAGCTGCAGTCACCTGTGTCCTGCATTGTTGTGTTAGCATGCTAATGTTAGCGCTCTTTAGTTAGCACGTAGCTTCTCATTGCACATAAATTAACACAGAATGAGCGTGATCCTAAAACGTGACATGACATCCAAATAATCAGTGAGTATGTTCTTCTTCTTCTCTCTAGTTCTTGACTAAAACAGCTTTTATACACAAGGGGAGGAGCCGGCCGTCCCGTCCATGTAAACACGGCTCTGACAACAACACAGCCAGCGGGACTCGAGCTTCTCACTCATTGTAGACAGTCAGGACTCAGAGACACATTTACACATTCTTCCTTTAATGTTAGCCTTGGGCACAAACAGACTTCTTCATCCGTCACTCTTCCTCTATTAGCAGACCCCTCTTTCTCTCTCTTTTCATTTCACCTCCTCTCCCTCCCTTTTCCTCTACAGATTTCACAATCCTGTTTTCCTCATCATCAGCTCTCCTCTTCCTCCTGATGCTTTTCTAACTTTACATTCTGTCTTGTCTTCTCCACCTTTCCACTTCTTCATCCTCCATCTGGTTTAGTATCTGCTTTTTGCATCCCTCTTCTTCTTTTTTGCATTCCTTGAGTTTTAAAATCTCACCTTCACTTCCTCTTCCTCTCTTTCCTTCTCACTTTCCCTTTCTCTGGATTCAAAACTTTTTCTCTTCCTCCTCCACCAGCCCGACCCTCCTCCTCCTCTTCCTCGGTCTTGTAGGTGAGCTGCATGATTGGGTGGCAGGTTGGAGGGGTAGTCTTTTAGAAATCACATGGTTCACGTTTGCTGCTCTGTGAGACGCCATTTTGGAGGAAAGTTTGGGATTTGTAGACCTGGGGAGGTGCAGGAGGAGGAGGAGGAGGAGGGAGAAGAAGAAGAAGAAGAAGAAGAAAAAAGGAGGAAAAGGAGGAAAAGGAGGAAGTAGAGGAAAAGAGAGGAGGGATTTACACTGAGGGAAGTTTGACACGAATGCACAACGCAGGCTGTGCTGGGAATAACACGCAGGCAGAGTGCGTGCCAGTGCGGGATAAATCAGGCTCGAGTTGAGGTGTGCCACCAGGCTGGACTTTGAAGTTGTTGTTTTTTTTATTTCTGGAATAAGCATCAGAGCTCCGGAGCTGGTCGTTTCCCTGCACCGCAGTAACAGCAACCGGGCAGCTCATGCATGCACCCGAACTGATGGTTTTTATGGAGTTTGGCACACGGCTGGTCCCACTTGGAGGAAGCTAGATTTGCACTTTTTTTTTTTCTTCACCCAGCCGTGTGTCGCCACCGCGGTCATCCTGCGCGGTGCAAGCCGGGGCAGGGAGCGTCTCCGGCGGGGAACTACAGCACGGAGAGTCGGTAACGGACTGCGCCTCCTGGAGCTCCTTCCTCGGGTGATATTAGTTGAACCCGGGACTCCTGCCTTGTCTTGTTTAATACTTGTCCCCCCTGAAGACTTGGTGTTGTCATTTCTCTGGACGTGTCAGTTTCCCCCTGACAGGGAGTTTGTTTGTCTCGGAGGGGAACTTGGTGTCGGTGTCGTCGTGGAGGGATTTTCTTGAGCCCTGACTTGGAGCGGTGACAGCGGGCTTTAATCAATACAAAACCCCCGAGCCGGGAGTGCATGAGGCTAACAAACCACTAGCTCCATACCGAGCCGAGCCGAGCCAGACCCTACCATGCCAGTGAGAAAGAAAGGTAAGCCGCTCTGCTCTCACTTCACATTATTAACTAGCTGAGGCTAGCACGGCTAAACCAAACTCACACAGCAGCCACACACACCACTTAAACAAACACGGACACACACACACCGACACGGATATAACTCGACACAATGACACCCCACGCGGCTTATTTCGGCCTCCCGAGCCGAGCCGTGCCGTGCCACTCAGGTAAAGTGAGTTAAAGTGTGGTTAGCCGGTTAGCCGCAGTTGCTAACCAAGTTGTATATGGGGCACCTTGTCTGGAGAGGAGCCCAACTAAAAATAAACTCCGCTAGTATAATGTAAAAAAACACATGTTCACACTTCCTGTGAAGTCTTGGCTCATAACACGCACAGGATTATTTTCAGGACGCAGTAACCCGGGACAAATGTTTAATATGCTGAGTTTAATGAAGGTAGACTCGAGTAGGGGAGACCGGGGACACTTGGAGCAAGTGACGGCCGCAACAAGTCTCTAATGGCACGCATGCGCAAAAGACACGCAAGAGAAGGCTACCTTTGTGTGCTCTGAGTTGGAAAGTCGTTTTTCCGTTTTTTCACTTACTTTCGATTCGCAAAGTCAGAATTACTTTAATATCAAGTTTGGATGATTACGCTAACGTACCGGCCTTGTTACTAACGGTTAAACATCGGCCGTCAAACCGTTACAATTTAAATTTTTAATCGCATGAGAAAAAAAAAATTTGCAAAAAATGTCTTCATCTGATTAATCTTAATTCAACCCTGCTAGTGAGGATCTCTCGGTAGATCAAACGTTACAACATTCAAATTAATGCGTTAATCTCCTTTAATCACATCTCTGCAGGCTCACCGTAGATCGTCGTCCTCAGAGTCTCCCTGTAGTCGCAATAAATATTCACATTTATCGTGTTGATCCCTCAGTTATCAAACACGTGTGGAAAAGATTTCAAACGAAGACAAGATGGTCACTCTACTGAAAGTAACTGAGCGTGTACGAGCATCACCGCTCGACACTCTGCAGAGTGATGATTGTTGTAATCCCTATAGCGCCCTCTGCTGGTGACAGAGAACTGCTAGTGTCATACAATGAAACTCAAAAGAAATGCTGTTTGACTGGTGAATGAATCTGTAATATTGGCGCATATTGGAGATAAAATTAGCCGATACCGATAGTCAATTGATATGCTAATATCGGCCGATATTATCGGCTGGCTGATTAATCGGTCGGGTTTTAAGAAAACAGTCAGAATTGTCTGAATTGCACCGTAAAGTTGCTAAAGTTTTTGTGTGCAGGAGCAAATTATGATAATTTTAGAACACCAGATTACCCGATTTAGGTCGTCTAGGATTCTGTTATTGTTGCCATGGTATCAAACAGGTGTATATTGTTTGAGTCCAAGTAGAATCATATGCAAGTTTAAATTTTGGATATCGTGACGACCCTAATCACACCCGACCTGACGCCCCACTCCGTGCTGAAACACTGACCCTTATTCTGAGCTGTTGTGGAAAAAGTCTAAACTTTGTTTAGGCTTTAAGGTCTAGGTTTTTAGGCTTGTTTACAGCGACCTTAAACCAACCACTGCTTTGATTTCCTCGCTGTTTGTGTTTTTTTGTAAAGCATTAAGTGTAACATTGCTGTGTCGTTCCAATACTGAGGGATTATTGCAGCAGGGAAGCAGCTGTTCATTCAGACCAGCCTGCAAACGCCATGTCTCAGATCGCTTTTCATTCATCGTAAAGACCCTGACTGAACTGATGTGTCCTCGACTCACCTCTGCTTCCTTCTCTTCCTTCTCTTCCTCCTCCTGTCGCTTCAGATGCACAGCGAGCCCTCCTGCTGCTGGAGGAGTACCGGGCCAAGCTGCACCACGCTGAGGACCGGCAGCTCCGACACTCCATCCAGAGGGTCATCGACATCTTCCAGAGTAACCTCTTCCAGGCCCTCATAGGTACGAGTACCACACAGCCTGGAAACATCCTTGAGGCTCTACCAGGCAGCTTTCAAGGCCTGAGAAAAAGTCCTGGAGGTCCTGCAATTAAAGAGCGTTTTAAATAGTGGAGGCATAAAAAAATCGGAAAATTCACATTTTTAAATGTAGTAGATGTAACGTAAGAGCAGCAGGCTGTAATGTCTGCACTTCTCGGCCCTGGCACGCTTCGAAGAGGTGCGCTTCGGCACGGTACAGTTCATGCACGAGCACAAGCACGAATACACAACGTGGACAGCCTTCATTAGGGAGAGTTCTGTCTGTTTCTGACTAACATGACTCAGAATAAGACACAAAGTCAGTAAAGGAGCGGTCATGTTTTCTGAGTTGTTCTCTGATGTGTGGACGCGGACTCGACTGCTCATTTCATTTTTAGTCCGTCTGTCTTGTAAACTGAGCACGCTTCATGATCTCGTAAAGCCATGCATGTGTTGTATTACGACGTTATGTACAAGAGGTAACCGTGCTCAGGCCGGTTAATCCTGGAGCAGAGTGAGTGCAGGCCGGCGGGGGAATGGGGAGGGGGGGGCCAATCGTGCTTCAGCACGGTATGAGTGCTGAAGCACTTGTATGAGTGCGCCCTTAAAACAAAAAGATCTTCTTCCTCTGTAATAAAACGGTCTCTCTCCGTAGGGATTCTTTCTGTAATGTTGTCAGGTTCTTAGAATAACAACCGGAGTCTTGACTTTAACATCGTTGGACCTTAACGGCGTTAATGAGAACACGAGCACCTTTTCAGAGGAAGGCGGTCCGTGATGCTTCAGAGACTAGATGGATTTGTACACAACACTCAGTGATATTTTTAAACCTTTGTCGTATCTCTGAAAGATCTATTTTTATTCACTAAACCGAATCAGGCCCTTTTAAAAATAAACACGACTTCAGTAACAGTTTGTCTTTAGTTTCGAGCAGACGGTTAGAAGTTAATAAGTCACTTTGTGTTGATGCTTCTCTTCATTAATCACCTTCTGAATCAGCCAGAGTGCGTCTGCAGGCGTTTTTAAAAATGAGAATGTAAACCATCGTCAGCAGCAGCCTGGACAAGATGATGAGAATAAACACATGACGGGGATATTGAGACAAAGAAGCACAAAGAGAGGCTCGTTTATCTGTAGGAGAGTCGGCCGTGGTGGCTGCAGCCGTCCTGTTTACTTTAGTGTCTGATGTGTGAGCGGTCACAGCGGGGCGAGAGGTCGTAAAGTGTGTCCGTGTATCTTTGTGAGGGCAGAAGTCCTGTGGAGATTGAAACATCAGAAGGTACGGCTAAAAAACAAGACGATGTGATCGGTAATCATTCTATATTAATACAGCAACGAATCATACCAAAGGGACTCCTTCCAAAAAAGTCAGGTGCAGAGATTAAAGCCTCGACATGAGATGGAAAGACTTCCTTTAACAGGCAGAAACCTCGAACAGAACCAGACTCATCAGAGAACAGACGTCTGCTGAGACCAGATGGCTGAGAGAGAGAGTGACATGCAGGGACTCAGACAGTCTCACGCCATTTTTGCTTAAGCTGGCGACACACTCGATGATTTTGGGCCCGATTTACCCCCTTAATGATCTGGGGGGGCGGGGTACTTTTCTCAGCTTTGTCGCAACAGAATATTTGTCCAAATAATCCTCAAGTGTGTGGTGTCACTACGAGGATTTACTGCTCCCGATCGAGTCGGAGCCTCCCCGATCTGGAATCTTAAATATCAAACATGGGGTCTTTATTAGGGGTAGCTCTTTTACCCCAGAACTAAATTTAGACCCTGCTTCCTGTGGTTGAAAAGCACATAGTTCCTCAAAAGGTCCCTAGTTCTGGGGGATAGTTCCTCCGGTCGGGAAAGCGGCTCATGTTTGATATTTGTGATTCCAGATCGGGCTGCCTGCGACGAACAACCTGCAGCAGCCAATGAGAGCGAGCAGACTTGGAAGCATTGCCAACTTGTTGTTACATTCTTAAATAAACAGATAGATAGATAGATAGATACTTTATTGATCCCGAGGGAAATTCAAACTCACCCTCAGCTCGCGCTGCAGTTTGTATGAAGCTGCACATAATCCGTCTTCTCAGCCAGGATCTCATCCGTATTGTTTTTCTCCGTATTGTTTTTCTGTTTCTGTCATCAGCAGGACAGCCAGCTGATGACGTCGATCGTCCTCCAAGTTTGTATCTCGTATCTGTGAAATCGTTACTACACACGGCAGGTGTGTGCGTTATGAGGATGTCGCCAGCCTTAGAGTGCAAATATGCTTTCTTTTAAACCATGTGTACGCGTAGACATCCGGCTGCAACGTGAACGTTAATGTTCAAATACTTGACTTTGTACAACGCGTGTTACTGGAGGATTCCTCTAGAGGGAGCACCACATAAACCAGACTGCGTAGAACACAGAAGTAGAGATGATCTGCCATGCATGTATGTTGCTATTCAACGGCAATGACGCATCATAGTGCGGGTAGTTGCGGTCTCGATCTGTAATCCTTTAGTGTCTGTACGCTTGGCACCCCAACAGCAGGGTAGCAAAAAAGTAGGACGGTACAGGTCGGTTGTTTTGGTACCATTCCCAACTGTTGACTGTGGTAACGCCATTAAATGTGTACCGTCCCGATCCAGACTAAATCGGACCACTTGGTGGAAAGGGACCTTTTTATGTGAACAACCAGGTCAGGAGGATATCTGGAGCAGTCCTCCTGATATGATCTACGTTCAGTCTCAGAAACCGGATCAGGAAGGACAGGAGGAATGTCTTTACTGTCTGCCTCTTTCTGTTTGAGCTTCCCTGACATGCTGAAAACCAAACCCCCCCCGGTCTTTATTTAACAGCTTCAAACACCCACAAACAAACATCAGTAAGTGTTGCGTTCATTTATAGAGTCGCCAAAACTGGATCTGCCAGCTGCTCGGATGTAACAGCTGGATTCTGCACCAGCTCATTCCTTTGTTCCGTAACAGAAACCAAATGTACCATCTGCCTGAAGTGACGGCACTAATTAACACGTTTCATATGTTGTTCTGTAAAGTCCTGAATCTGTCCGACACTCGCTGACTCTGCCAACGCTGAAAATCTGTGCAGAGATAAATGTTTATCCCCGCGTCTCTTCCACCTGCAGCTGTTTGATCATCAGCTGCCAAAAAATCCCGCTCTCTGATAAACACGTTTGTTTCGTACTCTCATCGCTCTGCAGCAAAGTGCAGCCTGGGAAAAAAACCTTTTTCTCATTTCTTATAGACGATAAGAGCAGCCGACAATTCAAGGGCAAACAGAGCGAGACAGAGAGCGAGGGAATAAGTTTATACTTCAGCTGCAGCTCCGGCGGTATGCAAAGCCATATGTAGATTATAAATATGACAAAGTGCTTAATTTCATATCTTACACCACCAGCAAAGCCTTCAGGCTTTAAGTCTCTGTTGTGGGAGAATAACATGTAAAGCTTTAATATATATCACAATATTTAAAATGAAAACTAATAACGGGACGCATGGCGTGTTCGTTATGATGTGCCGTGCTCCGGCATCCTGCAGACACAGGAGCCTTGCGTATCTGTTACGGAGGACTCGGACTGAGCCAGTGGAAGCACACACATTGAATAAAGTGAAACAGCGCCGCTGCTG
Source organism: Tautogolabrus adspersus (assembly GCA_020745685.1). Lineage (NCBI taxonomy): Eukaryota > Metazoa > Chordata > Actinopteri > Labriformes > Labridae > Tautogolabrus > Tautogolabrus adspersus. The sequence continues at coordinate 30,391,670 of CM036544.1, forward strand.
TAGCGTGGATGGTGGAGGCTGGGCGTCAGGCGGTGGTTGTGTCTTTCGTTTGATGTTTTAAACATGTTGTCCTAAGTTTAAGAAAATAGTCAAGGGAAGCGTTGTGTGAGTCTTAAGGTGTCCTGGAATCAAGAGGTCTCTTTGGTCAGAGTTTCAGGTGCAAATGAGCACGAGCTCTGTCAAAGTGTGACATGAGCGTCCTGCTCGAGGATGTGAAAGTCAGTTTGTGCTTCCACGTGGCTCCTCTTGTGAAACAGCTGATGAATGAATGTGAGATCGATCGCAGCGTAACAAGGCCAACAGATCTTAACGAGGTCCCAGTCTGAGCACACAGACGGAGAAATACATTTATCTGTGTTCAGGGTCATTTGTCAGTTTGAAGCAGAGACTGAGCAGCAGAGTAATTTATGTTTTGTAACATATGAACCAAAACATGTCGGTCAATCTCCCCTCGATGTGAAACAGAAGCCTCCGCCCCAGCAGTCGGTGTTTGTGATGTTAGCGGTGTGTCTTTGTGACGGGCTGTCACTTCACTGACAACTAACGGAACCACAGTAATCTGAGACGCTGCTGCAGGGTTAACGGACGCCGAGCATTAAGGAATGTGGTCCGATCTGTTCGAGTTTCCCACCGCTGACGAATGAATGAATGACTGTCTGTGTTTCACCGTGAAAGAGACACAAGATGGATGAACCTCAGGTGGCGACATGTTTTAGCAACCTCTTGTCATAAAAGATGTTAAATATAATCTTTAAAAGGCAGAGCTGCTATTATTGTACGTCACATGTCACGCGTGGAAATGTCCCCGTTTGTGGCGTAAAGAAGGTTCACCTTACCTTGGTCCTCATGTATCAGTCTGGTGTAGAGACCAGCGCAGAAACCATCGTAGGACAGGGTCCACGTGGGACCTTTGAAACGTGCGTACCTGGCCGATCACAAAACTTCACTGCTTGATCACTCTGCGTAATGAGAAAGAGACATCTTGCAAATTTTCGCAAGTAGTAGAAAAATAAAAACATCAAACTCGGTGTGCAAGGTCTGTTTACGTAACTTTTTTTTTTTTCAGATTACGAATCCAAAAAACGCATCTGGAAAAATCTGACTCGGTATGCGAAGACCTTTAAGCTGAGAGTACTTAACCTGCTGTGTGCTTTTATTTTGAAATAAAGTACGGACCTCCTGGTAGAGTGAAGGTTAGGACATGAAGTTAAACACAGAAACAGGAAGTGGTTAGGGATCCCAAAGTGAGGTCAAACAGCTCAAAGGTCAATGTGTGATGTCATCAGGTGAACGGTAACAAAGGTCAATGTGTGATGTCATCAGGTGGATATGACTTTGGACTCGTCAGCTGAGCTGTCTGAGAGTTTGTTAAAGTGAAATGAGACATTCAAAGATGCAGCAGTGTCCTTCTTTTACATCACTGAGACTACAGGGAGACACTGAGGACCACTATCTACAGGGAGACACTGAGGACCACTATCTACAGGGAGACACTGAGGACCACTATCTACAGGGAGACACTGAGGACCACTATCTACAGGGAGACACTGAGGACGACTATCTACAGGGAGACACTGAGGACCACTATCTACAGGGAGTCACTGAGGACCACTATCTACAGGGAGACACTGAGGACCACTATCTACAGGGAGACACTGAGGACCACTATCTACAGGGAGACACTGAGGACCACTATCTACAGGGAGACACTGAGGACCACTATCTACAGGGAGACACTGAGGACCACTATCTACAGGGAGACACTGAGGACCACTATCTACAGGGAGCCTGAAGGGACAAAACAGAACGAGATAAATCGAGATTAACTCGTTAACGCTGACAGCTCTTCTTTAAACCTTTAACTCATGTAAAGGATTCACTGCGAACAATAAGACGTCATGTAAAGGAAACTGGTGTAAGTGATGAAATATTAAAGAGGCTGAATGTAGAACACAAAGCCCTCACATAGGACACACTCTCCATACTCTCCTGCCGTACAAATATATAAACATTTAAAAAGAAATATCTGGGGTAAATCTTCACGTCAGATTCAAAGGCCTGGACTTGGTTGTCCAGGAGAAAATGTTGGACTGGTCCTCCTCTTCATCCCACAAACACCCAGTTCATCCTCCTCCTCCTGCTCCTCTCAGCGTCTTCATCACTTATAGATGAGTTAAAGTCATCCCTGTGAAGTCAGTGTCCTGCTTCCTCCTCCTGCCGGGAGCACAGGTCGATGGATTCACACGTCTTCAGGTGTTGTCCGGGTTCTTCAGGTCTCAGAGTCTCTGGTCATTGGACGGATGGTGAAACAGATGTGAAAATAAGCCGAATACATCATTTGGCGCTTTTTCTACATTAAATCCTCCACATGTATGAAAGATGGTACCGATTGAGGTTGTCAAATTGTCGATACCGCGTGTGTTAAAACAACCTCAACGTGTTATTTTTAATTATTGAAAGTGTCGCAAATTGCCCAAAGCTTTGAAAAAATCCATAATTTCTGAAGACAGTTGTGCAGGAGCGGGATGAATCCATCAGAGGTGAAGCTTTCCCAAAGCTTTTGTGAGTGTGCACGAGTCTGCCTGCAATTTCAGATAATTAAACACAAGAAATTACCCGATATTTGGTGCCTATGACTTCCGATTTTGATGCTGTGGTTTTAAAACATGTATCAGTATCTTCAATTTTACTGGAATCAAATCGAAGTTTCAATTCTGGTACCATGACAACCCTGATGTCGAGCGTTTCCTAAATACAGCCGACCGATAAATCAGCCGGCCGATAATGTCCGCTGATATTAGCATATCCAGTGACTATCATTATCGGCTAATTTCTTCTCCGATATGCGCCGAGATTACTCGATTTATTCACCATTTCATTGTGTTACACTAGCAGTTCTCCGGATGTTAGCCAGGACGATAACGCTACTGATCCTAACACGTGTAATGATGTTATTTAATGACATCTGTCAACGCCCATTCACTTAGCCTTTCAGGGGCCGGGCCATCTCTGTGGGAGGCCCTGATCACCGTGGTTATTTACGACATCACACATAATATTTTTCATTTATTTAAGAGGACAGTGAGATAGAGCAGGAAATCAGGAGAGAGCGTGGGGAATGACATGCGGGAAAGGATCCACAGGTCTTGAACCCCAGGGCCGCCCGCTTGGAGACATGGGGCGCGACCTAACCGCTAGGCCATCAGCGCCCCGACATCAAACTCTTAAACACGCCCATTTTAGGGAGAACATAACCAAACAACAGGAGTAAACCTTGGCTGGAGTCTGACTTAATCTCTAATGTGATCACTCTGAAGTCTTGATTTGTGAATAAACTCGTGCTAGCTTAATAATGTTGCTTGTGAATTAGCTTTGAGTGCTAATTTTAAATATATTATTACAGCGTTTTCAGCTCGATGTCCCCTCACTCTGTGTTCGTCACGCTCTCCCTGACGTCCCAGTATCCGAGTGTCACTGATGAAAAATACATTTCAAATCTGCCAAACCCCCCCCCCCCCCCCCCCCAAAAAAAAAGTGATGTCTGCAGCCGGCCGAGCACAGTGTAATCTCTCTGTGGACATGACGATTACCCCCAGTCTATAATCCAGCCCCCCTCACCCACCCTCCACTGCTGATTTACACAGAGAGAGAGCGCTGTGAGTTTCTGTTTTCCTTCTCGTTCTTTCAGCTCGGTCTGGCCTGATTCCTCTCAGACAAACAGATGGCATCAATCAAATCCTTGCAATTTAGTAAATCAACTTTCAACCCCAGAAGATTTGGACGTTACTCTGCTAATTGCAGTGTGTCCCAACAAGTTGCCAGGATTTATTAAAATTAAAGGTCAATAGCAATTTACGTTGATAAAGGGATCTCTATTAGAGTACAAAAACCCCGCCATTCCCAATTTTTAAGTCCCCGTCCCTTTTACTAGCCTGGTGTCGTTGCACGTTTGGACAAATGAAGACGGCTCTGACATAGAGGCTCCTCGGGTTTTAGTGTTGAAATAGTTTATGGATCAAAAAGAAGGAGAAAAAGCTCCACAGCACAAAAATGAAGACAATCTCAACATCTGTCAAAGAAAGACAGAACAAAGCTTGTATGCCTGCATCAAATGACATTTATGTTTAATATTGTACATGGTCCCTTTACAAATAAAAAGTTGAATAATAATTGGTATTTAACCCGATAAAAAACCTAAGACGGCAGCAGCATACGCTCACTTCAGATAGAACTGACACTGTTGATTGCAAGTTTCAAAGCTGTGAGCCTGCACTGCAGTGTGCACATTTTGATTTAAAATGTTGCTTTTACTGGCTGCACGGTGGTCCAGTGGTTAGCGCTGTTGCCTCACAGAGGTTCCTGGTTTGAATCCCTGTCTGACAGGAGCCTCTCTGTGTGGAGTTTGAATGTTCTCCCCGTGCATGCGTGGGTTATCTCCGGGTACTCCAGCTTCCTCCCACAGTCCAAAGACATGCTCGTTAGGTTAACTGGTGACTCTAAATTGTCTATAGGTGTGAATGTGAGTGTGGCTGGTTGTAGGTCTCTGTATGTCAGACCTGTGATTGACAGGTGAACAGTCCAGGGTGTAACCCCGCCTCTCGCCCAATGACAGCTGGGATCGGGCTCCAGCCCCCCGCGACCGAACAGAAAAAAAGCGTTGAAGAACAAACATTTTTGCATTGATGGCTTCTCAACTGGATTCACTAATTGTTTGTGTCTAAAAGAACAAAAAACAAAAGATGCTGCATATATGTAAAATCATCTTTAAAGAGTCTTAAACGTTCCAGTTATTCTGTTGTTAGCAGCAGAGTTATAATCAGTGTTTGAAGTAGATTGTCTCCCTCTGGACACACTCTGGGTGTGGTACACATGTTGTTTAATGTTGATGTTTTTTCCATGAGAGCTCCTCCTGTGATAGCAGCAGTTTAAATAGGTGTGGTCTTTTATTAGACTAAACAACAGGCGCTGTTGTGTCAGACGCAGCGGTCTAACTGGTTAATACGATCAGTCTGCTCTCACAGAAAGGACTCTTCTTCTATCTGTCTTTAATTTGATTTAATATCTGAAGGTTAAAAATAAACTGAACTAAAGACCCCATCACAGTTCTGACATCTTTCAGTTGCTTGGGTTCAGGGCTGCGTGCAGGTTGTTATTGTTCAGTGTGTGAATGTGGAGAGAAGCTGTCTGCCCCTTGACTCTCACGCTTACGGAGCTGCACTCTCATTGACGGAGCTGACGGAGCTGCACTCTCATTGACGTAGCTGACGTAGCTGCACTCTTACATTGATTGACGGAGCTGCACTCTTACATTGACGGAGCTGCACTCTCATGCTGACGGAGCTGCACTCTCATGCTGACGGAGCTGCACTCTCATTGACGGAGCTGACGGAGCTGCACTCTCACGCCGACGGAGCTGCACTCTCATGCTGACGGAGCTCAGGTCTGTCCACATAAAGACGATGAGCTCGGAGGGAAGGGGAAACTTTTCACACTTTATCAGGGACACACACACGATCACCGTTTAAAACAAACCTTCCTCCCTGAATAGAGCAAGAAAGGACGATTCAAAGAAAAGAACAACACTCGCAATGTTGTCATGGTAACGACTCCAGTCCGGAACCACACCTGTGGATGAAGTGTGAAACCACTGAGAGCCCCGGACTGAATTAACTCCGAGTTATATTGATATTAGTCATGTCAAAGTCATATTTAAAGACTCAGTCATACAGAGGTGGAATTGTTTTCCTGATCACTGAAAAATGTACCAGTGCAATGTCTTATAAATACTGCGGCGCAGTTACAACCAACTCCCCAAAAAAACGTTTTTCCTTTACTCTGTGTGTCTGTTAGCGCCAGTGTTTGTGAATTAGACTCTTTTTTTGCGATTGGGCTAATTCGCATAGAAAGGGGAAAGTTTTCACCGTATGACTGCGTAATGAATCATTTCAATACGCACAAACAGCTTCAGCACACTGATGCAGTTTGCTCTGCGGCGCAGTTAGGGGAGCATTAGAGCGTTTATCAGTTCATCATTTATTTGTAGATAATACAGAGATGGAATTGTTCTCCTGAACACTGGGAGGTTTGAGCGAGACATCTCTCATAAATACAGTGGTGCAGTTACCACCAACTCTCAGCAGACGCTAAATTTTTCACTCCAGCTGTGCGTGGCTGTTAGTGCAGGTGTTTGTGAATTAGATGCTTTTTTGGCTGATTTGCATAGAAAGGGGACAATTTTCCTTAATGACTCATTTTAATACGTACAAACAGCACTGATGCTCAAAGACACTGCTTGCTCTCAAGCGCAGTTAGGGGAGCATTTTGTGAATTCAATGGCGTCTTGTTCATTTGCGCAGGTTCAACAGGCACAAAAGGCCCTTTGTGGTTTCGGCCCTGAGATTTTAATTTGTTGAGTAAAAAGGCGCATGGTAGTATCATGTACCACAGAAATCCAGTTGCTACCCTGACCTTCAGGTTTAATTTAAAACCTTGTTATGTGGATGTTGCATGAATTGGAATTTACATATTGATTGGCCTATTGTCAACAGTTTAGATACTTAGATATTTATATTACAGACTGTTTTTACAGATCATTTATCTTATGTCATACAGAGGTGGAATTGTTCTCCTGATCACTGGAAAGTTTGATACATCTCTTATGAATACAGCGGCGCAGTTACCACCAACTCTCAACAAACTATAATGTTTTCACTTGAGCTGTGCGTGGCTGTTTGGGCCGCTGTTGTACACTTTTTGCAATGAGGCTGATTTGCATAGAAACTGACTTCATAGTGGCTAATTTAAATACTCACAAAAGGCATTAACGCACAGAGACGCTGACTGCAGCGGTTACGGGAGCATGTTTGTGTGTTTTGTTTTCCTAATAATATGGTGCCTTTTTGACTCATTTGCACAGGTTGCGCAATCCTTTTGTGAATCGGGTCCTAAATATATCAACAACCACAGTTACCCTTTCCCTGACCTCTGCTTTCTGAAACATTTGATGATCTAAAACCTGTTTCAGCTGAGTTTGAGCTCTGGGCTCCGTGAAGCACCGAGTTCCTACAGACGGCTCTGCTGTCGAACATGAACCTCTCACTCTGGAAACAGACTGCTGGTTTCACTGTAAAATGATCCCTTTAACAGTCTCCCACAATTCCACAGAGGTCCCTTTTTATTGGACATCAATACGGGGCTGTGTTTAATGCCGTCTCCTGAGGACGCTCACGCTAACAGCAGAGAAACTTGCCGACCGCAACCTCTCCTCTTACTGCCTCTTTACGCTGCCAGGAGAAACCAGTTAGTTTAGTTTGTCTTCTTAACAGCTTCTAATACAAAAACAGATATTAACTTAGAGCTAAATCAGTCCAACCAACGTGTGCCTGAGGAATCTATCATCCTCAGCTGCGGTTGGAGGATTGTGTCTCTAAAAGAAGTTAATCAGCTTCATGTTTTCGTTTTAACTCAAAGTGTCTCAGCTCATCCCCGTATTGTTTCTTTATCACATCGCCTGCATGTTATTCTGAACTTTATAAAGCCCCCCCTCCTGTCTGACAGGGATAGTCTCCCGCTGTGAGGTGCATGTGTGAACAAACAGATCTGGAGAATATCCGGAGGGGTCCTCCTGAAATGATCCAGATATGTTCATGAGTGCAGATGTGAAATGTTTAATGTTTCAAACTGCGCTTGTGCGGCTGAATAATCATACCGTCCATATTTCGTTTTAATACGATCAGTCATAAGGATGTTGTTGGATGTTATTTCTCCTCTTCCCCTTCGCTTTAAGACGTCCTTATTTCACACTTTCACAGTCTGAACCTCGGGCCCGGCTCGGGCTGACCCTAACTGACCTTCATCTCCTCTAATCCCTTTAGATACTCGCCTCAGCAGCACAAACTTTGCTGGCAGATGCTCCATGAGACTTTTTATTCAGAAACAACAATAACAATCTCTCACCGTGTGTGTGTGCGTGCGTGTGTGCGTGCGCCAATATCTCTGTTTCTCAGCAGACGTCTGTTCTCCTCTCAGTCTGGTTCAGTCGGAGGTTTCAGTCTGTCTCTCTCATGTTGGGTCTCTGTAAATGTTGAAACATAGACGGTCTGAACCTGCTCCTTATGGAAAGTGTCCTCAGATTACATTTTTCCTATCATTTCATGATGTAAAGAACGCAGAGTGCTGCGGGGCTGCCAGGGGAGGGCTGCTCTCCAGTGTTTGGAGAAGAGAGTCAATGTAAGAGGATTCACGTAGAGGCTTGAAGCCGTCTGGTGAAAATCTTGGGTTCATATCAGAGAACTATAGCTTTCTTTACAGAACAAACCGTTTATAGCGCCCTCTGCAGACTCATCATGGGATAAGCTATTTAGTTTTGTCACACACAGAATAACAATCTGAGTGGATGGACATGAATCAATCATAAACTATGTTGCAGCCATTACAGCCTGTTTCTCTGCTGCAGGCCTTTCTGGGCAGAAAAGCGCCGGCTGCATGGCTGTACGCTCTGTTTGACCGACACTGCTCCGTTACTTTTTACTGCATGTTTTATATTTGAGATCGTTTATTTCCCGATCAGACACGGAGCGAGGAGGATGTGGGTACAAGACACGATCAGTAGGAAGCAAAACTACGGGGAATATCAAACATTTGGAAAAGAGCGCTGGTGACGTCAACAGCGTCTTTCTGAAAAGTTGAAAGATTTTCAACATGAGAGCTCGGAGCGGACGCACAAAAAACACGGAGTGCTTTAGGAAAAACGATGCTTGGCGCTGGGCCTTTTCTCCAGGCGGCCGCTTGCTGCTGCGAACGTTCTCTACTCATTGAAAACAAATGATAAAAGATGCTGGAGCTCAGAAAAAAACACGGGGTGGACACGGGGCCTTAGTCTATATGAGGAATTCCAGAACTTTTCTTCCAATTGGTCAGAGCCTGAAATACGTACTTGCAATAATGTGCGCTTTGATCCATCAAGGATTATGTTGCAGACGTTACAGCCTGTTTCACAGCTGCAGGATGATTCTGAAATCCAAACTGTGAACTTGCAGCTTCCTCTCAGTAAAAGTGGTACTGAAGCCGGTACCAGGGGTCGATTAGGAGGACTTCCTTCAGCTCAGCTCTTTCACAGTAAAAGCCCGACATGCCTCAGTAGCAGAGCCTCGTTGCTGCAGTAACAACTCTCCGTAATCTCCGGCAACAGACAGGTGACACGGTCAAAGATCAAACTCTCATTTTGAGATCTGCTGTGTTTCACAGAGCAGATTATTTCTCACTACAGCCTGTAATAAAACTGCCAGCTGCATGGAAATCATTTTGAGACATCAAATCGAAAAGACGGAATCAAATCAGTGAAGATAAAGACCCAAACAAAGATTTTCACTGATCCTGTCAAATGTTACGTAACGGCCTTTGGTGGCTGGAAATAGCTCTGAATATGAACGTAGTACAGAAGCTGATGAAAGGCCTAAAAATAAAGTTCCTCCTCTCTTCAAACAAGAATCATTGTTTTTCTCTCTCTTCATAAAAAGTCAACTAATTCAGATTTTATCCCAAAACGGCTCAAATCTGTCCAGATGGAAACATCAAATGTTGCGCTGAAATGTAGTCCACACATTCATGTTCCCCTCAGGATGAACTTTCAGGCCCCGTGTGCACCTGGCGTTTACTTCTGAGCGCCGGCGTCTCTTTTCAATTGTTTTGAATGAGTAGAGAGCGTTTGCATCAGCAGGCGATCGCCCGGAGGAAAACGCGAGTTCGGCCTTTTTGTGTGGACGCTCTGAGCGCTATAGTTGACAACCGTTCAAGTTTTCAGAAAGGCGCTGTGGAAGTCACTGGCGCTCTTTTCCAATTGTATGATATTCCCCGTAGTTTTGTCTCCAACGGATCGTGTCTTGTACCCTCATCATCTTTGCTTCTTGTCTGATCAGGAAATAGGATAATAAGGTCGTCAAAATGTTCGATATTTCCATACTTTGATAAAATCTCTGTAAGCTCTAAATCAAATATACATATTTCATCAGACATGTGCGTAAGAGAGGAATGAGGCAATCAAACTTGCAGGCAAACTGTCTAGATTGCACAAAAAGGAAACAAACTTCAATCAAGGATTAAATAGTAAATGTATTAAAGCTTGTTTAGTTCTTTTCTTGTCTTCTGACTACTCAAAGTGTTTTTACACCGCAGGTCACACCTACACATTCACACACTGATGGTAGAGGCTGCTGTGGAAAGTAGAGCCCGACCGATTTATCAGCCAGCCGATAATATCTGCCGATATTATTATATCCAGACTATCGGTATCGGCTATTTTATCTCAGATATGCACCGATATTACAGATTTATTCACCAGTCAAACATAATTTAATTTGAGTTTCATTGTATTACACTAGCAGTTCTCTGTCACCAGCAGAGGGCGCTATATGGATTACAACAAGCATCATCACTCTGCAGAGTGTCGAGCGGTGATTCACGTACACGCTCAGTTACTCTCCAGTCGAGTGACCATCTTGTCTTCATTATAAATCTTTTCTACAAGTGTTTGATAACTGAGGGATCAACACAATAAATGTGAATATCTATCTCTATCTATCAAACATAGATCGGTATTGTTTTTATTTTCTCCACAGTATCGATATCGGTATCGGCCCCAAAAATCCAATATCGGTCGGGCCCTAATGTCAAGTGTCCATTAGTAGTAACTAATCCATTCATACTCATTCATACGCCGTGGCATGTGGCTGCAGGAGCTGGGGATCGAACCCCCGACCTTCCTGTGGAGACGACAGACATTACAGACTGTTTCAATGCTGCAGGATCGACTAATCTAGGGGAGGGATTACACACTTTTCTTCCTGTCCAGGAGCTGCAGTGGTCGTTGGTGTTGAGTTGCTGATCTGACGGTTTATGAGAAAACATCTGTGTCGGCTGGCGGTCAGCTGCTGCGACGAGCCAAAGAAAGCCTCGGTTATTTTAGAACTCTGTGAGGCCTCCTCAGAATTGTGCGTCCAAAAATAAAAACATTTTGGATGTGACCGCTGGGCTCGGAGGCTTTTTATAAATGCTGGCTTCACTTACAGGGACTGTAGTCTGGAGTGCAGACAGGATCCTGATATTTAACTCTGGATCAATCACAATGTCTCATCATTGGAGGCAAACTTGATGTGTTGAGTTCTCTGACAACGAGTGTAGCTTAGTTTACTGGTATCATATTGGACTTCTATGACAATTTTACCTTTTGAAACTCCCAGTTACTGCTCGCTTCAAATTTAAAAACTCTGCTGCTCGCTCACAAAACAGCCACAATAATGGCTCCTCCTCCTTACCTAAACGCTCTCATCCAGGTCTACACTCCCTCCCGCCCACTACGCTCTGCCAATGAAAGGCGTCTGACCCAACCTTCTCAACAGGATCCTAAGTCGTTAGCTAGAGGCTCCTGTCAGACGGGGAGTTGAACCAGGAACCTCCTCGCTGCGAGGAGACAGAGCTAACCACTGCACTATAATAAAATATAAAAAGTCTTTACTCTCTTAATTAAAAAGTTCCTCTTCCTCTTGTCGTTTCAGATATCCAGGAATTTTACGAAGTGACCTTATTGGACAGTCAGAGATGGACGGAGTCTTCCAAGGCGACGGACCCCATGACGCCCGTCAACCTGTGGGACTTCTCCAGCCTTCAAAGCACAACGGTGACCTCGGATACTCTGCCCAGCCTTAGCACCAGCATCGAGGTAAGAGCTCATCACTGACAGACACGAGGGCCAATCACAGCTCAGATCACAGCAGAGTCATTGATATCTGTGGTTCAGTCTCTAAGGTTGTAAACATGACATCGTTTCTGATTCTGATAAGGGGGAATAAATATCCTGCTCCGCTTTAAACATGTGCTGTTTGTTTTTTTGTTGAACATTGCAGTTGATTTGTCAATTTATTGCTTTTATTGTTTACCGTAAAATCTGGAATATAAGTCGCAACCGTATAAAAGACACACTCTGTTTTGGAGGTCTTTCAGAGAGAAGATAAGTTGAAACTGTCTTCCTGCGTGACGATTTCTATCGTGTTCAGTTAAGTCTACAACGTGCAGTTTCTGTGAAGCTGAGTTTGCTCTCCTACTAGCTACAGTACGGTAGTCGAGCTCTCAGCCTGCAGAGAAAATTGTTAAGCACAGTCCCCTAGCTTGTGAGTCCCGCAGTCTGACTCCGTTGGTCACTCTTTAACTTTAAAATCTGTCTCTTTCAATCAATAGAGCACTCGACAAGGTTTATTTCTGGAACAGTATACCACCGTTTTCTGTAAATGCATGATTATGACCTTGTTTGTATCAGGATCGAGTGCAACTCTTTTTTTCTTAACAATATTACCTGCTGACGAGAAAACCCGTTCAGAGCACACAAACGTTCCTGGTAACAAATGTTTGCGAGCCAGCTTGGAGAGTTGCTGGTTTGTAGTGACCCTGTATCTCTCGACCATAGCTGTGAGAAATCGACCTCATGTAAGTTTGCATCTCCTGAATCTTGCCCCCGTTGCTTTTACCAAAACATTACTGAGGTCAAGAGGTCAAGTTACGCTGAGAGCGCCCTCTGCTGGATCAAACTACTTCAGACAGCCAGTTGCAATGATAGACTGTAAATCTTTCATTCGAACGACTCATAACAGTTCGAATGTGAACTTTCCCCCAGGTTAGAATGAAAGTTGGAATTTAGAACAAGAATGAACAGCCCTAGATCAAGACTTAATTAACATCAATGATCGAAAGTCTGATCAGCTCAGACTGATGACCGGTGGACAGAACACACCGTCAGCACCGTCTGAGCTCCGCTTCTTTAACATCTTCCAACAACTTTCTGTCCCTGCTGCTGTGTTGACTCATCCCCTCTGCCTCTTCACTGCCCCCTACTGTTCATGTGCACGCTACAGCTGGTATCCACAAGTTAATCTTCGAAGACGTGCAGGGGAAGTGAATCTCTACCTTTAGAGTTCCTTATAGCCGGGCGTGGTCTGATCGATTCCAGGCCGACTTAGACCCTACATGTGGACGAGGCCTAAAGGATGCTCCTCAGCTGAAACAGATCGCCAGCGGTTGTTTTGCTTTAAAGAGATCTCTTTTGGACGTACTTAACCATTAAATCACAGCGTTTGTTTTGCCTTCATATCCAGAGGGGCTTATTATTTCACATAACCCTAAATGATCCCGTGCTCCAACACAAAGGGAATATTTCTCTTCACGTTTTGTCTCGGTTATTTCAACTCTTTAAAGTTTCCCTCCGTCTAAATTTATCTTACTCTGTTTGATGTGGACGATAAAAATAGACAATGTTTAAAAATAGATCACACCTTTTCTGAACGCAGCAGGAGGATGACTGACGGAGCTGCAGTCTGTTTGATGCGTCAGTCACCGTCCTGTGTGAGGGGCGAGTTTAAAATGTTTTATTTTGAAACTTTTTTTTTCTGTCAACATGCTAAATCGTAAAGCTGCAAGTGACCCCTCTCCCCACGAACGCTCCATCATCCGCTGCTGCTCAATTTTCCACTTTTTCTTGTGTTTCTGTTGGTTTTCTGTCTGATCATGTTTTTGTTGGCTCTTAATGCCTTTGTTGTAGAGATAGGATAGTGGAACGAGTCGGATATCAGGGACAGGGTGTGGGGAGCGACATGCGGGACCAGCGCCCCTTGTTGGCGCTTTCCTGATCCAGTTCTCTTGCCCGCTTCCATCGCTGCAACACCTGTTGGTTTGACCTGATAACTGCTCTCATATCTGGCAAACCGAGGGGCGTCCAAAACGGCCGTGTGGGGGTGCCTTAAAACCGCCTACCTTCTCTGGTCCAAACAAATCCAGACCATTCAGGACCAGAATCTAAAGTTAGAAGGAGGACATACTGGCTGCTGCATTGTTGTCAGAGAAGCCAGCACTTCAACATAGCATGTTTCCTTAATGTCTGATCATAGAGTAAGCTCACTTTATCATTTACCTCTCTACACATCTCACTGAGGATAAACTCATGAGTCTCTTATTGTGATCCCATGTTGTCCAGTTTATGGGATTATGATTATTGTAATATAATCATTTTCTTCTCCTGATATGAGATAGACTTTCTAAAGTGAACGTTTGAATCGACTGTAAACAGCTGGCGTCTGAGCGCCCTCATCATGTCTGGATATGATAATATAATCCTGATTATTGTCCGATGGACAAAGAGGATTAAAACAGACTCATGATATGGATATTTTCTATTTGGATATTGTTATTAGGTGTAGCTTTACGTTCAGTCAAACTGTCTTCACTTCCTGTTTTATGTCGAGTTCTTACAAATATATAAACCCCCCCCAAAACTGTTGAGCTCTTGTGGCGTTAGCCTGCATCTTTTGATGGACTCACTGTTCTCCTACACACCTGTCTTATGAAATACATGTTCTTCTTTTTAAAGCCAAAGTATTGAACGTTTGACAACCTTAGAACACAGAAGAGATTTTGTATGTTTTTTCTGCTGTGACTAACTCCGCCCGTCTGGCACGTAAACAGACAAACCTCAGCATGTGTGACCCCCCCTCTCTCTCTCCTGTTTGCATTGAACTCCCTCTCTCTCTTTCCTCCCTCTCTCTGATTTTAAACAAACGTGGTCGTGCTCGTAGGACTCACCACTCCTTAACGAAATCCTGCACACGTTGGCGCAGGCGCAACACCCGCCCGGCTCTGATGGACAAGTAAGTACTGGACGCCTGCTGTTTGGAGGGAGGGGGTGTCGGTGTCCTCCACCTCTCGCCGCATGTCCCATCCAATCCACATGTGCTTGGAACCATCGTATGGGGAGGGGGGGCTTCTGGGTCCAGGGTCAGGATGGCCTCAAGGTGTCGCTGTAGTTCGCTCGTGTTGGTGTAATCGTGCAGAAATCTTGTGAACAGCGGTGAAAAAAACAAACAAACGCTGCAGCAGGAGTGAGAGGAAACACAGCGACACGTTGAGGTGGGTTATGCTGGGTTCAGGTGTCATGGTTCATTGTGCTTCATCCATTTTGGCTCATGTTGTCGGCTCTGATCAGTACACCTCCTGTCCTCACAGCTGCAGACGAGCGGAGCGTGCGGAGAGAACAATTATCCCAAACGGACCAATAAGCGGGCAAACACTATCGCTTAAAACGGAAGATAAAACTTTTAGAGCTCCCCCTGCTGACAGGCTGCAGTATGGCTTATAAGCTCCGCCTCCTCCATGTTAATAACGGAGTTTCTGAAAATCTTCACCCTGGAAGGAGTTTTACAAAAGGTACATTTTTCAGCGACCAAAAAAACAGTTTGTGTACGGAAGGCCAAAACGCGCGGGCTCTCTATATTTTACTTTTAATCAAAAATAAAAAAAAACTGTTTACATTGATACACATTCCTGGTGTTTGGATTAAAGTCTCAGTGAAATGAAGGCGGCGTTTAAGTAGTGCCACGTAGAAATGTACAAATAGGAAGACATTTCAGTATTTTTAAATATATTTTTGTATAATATTTGTGGACTTTCACACAGAAACAGGTCGTTCAGCGTTGATATTTCAGTGTGTTTGTTAGCTTTGTCTCAAACGCTGCTTCTCTGTTCACTTCTACCCCGTCAGCATCATGCAGGGATCAGCTGATGGCTGAGTGACCGCCTGCTAACGTGACAACCTGCTAACGTGACAACCTGCTAACGTGACAACCTGCTAACTTTAAAAACAGCCTGCTAACGTGACAACCTGCTAACGTGACAACCTGCTAACGTGACAGCCTGCTAACGTGACAACCTGCTAACTTTAAAAACAGCCTGCTAACGTGACAACCTGCTAACGTGACAACCTGTTAACGTGACAGCCTGCTAACTTTAAAAACAGCCTGCTAACGTGACAGCCTGCTAACGTTAAAAACAGCCTGCTAACGTGACAGCCTGTTTTCATCTAACTTCATTTTGATGTTTTCTATTATGGCAACATTCGTCCGCCGTACTAATTTAGGATTCATTCAGTATGTCGACTCCTCGCTCGCTCGCTCTGCGGCGGCTGAAGTTTTTCAGCTTCCCTTGGAGAGACGGGCACTGTACTGACCTTCAGGACCGAGGTGGTGGTGGCTCGTGGATTTCAGTTCTGGTCTTTGTGCAGGTTTTTGAGTCTTTAGGTTCCTGTTCTGTGACTTCATGTTGGTCTGCATCAAAAGACGCCTGTTCATCACATCTGTCCATGCTTGTTAAAGTTGTAAATAACTGAATGTTTGAGATTAAATGATGTGGTGTTCAGAGGGAGAGGATCTGTGGGAAGTTTTCAAGTGTTTGTACCTGCGACAGGTTGTTCATTTCAGCAACAAGGCGAGCAAGCATCACGACAAAGAGACATTAAGCAAAGTAGATGTTAATCCAACTGAAAGAAATTAAAGGAGCAGTATGTAACTCTGACACTCTAGTGTCTCATGCACACTGTCTGAATTTTGTAACTGTCAATGTTTTATGATTTTTACTTGAATTGGCAACCAGAAATCAAATAATTATCACCAGCTCACAGGCGTAGAAACTATTTGTACTTCCTGATATTTCTCGGCTACTGGCCTTTCTTGGGACAAATGGTTGTCAGTTTTCTCCCCAGATCAACCCGACTGACCACAACCAACAGCACACAGTCCGGTCAGTCGCCAGATGACCACGACAGTGAAGAAAATCAACGTGCTGACATTACACAAAGGTCGACGTCCAGCCGCTGTTATTTTATTAATTTTTTTTAAAAGAGTGAGCAGACACATTCACACTAAGGTCACGTCCACATCGTGTCGTCATACAGCCGAGCTCTTACACTTTAAAGGAGCAATATGTACCTCTGACACCTAGTGTTTAAAATGGGTACTGCAGTCCAAATTCAAAACATTGGAGAGAGCTGTCTCCCCCCGCCCGAGATCTTATAGTTTAAAATAAAGACGTGGACGAAAGAGAGAGCTTTAAAAGTACAAATAAAACAATTTAGAAGGGAAATAACAATTTTATAACCAGGTAGAAGCAGGTGGTTCTTAAAGAAGGGATTATTTTATATTTCTAATATTTTTTAAGATAATTTAGAGCTCTCCAGATTGTGAAATATGGATGACATCACTTCCTGTGGATATTTTTTTTATTAGGAGGTATGACACACAACATGATGACACACGTGAGTGGTGGACGCAGCCACACGGCGGATTCAAGGAACTGTAAAATATTCATGCTGATGATTCCCACCCGCCCACTCTGCTTCATCTCCTGCTGACGAAACACGCACTCTCCTCCTCCTCCTCCTCCTCCTCGGACATGTTGGCGTTGAGTCATACATGTAATAACAAGCAGCCTGTGTGTTTCAAAGTTGTTGCATTTAGAACAAATGTGTGATTCTCTCCGAGGGTGACATGTTGCTTCTGTGCATTCGTGGTGAGTTCAGGGTCTGATGTAAAGTTGGACACGGACGAACTTGAGTTCACAGTGGGAATCATTTGTCAGTTAACGAGATGATTGATGAAAAGTGACGTGGGGAATATTCCTACGAGTCATTTGAAACGTTTAATAACATGAAATGCCCAAAATGAGGAGATTTTCTTTTTTTCTTAGTCTCGTTTTTAAGTTGGCGTTCTTGGTTTTGTGTTATTTTTGGACATTTGGTTGAAAAATGAGATTCTGTTACTACTGTTTCATATACTGAAGAGGAAAAGAGAGCTTGATCTACTCATGTTTTTAAAGGAAAATCAGCATAATTTACGCCTTTCAATTTGATGATATGACCTTTACGTCTTGCCGTTTCTAGGGTCAGTTTGGGGGTCCTAAGCGAAATCTACTGGGGGCGCCGCCAACCAGCATTCATCGCCGTTATGTTGCACATAGTCCGACTGACTCCAATGTCAACTTTAAGTGACCCACTTGAGTTTTCACAGGAATATTTGGAAATGCTAAGTAGCTCAACAACATTGAGTACTGCCAGACGGGGCCCCCTTTAGGGAGGTTTCCTACTGTCATTGTAGAAATTGGGACTGACAGACAATTCTTCGAACAAACTCAACCTAGGCTGGGAGATGGACTCATTTACGAGTGATGCCCAAATAATTTAAATTTAGTACTTAAAGCAAATTATTAAAGCCTATAAAACATTTTCTGAAGTGCTGCTGGAGGAGAACTGATAACACTTAATTCAGTATCCAGTCTTTTTAGTGCCACAGATGTAGACATCAGTCTGTGTCTGTCATAAGAACGATAATACTTAGTTACCTCTAAATCCTGTGGTCATAACTACGGAAGAGGACAAGGGCCAAACAAGAGAAATAAATAATGATAGGAGGAAGATCTTCTTTTTCATTGTGCACTTTGAGGAAAAGTCTAAATGTCATAGACTTACTTAGACTTAGACATAGAAAACTTTGTACTGGCGAAATATGTGAGAAAAAAGTTACAGTATCGAGGAAAAAAAAGTAAAAATAACGAGATAAAAAAAAGTAAAAATAACGAGATAAAAAAAAGTAAAAATAACGAGATAAAAAAATGTAAAAGGTCGAGAAAAAAAGTCAAACTCTCAAGAACAAAGTTGAAGATGGTAGAGAAAACAATTTAGATGTTGAAAATAGTCGAAAAACAAACCTTCATTCTTAAAATTGTTTTTCAATCTTTATATTTAGCATTTAGACTTTATTCTCGCCATTTCCATTATTTTCTCGACGTGCATACTGACACAAAATCTTTCTCCTCTCATTATTTATTTCTCTTGTCCGGTCCTCATCCTCTTCCCCTGGAAGATGTCAAAATGTTTCAGAGCTTTGAGATTTCCCACGGTGCTTAAACGCACCCTCCGAATGTGGGAGCGGGGTTCAGCGAGTCTCGCGTCCGCTGAGTGAGCTCCTGATACCGGGATGGAGGAGGACCGGGGGAGGGCGGAGGTGGCTCTCCGGTGAGCTCACACTCTCTGGCTGGTTGTTAGAGGCTGTCGGTGGGTGTGTGTGTGTGTGTGTGTGCGCGTGTGTGTCTTCATGAAAAGCTGAGCAAACTGCCCGCACGGAGCTCGCGCAGCAAGAGGCAGAGAGAGCACGAGATGAGATGCTGATGTTCCCGGGCTTTACTCCCGGCTCCGAACGATGGACTGCATCTGTATTGTCACGACTAAGGTAACGCTTGATAAATGTCCTTCAAATTCCTCTACACAAACACTAACAACGGCGAAACTGGTCAATCAGGAGTCGGTGTTTAATTCGGCGTACTTTTGATCGACAAACGGCACGTATTACATTTGAAAAATACACTTTTTTAAACGGTTTGCCTCTCAATCTTACGGTATGTCCCCCTTAAAAATAGCGACGCCGTTTAACGGAGGCTGGTGGGGAATTTATCGTCTGTAAAGCATTGCATTGTAGTTGTGTGGATTATAACAACGCCGAATTAAAGTAAATATTATTAACACATTATTACACACTCACTTGTGTTATTGAAGTGATGTGATTAACTTATTTGAGTGATTTTTGTTAAATTGACGTATTTCTTAATGGTGGTTTGGTTGAGCTTTCCCCCTGTGAGCGCAGGCATCTTTTTTTTAAACGTTTTTTCACCACAAAATAAATGTTAAATAATTTTAAAAGAAGCTTTAATTGTTTGACTTTCACTGCTGTCTGTTATTGATTGCTGTAATGAACAGTTCATATTGATTCCTGATGGTGGCTGATCTTTACCACATAGCCTAATTGTACTGTTTAAAACACCTGTATGTGATGTAGGGACATTCCTGCAGGTGTGTGTGTGCCTCCATCAACTTTCCTAACATGTAGAGCTTCTTGGTGTTATTTAAAAGAGAGAGTTGTAAGCTCAGCATCCACATTATCAGCATGTATTCCTCCTGATGAGCTCTTGTTTTAAAGCCCTGTGTGGCAGTGCACATTATTTCAGGCCAGGTGGGCGTCCTGAACCGGTGACCTTGTGCCTCGGCTCTGCATCATCCACGCTGTGACTGATTCAGGCTGCGTGCAGCATTTTCAAGCACTCACGGAAAAAAGCTTTTTGCATAAAAGTTTGGCATACCTGCCTCTTTTTTTTTTGATGTTGTAAATTATTCTCCCACACATCCTGGACTACCTGGAATATTAACGCAAGGACACTTGAGAAATATGATTGCTTTAGTTGACTTTATCTCATAAGTGAAAGCCTGGAGGATCTCTTATTCTCACGATAAGATGTACGCAGTCTTCTGTTGTTGTTCACAGTTACGCCGCGTTACTCGATGAATGACTAAAACAGAACACAAGATTTTCACACTTGCTGTTGCTAAACTCTAAGAAATCATTAAAGGCAGGGTTGGTCATTTCCTCCAGATCCACTTTTTAAGATTTTGGTTGAAATTGTCTTTAGGTCCTGACAGAAATTAATAACTCATGTTCTCTGAAAAAGGAACAAAGAAAATCCATCATCTGTAGCAGTTGTAAGCCTGTTAAAACTTTGACCAATGTCTGCCACGAGGTACCAATCTGATGAACCAATCACAGCCTCCCTGTCTCTCTGCTCGTTCTCTACCTCTTGCGTGCTCTAGCCCACACTCAAAGCACGTCACTGATGACGGAGTTTATACTGAGAGTTTACTTACCGCTGAATGAGACATGAGACGACGTAGTTTCTACACAATGCAAGAGATGAGCTGAGGTCCGCTTCTGGATGAACGGCGCTCGTGCATGTAAGTGAGGGGCGTGGCTTTAGAGGGAGCACAGAGGGGAGGGGGTGGGTGCAGACGGAGCACTGAGGGAGTCGTGTGTTTGTTAAAAAAAGCTGCCACAAGCCTTAAAATCCACGTTATTTGATAAAAGCATATTTTATGGAGGGGATATCGTCTTTTTCTTTGTTATGAGTAAATGTGTCTGTATGTGGACTTGAGTATCCCGGGTTTTTGTTTTTGTTTGTGTTAATGTAAACATCATATCCTGATTCCAGAAGCCAGGATGAGCCCTTATCCCGATTTTTGAGAAACCCGATTTTGCTACCTGCAGAACTCGGGACACTGTGGCATGTATACACTTTACTCCGGTTTCTGACCTGTGCAGGCGCCGCCTCAGCCATGTGATGCATCAGCGAAACAAACATGACGGCGGCATCGAGGGCTTCTTACTTCTGGAACGTGTTTTCCAGAAATGTGGACCCATTCCAGTCTGTGGTGAACAGGCTACAGGACGCTGGTTTCCCAGCACACACGTGTCTAAACGTGGACTTGAGTACCCCGGTTATAAGTCTGATCCTGGTTTTGATCATATTCAGGATCTGGTGTTTACATGCAAACAGAGAAACCTGGTTCTTCATATCCCTGGACACATGATGAACACACGTATCCTGCTTCATGATTACTGCATCTGATGTGTGCAGGCGCCTGTGATGTTAAAGACAGGCCACTGTGGCTTATTGCGGGCTCATCACTATTAAACGCCAACATGGCGTTGCTGATATGACATCTCCACCTCATTTTCAGCACGGGAGGAGAGCAAGAGACAGCTCTCTACAATGTTTTGAATTTGGACTGCAGTACCCATTTTAAACACTAGGGGTCAGAGGTACATATTGCTCCTTTAAAGTGTAAGAGCTCGGCTGTATGACGACACGATGTGGACGTGACCTTAGTGTGAATGTGTCTGCTCACTCTTTTAAAAAAAATTAATAAAATAACAGCGGCTGGACGTCGACCTTTGTGTAATGTCAGCACGTTGATTTTCTTCACTGTCGTGGTCATCTGGCGACTGACCGGACTGTGTGCTGTTGGTTGTGGTCAGTCGGGTTGATCTGGGGAGAAAACTGACAACCATTTGTCCCAAGAAAGGCCAGTAGCCGAGAAATATCAGGAAGTACAAATAGTTTCTACGCCTGTGAGCTGGTGATAATTATTTGATTTCGGGTTGCCAATTCAAGTAAAAATCATAAAACATTGACAGCTACAAAATTCAGACAGTGTGCATGAGATTGCCTGCAATCTTTTGCCGTTTTCACACATGCACCCCTGAATCTTCCTGAGCACACCTGCAGCTCGCAGAAGCAACAGAGCTCCCTATTCAACATCATAATGAGAATAAAACATTACTGATGTGTCGACTTGGCCTCTGCTCCGCTCCAAACTCTGCAGCTTCATCTCTGAAAACACTCTCTGGGTAAATATTTAAGATTCAGCTGAAGTCTGTCTGCTTTGACCTCTGACCTCCTCAGCAGTGTGCATGCTCAGGCTGCAGACGTGACCTGCTGAGTTTAGTGGAAAGAGTCAAAGATGTGATTGTGTTGTCGTGCATTTTTTAATGCAGATCGCATCCAAACATCTCCGCAATTTCCACATAGCCCGTGCGTGCTGCCCTCTTAGCCAGGTCACCCTTGTGAAAGAGATCTTAATCTCCGCCATTATTGTCCACAAAGTTGACGTCAGAAGTCCCGCCCCTTCTTGGTTGAGATTGGTAGGTGAGGGAAAAGTGACATTGGGGAGTGCAACGGTTTTTCAACTTTGAGCGCAGTGACCAAAAGACAGCCGATGCTGAGCGGCGTTAGTTGACACAGGCCTGAATGAAGGTGAAACTTTCCCCCCCCTAAAGTTTTCGTCAACAGATGGACATTGAAGCCTCGGGGGAATTAAACCAACAACCTTCATGGTGTTGATGTTTTTTTCCATGCAGAACTGACCAGCCAGCCTAAGATAAGTTTTTAAAGCCTCAGGTGCCGCCTGTGTGCAGGGGAGTGTGTGTGTGTGTTTGTAGGGCAGCGCCTCAGTGTTGAGACTATTTTCAGCTCCTTATTAACGGCGTGCTGCGACTCCGTGGCTCAGCAGGTCCAAACACAGTCAGACGCTGGGCTGCTGCAGAACACACACACACAAACATTCACACAGGCTCTGCATGGCGTCAGTCCCCGTGTGCTCAGGTGTAATCCTGCTCTGGTAAACTGATGTCCGAAGAAAGACGGGACACTTGAAGTTCCCTTTCACATCAAGAAGAGAAGCAGCTTGACATCAGACGTCCTGCGGCCGCCTCAGCTCCAGCTCTCAGCCTGTCGTTAGGTTGACTGAAAGTTAGGCTGAGACAGCATTTCCAACATGGAGACCGCCATCGATTGGACTCCAAAGCCCCCTGCAGGAACAGATGGGTGACACCACTCAGGCTCCACCCATAACAGGTCTACAGGTTACAGTCTTTGACCCAAACCTGAGGGTTTGGTTGAAATGGAGAGTCTGAGACTTTAACTGTAGTTTGAAGTTCTTTTTTTTAAATCTCGGAGCTTGCGTCCAGCGGTCTGTGGGATTATTTTCACCACACGAGCTGCACGTTTGTAAGGACACGCTGTCTTTGAATGACTGAACGTGTGCTTTTTTGTTTGATTGGCTGAGAAAAGAAGTGACCACAAAACGACACGCAGAGTAGACCCACGCACATCAAGCACACACCTCTGTCTCAGACTGGGCGAACTCTGGATTTTAAATCAAGACCACCACTGATCGCTTATTTTTCCACGTCATTACTGAGATTAGAAGGAAGACGCCTCTTTCTAAAACAACAAATACCTTTAATTAATATCGCAAACTTCCCGATGTTACGGTCTAAGTGATTGACACGCCCCCTGATGATGATTTTTCTGTGATATTTATGGTCTTGGTGTTGACTCGGTCTTGATCCTGTTGTTCAGGATGTTCAGTGGAGTTTGTTGTTTACTGCAGCTTGTTGTCGTGGTGACGTCAGAACTTTAACAATTGTTCATTAAAAAGAAACCTGACGTGACGACTGCTGGGTGACGTCCATAAGAGGAAGTGAAGAAGCTTCTGTTAGTGTGTGTGTGTGTGTGATGTAAGAAGCCCATGCCCTGCAGGAGGACACAAGCCAAGAGGAGCACCCATGCATATATAACACACACACACACACACACGCAGACGCAGGGAGAGCAGGCTGCCAGCAGACTGCAGGGAGGTGAGGAGAACAGAAGGAGAGGTTAGAGAGGAGGACGAACAGAGAGGATGCTGGGAAGGCGTGGGAAGGAAGTTTAGATGTAACAGAAAGTACTGATGGAAGGACGCGAGGAGGGAAACGGTGCGTTTGTTCAGAGTTCTGTCTGGATGTTGTGATGTTCAACCTCTCGAGACGGAGCTGACGGAGCAGAAGTAAAATCCGCAGGTCTCCAAAGGGAGTTCTGTGTGAGGTTAACAGAGAGAGACGATAAGAAATGTGGTGAATAAAAGAATCATTTCACACTTTCTATGAGGGATTGTGGTGGTTAGAGTGACGGTTTACTTCTCTCTGATCCTCTGTCTTTCATGGCCGTCTCCCCCGGGTCTCCTCCCCCTCCTCCCCCTCTCTCTGCGTTAGTTTTCGTGCTGATGGAGAATCTCTGTGTTTCTTCTTTCCTGCATGGTAAACTGAACTGTCATATCTGCAGCAGCCGCGCTGAATAATGGATTCCCCTCTGAGTTTCTGTGTTAAAGAGGCGGGGAGGGAGATGAGGGAGGAAAGGGTGGAGACTGAGAGAGAGAGGGTGTGAGAGAGACAAAGTGAAGGAGGAAAGGGTGAGGAGGTCGAGAGTTTGATATATGTTTTAGAGAGGCATGAAGGGAGGGGGGTAGAATGAGAGGGGGAGATGAGGGAGGAAAGGGTGGAGACAGAGAGAGAGACGAAGTGAAGGAGGAGAAGGGAGAGGCAGTGAGAGCGAGAGAGGAGGAAAGGGTGAGGAAGTCGAGAGTTTGGTATTTAAGAGAGGCATGAAGGGAGGGGACGGCTTGAGCAGAAAGGGAGAGAGAAAAAGGGGGAGAGGAGGAAAAGGTGGAGGTAGAGTTTTTTTTTCTGTGTTTTAGGAGAGGGATGAAGGGTAGGGGAGTGAGACGATGGAAAAGGGGGAGAATGAGAGGAAAAGAGAGAGAGAAGGTAAGGGAGAGGTGGAGGAAAAGGGGGAGACAGGCAGAGAAGAAGGTAAAATAGTAAGCACTAAGAGAGTAGAGAGAGGAAAGGGGGAGATATTGAAGGTCCAGAAGGGGTACACGATTTTCTTCCAGGCCTTTCCACCTGTTTGTAATGTGAGTGAAGGAGTGCTGCTGTAGCACAGGTGAGAACACCTGCACTCGCCTCACCTGCTGTGATGCAAGAGAGGACATTTATTATTTTTCCTCTCCGTCCAGTCTGCAGACTCCTCTTGTCCTTAGGTGAACCCGCCTCGCTCTTTTTTTCTGTGTGTGTGTGCATTGTGCGTGTGTGTGTGT
This sequence comes from Tautogolabrus adspersus, assembly GCA_020745685.1. Classification (NCBI taxonomy): domain Eukaryota; kingdom Metazoa; phylum Chordata; class Actinopteri; order Labriformes; family Labridae; genus Tautogolabrus; species Tautogolabrus adspersus. The sequence goes on from CM036544.1 coordinate 30,416,838, forward strand.
GTGTGTGTGAGAGGTCATTATCGGGACAGGAAGTCTTTGACGTCCTGATTGACTTCCCTCGCTCTCACTCGGCCTGCTGAGAGCTTTAACACGTGGAGACACTTCCTCCTAAACGCTGCAGCCTGATCTGATCTCAGGTCAGTTCGTCCTCTGAACTCGGGTCGTCTTGATGTCAACGCCTGCTTGATAATCGCCATGGCAACACAAATATAAAAGCCCTTGACACTCTTGTTTTTAATTTTCATAAATGAAACTGGGACCTGGTTCTGATCCTAGCTTGGTAGTGGACTCGTCAGTGCCGCTTTAAATGAAAGACAAAAACATACTTGTGTAAAACAAACACAGAATCAGAAATACTTAATTAACCCCCGAGGAGTCGTTTGGGACGCACCACAGCAACCAAACATAACGTAAAATAAACATCATAAAACGTTTCTGCAGAATATTAAATTAGCTTCTTTGTGGACAGTTGGCAATTTTTTTTCCTCTCACCACAAAGGATTCTGGGTAGGGAGAGAGAGAGGCTGCAGATACAGAAAGGAGGCCAAAACCAAAAGGCTCTGATCCCCCTCCCTCCTACCCCCCTCCCCCCCCACAGCAGGGCGACGCCTCGCCATCTGGGGCGACACAGAGACAACACGTCCCTGCCAGACCGCGTTTTGGGACAAAAATACACAGAGGCAGCCTGAGAACAGACCTGCTTCAAAACAACCGCACACACACGCACATGCACGTACGCACACGCACGTTCATTCTAACAATACGGCCTCCTACGTCTATCTCATAAGTCAGGTGTGTCTTAGGAGAGAATTGAATCCATCAAAAATTGCAGCGTTACCAAAACATTGCCGATGTTTTTGTGGAAGATAGACGCTGTGCAGGAGTTGTATTTGATAGGTCAGTGGATAGATTAGGGAAACCAGGGAGAGAGAGAGAGTGAGGGGAACGACATGCAGGAAAGGAGCGACATGTCGATTTCAAACTCAGGCCGCCCGCTTGGAGGACTACAACATCTGTACATAGGGCGCGACCTTAGCGCTAGGCCATCCTCAAACCATGGTACGCAAGATCCCTCCTGTGGTACGCTGGTTTTTCAGTCTCTTGATTTTTTAATATTTTGCAGGGTGCTGCAGTGGTTAGTGCTGGTGCCTAGCAGCGAGGAGGTTCCTGGTTTGAATCCCCGTCTGACAGGAGCCTCTCTGTGTGGAGTTTGCATGTTCTCCCCTTGCATGCGTGGGTTCTCTCCGGGTACTCCGGCTTCCTCCCACAGTCCAAAGACATGCTGGTTAGGTTAACTGGTGACTCTAAATTGTCCGTAGGTGTGAATGTGAGTGTGGCTGGTTGTCTGTCTCTATATGTCAGCCCTGTGATTGACAGGTGACCAGTCCAGGGTGTAACCCCGCCTCTCGCCCAATGACAGCTGGGATCGTCTCTGCGACCCCAAACAGGAAAAGCGGTATAGATAATGGATGGATGGATATTTCAGGCTTGGGGAATCACATGCACTCATGGAAACATCAGAGAGCCTGTGTGAGGATGTGCTGCCCCCTGCTGTTCACTCCTCGCTATGACAGTCTGCAGGGTTTAATTTAACGGTCTGTACTGGCTTCACTGGGACTCAGACTTTCTCTAAAGGGGGGCTCTTCAAAGTTCATGTTTCCCTGTGACTGAACGTGCTTCATAGATATCTCTGCCTTTGGTTTAGTTTTATTTAAGAACATTTAACTTTTTTTATGGTGGGGAATCTTTTAATCTTTTTCATTTTGAGAAAGAGTTCACCTCTTCAAGTAAAGTCTCCGAGGTTTCTTATCATTTGATACAAAAACAAAAACATGTAAAGGTGTAAAACAAGTTTTAGAAGTCTTTTAAAGAGTAAAAGAATTAAAAGTTGCTTCTCTCTGCCCCCCCCACCTTTGAAAACAAACTCCGAGTTGACCGTAGTCATGTATCTGAGTATAATTTACATGACGATTTTATCACAGCAACAGAACGGCAGCTTCCAGGAGCAGCTCACGCTGCCTTAAGGGCCTTTCAGATAGGACGCGGCCTGCGGTGCGCGCCGCTGTCAAGCCCTTTCATTGTGTATCGGGTTGCTCCTAGCAAGTGCGCATCTCCTTGCCGCCGAGTTGAGCGCAGCGCGGGGTCCTGCGCGCCGCTCTTGCGTGTTTGCGCGAAAGTTAAAACATGTTCTACCTCCCTGAGCTCTAGTTTAAACAACTACCGGGACATCGACAAGAAAAGCTCTTTGGAAAGATATTTCCAACAGTTTGGGCGTGTGTTTAAAACAGAGCAGTAACGTGTGTCATGCTCGTGAATATTTGAGGTGACTTAAGAACAAATATATAAGAGGGGGTTAGTACATTTATTATTAATTTAGATATTTGAATTAAACATTGTCTAAATTATTAATATTTCCCCCCAGATTTTAAAGTAACACTCGTTTATTTTGAACTTATTGCTCGTCATGTTTCTGTCTCTTTGTGGCGTTAAAGCGACTTTAAAATAATAAAGATATAAAATGACTCAATGAAAGCCAACAGGACCTTCAGTCCAGCAGGGGGAGCCACCTCCTCAGACCATCATCTGACTGTGGTTTAAAAATAACACGTGAACAACGTTTGTCTGACAAACTCACACACACACACACACACACACACACACACACACGCACACACACACTCACACACACACTCTCTCACACACACACACACTCTCTCACACACTCACACACACTCTCACACACACGCACACACACACTCACACTCA